>OV656867.1:67144253-67486199 GCA_927399465.1 Sarcophaga caerulescens | reverse complement strand
CATTTAGGATCCATCTTACTTACTTACTTAATTGATCATTACAATCCTTCAGTCAAGATTACGACCTAGCTTTTGTTGTGTGTGTGTTAATTTTATGCATAAGTGGGCGACCTACAGTTTAAACTTTAAACTGGAAACGATAGATTTTTGAGAAATTTTTAGTGGCAATTTTATTTATACGCAGAGTTTTTGCCAGAAATCTAAGTCGCCATAAGAAATATTTTTTCATATTTCGTTTTGATGTAAATGTCGAACATGGGGTTTGAACAGTGGCCTCAAGTCTACCAGTAGTCTACTAGACTACTGCGACTTATGATCCATCGGCATTCCTTAAAGACTGTAAGCAAACCTCTGTATCGTTATACTGAAATCAAATATCCTATCGAGAAAATTATAACGAATCACTTAGTCAACCGGAATGTGTCTATGGTTTCTCAGTACTGCAGCATGTCTATAGGCTAGGTTGCACTAGGATTGACTACGATTAAACTGCATTAAACCTTATTGCTACCAAATCAGCTCTCTGCTTCAATTAAAGGGGAATCAGTTGAGGATATCAAATAATGCCTTAGTTAGTGGATTGGATGGTGATGAAGGCAGCTGCCTATCAGTCTACTGTAAATTTGGTTTTGATTGCCGTTTACCAATGACGGTTTACGTGATGACGGTAAACCAAAGCTGTCTACACCACGGGTTAAGGTTTCACTGTTATTGGATTTATTTAAACATGCCACCAACATTGGCAAAAACATAATACATGCACCTCTAACTCATATAGTTGAGTAGGGTGTTAAGAGTGAAAAAATAATATATGTATTTACATACTCACAAATACACATATCCAGATGCAGATAAAACGGTAAAAGTACCATTTTGAATTCATAATTATTATCGTTATTACGTTGAGTATTATGAAATCATAAACATTATGAATTACAGACTAGATGTGAACATTTGCCAACAAATAGCAAAACATAGAATAAATAAGCCCCGATAGAAAAAACAACAACAACGAATATGAAAATGTAAAGGAAAAATAAATTCAGCAAAAAAAAAGTAGGAAACTAGAAAATGTTGAGGAAATTCGTTTAGCAAAATAAAAAAAATTTTTGATTTATTTTTTTATGGTTTATTTGACTATACAAGCGTAATAAATGAAAAATATTTTTGGCATGCCAAAGATGAATTTCTAAATACCCTTCGGCGGTTAAATACGAGATTATTTATTTTGAATTTTGGCCAATAAAAGATATGGACTTACGAATGTAGGCTTGGGTTTTGGTAATGATTGGAGCAGAAGGTGTAGTAGAAGAACTATTTTTATTTTCATAAGATTTTTTTGAAATTTTCAAGTCAAGTGACAAACCTTATGACGAATATTCTCGTCCTATTTAAAATACTACGCTTTAAAACATAGTCGTACACAGGCTAATGACATTAAATATTCGTGTGTATTTAATTCAAATTTTTGAGCAGAGTTTAATACGAATTTGCGAAATGATAATAAAATTATGAAAATTATTTCAAATGCATTATGGGATACACTGGTACGTTTTTGGAAATCAACAAACAATTTAAAATTACGTGTTATAATGGATAAAAGCATATTCAATTTATTATATTCATGAGCACAATACCCAATGTGTGTGTGGGTGTAATAGTTGATATGAAATTATATCTGCAACATTTAATTACAACATGCCACATACATATGCATGTATCATGTACAATATAAGAGTGTATGTGTGTGTAAAAAATATCACACATAAAATATGTATTTATGTATGTATGTCCTCGCATTTAACATATACAAATAATAATTATTATTATTATTATTATTATTACATGCACAGCATATATAAATATTATTGTTGTTGTTGTTCCAGCAGCACAGCAATACGAAAATTTAATTATAATTTATGATTTTAATATCTTTGAAAATAGAAAAATTAAAAACAGAAAAATAAACGCAAAAATAACGTCAACACAGATATCATTAAAAATATTTTATAATACTGCAACAATAACAACAACATTATGCTGGACACATAAACAATAATAATTGCAATAAAAATATTTGCTTTTTATTTAGAAAATATTTAATTATACCATGAGAATTTAAATTCGAAAAATAGAGTGTTTTTTTCATGTTTTAATTGTTTTTGTGTTAAACGTACATGTGAGTAGAAATTAAATATTACGTATACGTCACCCCCTATTTAATGCAACTCTTAGCATTCGAAGTCCATTCAGGCTATAAACGAACTTAATCGAGAAATCGGACGAGAAAGTAGCATCTGGTTTTAAGTTATTACATTTAAATTTTTTAGACTTTGAAACGATTTACTTCTGGTCATTCGTTAAGTGCTTCATATCTTTAAATTTAAATAGTACAACGCGTGTTTAGTATATTTATCGAAATTTTTTATTCGTTCATAAGCTCCTATTGATGCCACTATGTGTGGCAATAACATCGCCTAAATGTACGCCACTGCCAATTTTGTATAAATATGACCCATAAATCACTCCAAATTTGACTAAATTTGATGGCTGGGACTTTGAGGACCGCTGCGGTTTATGGTCTGTTAGCGTACATTTGTGATTTAAAAAATCCCACAGTAAAAATCACCTTAAAAACCTCAGAAAAAGTCTAACAGAATCAAATCGCATGATCTCATTGGTCAAGTCATATCAATTCCATGTGGGATAACAATGCCTTCAAACCTCTCCTGCAGAATATCCAATGTGACATTAGCTGTGTGATACGTATCGCCATCTTGTTGAAACCATACGCCGTTTGCGTATAAATAATTCAATTTCGGTCAAAAGAAGCTGGTAATTATTGACCTATTAATTATTAATTAATAGGTCATAATATTAATAATTATTGACCTATTAAATGATTTATCGATGAAAATTAGGCTCAGAGTTCATTCAGCAGACACACGTCGTTGACTATTACCGCCAAGTTTTAGTCAGAGTTGCTGTAGTCTAGAAGGCAGTGTGCTGTCTTATTAGACGTAATATAACGGTTCAGGACAGACATCTCCAACAAAACGAAATATGAAAATTTATCTCTTCGCCGACTTCCTCCTAGCAGACTTCTTGCAAGAATTCTGATAGCAAATGAAATTGCCACAAAAAAAGTTTCACAAAAATCTGTCGTTCGGAATCGAATTTAAACTGTAGTTCTCGGCACTGATGTATAAAATTAACACACACAATATAAGTGGTGTGAGAAGGTTGGACGTAATCCTGGCTGAATGATTGTAACGGGCAATTATGTATGTTCAGTCAGAGAAAAGCGGAATTTTGTAAGAGACGTGAACTCGATCGCCTCCATTCTCCTGTACCCTCTCATGGAGAGATCTTGCGTATCGGTCTTTTCGGTCGAACGATTATGGCAATCGTAAATTTTATTGTTTACACGAGTTGTTGAATGCCATCCGTCCATTGTGATCTTGGAATAATAGTTGATAGTAAACTGACTCATATAGAAAACATTTAAAGATTTAAGATGGTCTCCAAAACTATGGATATTGTCGTTAGTAATATGGAAGACAAGTCAAAAATGAGAGTTATCGAAGGACATCGTAAACTGCTAACCGACTACCTGACAGCTGACAGGGCGTCTTTCTGGCGTACTTAATTCTCCTTGTATAAGGAGTAGAAAGAATGGGACATAGCTGACTAACATAGCACCTGGTAGGCAAGTCACCATTCGAGCACTCCACTCGTATAAAGTTAACTCGAGAATAATAATGTCTAACGGAGATCTTGTGATGTGATTCTGAGTATTTTGTATTGTAAATACCTAAGGGTGTAAGCTAGACTTTTGCGTTACCATTATGGCAAATGTTTGAACTTTATTCAGTATGAATAACGAAATGACATGGAAACAGGGTTATTTGAATTCCTGGAATTGATAGTAAAAGCATTGTGGATGGATGGTTCCCCTTACTCGGAAACATAAAATGCAATATTGGATTTCCATTTTGAATCAATAGTTTTTTAATTTTTTAGCATTTTTCCTAGATCCTAGGATACTTTGTTTCTTTTAAAAATTCTAGTACGACGCTATCAAGAGGTTATAATTACTTTTGGAATTTTATGTTTCCGAGTGTTCCCTAACCACAAGGGAAAGCATCTACAATGCTTTTGCTAACAATTCCACTACAGGAATTCAAATAACTGCATCTCCATAAGATCTCCTCTACTCGATATTCATTAAACCTTAGAAGGAACACAGAGTCTTTCGCTTATTCTAGAACTTTTACGAATTTATTATTTCTTATTTGATTCACTTCATGACACCATCCCGAAATGTGTTACCTGTTATTATTTTTTAATCGTTTATTCATACGGATAGCCGGACTATTGCAGGGTATATTGCGATGAGGAGGAGTTGAAGACTGTCGAGCACATCCTCTGTAACTGCCCAGCCCTTAGCAAGTGGAGGTTGAGGGCCCTTGGCAGGGGGTTCTTTGAGGGTTTGAATTCTGTGTCGAGAGCCGTCATCAAGGCTCTCCAAAGATTCATTAGTGGCTTGAGATGGTTGAGAAGTGCTAGGGCATCATCAGTGTAGTCGCGTTCTCCCATTTTTTGTTTTGTTTTTTTGGTCTGTGTAATTCCTTCGCTTCCCATTCTCCCTTTCCTACTTCCTGTCCTTTTTTCCTATCCCCTCTGTTTATCCTTCCTTTTAAGGACGCTGTACAATGGGTCAATTCGACCTCCGGGTATTGTACTTGTCTCAGTCGACAAGTACATGTCCTCTTACCTAACCTAACCTTCATACAGATACTGCTAACTAGCATTCTTACCTTTCCGTCAATTTTCAATTGCAGCAGAGTAAGCATTATAAAGACGAGGTAGCAGAATTTTTATAGCTTCAAGTGTATGGGAAGAACCATTAATTATCGATCAACGTTGTATAGTTCATCGAACTAGTACTAGATAAATATTTTATCGATATTTTATATTTGTGATACGATGCAAGATGAGTGTTAAAGCATTTGGTCTTCATCCAAATTACCTCCTATTACCTATTATTTATTAATGTGACCCTTATTCTTAGGTTTATTCTGCTATTTTATATGGAATATCATAAATAATATTTATTTCTTTTACTATTCCCAGTTCTTCTTTCATCCTTCTTTATAACATTTGCCAACCAAACAATTACTTTTTTTTATTTTTCTTTATTTTTTTTTTTTGGTTTAACTGCAATAATAATTTTACCTTTTAAATAAAGTTTTTTAAATATTTCTTGTCATTTACAGAAAAATTGGCTGAAAACATTTATGTTAAGAAATGGGAACAAATAAAAACTTATCAAATGCTTTTGACCACCATTATCAACATTTTCCAACAAATTATTGGCCATCTTAGAAAAACTCTGAAGGAAAAAAAAAAATGCCAAAAGTTTCCTATTTTTTTGTTTCAAATTGCAACGATAAGTATCGATAATTTATATTGTTGGACAAATAAAAGTAATCGTTGCACTTGTAAAATGCTTTTCGCATATGCACTTGCAGAAAATAAAGTGTGGTTTTCTTTAAATAAAATTTTTTTTATAGAGTATGAAAGATTTTTATTTCTAAATTATTGTTGAGAATTTTAAAATATTACAAAATTAAATAATAATTTAAAAAAATATTTTTTGAGTGTAAAATGTGTGTCTGTGTGTGTGTTACCTTTCGAAAAATTCAATAAAGTTTTTACCACTAGAAGTTGTAACAGCAGTTGTTGACATAATCGAATGCTGTCTGCTGTTCTTAATTTATTGAAAAAAAAATAAAAAAAAAACTTTTCAAAAATAAGAAGAAAAAAATTGTAATTCTGGCAAATAAGTACACTTTTTATTGGATTTATAGGAGTTTTTATAAAAATAACAACACGTTTATTTAACTGCAATTGAGTCAAACTAATTCAGAACCAATTATTGTTATTATTATTGCCATGCAGAGAGGTCCCTTAGTTCTGCGACCATAAGATTTTTGGCTATCTTTATACTGTCTTCTCCAAGCCTCGTCCGAGTTCAGAAACTCTTCAGGATGCTGCTGGGTGTCAACAATGACAATTCCATGCCTAGCATCTGATGTGAACCCCATATTTTCCGATGATTCATTTTTAGCGTCAAAGATATTCATTCTGAATAAGAGTAAGAGTATTCCTATAATGTCTCCACCCAGCCTTCAGAAAGCTGTTCTTTGTCAACAATGTAAATTCCCTGCCTAGCATCTGATATGAAGCCAAGTGTTTCTTCATACATACATAATACATATTACATAATTGGTTATTACAATACTTTAGTCAGGATTTCTCACAATCACTTTTGTTGTGTGTTTTAATTTTATATTAAACTATAGGCGGTACCTATAGTTTAAAGTTGACTCCGAACCACAGATTGTTTTTTTTGAGAAATATTTCATAGCTATTTTTATTTATCCTCAGAGTTTTTGCCATAAATGTGGTGAGAGCATAGCATAGAGCATAGCTCATGCCGCATTAAATATTTTACACGATTGATTTGACAAGATTATCATCTGAAGAGGTGATGAGAAGCTGATGTGATTTAACCTCTTTAGATTTATTCTTGTTGAGTTTTTTTAAGTCACAGGTTAATACGAATAAGCCAAACAAACCACAGACTTTCTGACTTTGAGCCAGAGTCATAGAGAATTGAATATTTCGAATGCTATACACCCAGAGAAGCCGTGGCAGATATTTAAATGATATTACATTCCAGACATAATGGTAATAATAGGTCTTTGAAATGAAAAAAAATTTCGTTTAAATCTCACACATATTTTGGCTTGATTTAAATTTAAAGATAGAAACTCAATACAAAAAACAAAAAGGTTTCTTAAAACAGTAACAAAAAGAGCAAGATTTTGTTACCTCCGTTGCCAGACTCTTTATTAAAAAGTTTTTGAAATTTTTCAATATTTACTCTTATAATCCTTTACATGAAACTTATAAAACGATTATAAAAAAAGTTACGCATCCGATTATTTTTTATTTCAATTTCAACATCACGCATCTTCTCGTAAGCAGTGATGGCATAAAAAATGTTTTATTGCTTCCGTTTAAAATCTTCAGTTTTAATATTAAAAAGATTATTTCCTGACAAAGTTCTTTCTTGGAAATTAATTGTAAGAAATAAACAAATGCCGTGAAATTATTTGATTTCATTTGATTAACAACAACAACAACAATAACAATAAATTTCCATTTTATGCGTATAAAATTTATTTTCTTGCATGTTCTTGTTATCACTTTACCTCGTTTGTAGTATTATTAAAAGAGAATGATGTGTGACTGTGTTAATTTCCTTATTTAATATGTGTACACATACACACACACAGAGACACATTAAATGATAAACAACAATGGGTTACAAGCCTACAATTAAACAATACAATTTATCATGTTTCAAATGAATTTCTAAGAGAGTGTAGGTACATATGTATGTATGGGTATGTGCGAAAGAGGGCTTGTAGTCGTTTAAGCATGCATGCATGTTATGTTGGGAAACCACATCCGTTTATTACTCATATCAATCAAATACACAATCGCACAGAGTGAAAGAGAGAGAGAGAAAAAAAGAGAGGAAGTGAGAGTGCGGGAAACAATGCGCTAAAAGGGTAATAATTAGGCAACAACTGGAGCAGATTAAATTATTTAAAATGCAAAACACTGACAGTTGAACATGACAGCACATCCATATGGGGAATTAAGTTGATTATCATTGGCAACATTGCCAATATTATGAAGTGTATGTACGTCTACGTATACACACTCATACAAATATTTATACTCATGTGCTAACAACAGCACTAGCTGGTATCAAAGCATAAATTAAGGAAATATTTTACTAAGTACAAGATACCATTTAAGATGTATTCCCTTTGATTGGATTATATTGGGTTTTGTATTCGGCGAATATATTGCGTTATAGGGTTTCAAAAAGTTGCTGTTGACCATTAATTATTGGTTCCTTTGTCAATGTGCTAAAATATGTAAGTAAATGAAATGCTTCAACGAAAGATAACTCGGTTTATTGATGCACCTAATTTATCCTCTCACACAAGATTGGTTGCCGTCACTTAAGTACTATGCATGTATGTGTTACATTATTAAAGAGTTTCTAAATATAGTTTTTCTGACAAATTATAGCTAATCAAAGAAGGTACGACTATCACCAAGATTCTCGTTTTGTATTTTGTTAGAATACGTAAAATATGATGGATACCTAACACAATTAACAGGCATGGTAGGTATTTTTTTGTAGAACTAAATATTGAATTCCGTTGGAAAGTAAACAATCTTAAATTATGCTTGAATATAAGTTCCTTTAGTAATGTAGGCCCGACCACTCATGTACAAAATTAACACACACAACATAGAGTGGTGTGAGAAGCTAGATCGTAATCCTGACTGTAGGCTTGTAATGACCAATTATCTATGAATGGAGTTATTGTCCAAATCATTCAACACAGGCCAGAAGAAGTTCGTAATCGCCGACCTATTTGGGCTCGTCGTTGACAGTGATGGTCTGGCTAACGTGGTTAAGAAATATGGGAAAAGCTTTTTTATTCTTACATACGTACACCCAAAAATTTCTCAAAAAACATGTACAGGTTTGTTTTTTATTTTCTTAAATTTGTTTTTTTATTTCCTTTTTTGTTTTTTTTGCTCTTTTCCCATTCTTGCTTTTGTTTTTAATTTATGTATTTTCTTTTCATTTTTCAATGTTATGCATCTTCAATGAAAAAATAGGAGAAATAAATTATATTTGGATTCAAAGAGAAATAATGAAGACACTCACACTTACACACAAATTTTAGATAATCTGTTTACAAATGCTGGTAGTGCTTGCGTTACTGATAACAAAAACAAATTCTTCAAAGGCTTTTCTTACTTTTGCAATTATACCCACATGTGTGATATGCTTCAATGAGCACTGCATACCTACACGGCGTATAATTAATAAAGAATTAAAAAAGAATTATAATAAAATAGTGCTGATGGGGTTACACTTTGAGTTTTATATTTCAAATGAATTGTTTTTATTTAAAAAAATCTTGTATTTAAATAAAATAAATTAATATTCCATTACAGTTAAAACAAGTTCGTATTATTTTTCTCTCATCTAAAACAGCATAATGACGGATTTTATTAAATTTCATATTAGTTGCCTCATAGTTTAATTAGGAACAAAACTTTAGCCTTCTGCATATCGATAGGCTTTATTGATTGAATAATTTCCTTTATCACTGAATAGGATTGGCATACTTTTTTTTGTAATTTTTCTTGTTGAACTTTTTTTCATTACATATTTTCTCTTTGTGAATTATTAGTTTCATCCCGATTATGAATATTAATTTCATTAAAACATTCGCTCAAATTTTAGTTTGAAATCAAATCAAAAATGCAAATGATTTTGGAGATAATTTGTGTCAAATTTTGCAATAGAATTCGTTTAATTATTGCCTATAAGCACAGCTAGTTTTGTCATTTGTTTTATGAAAACAAAAGTATAAAAAATATTTGAAATGATTGTGACTATTTTTCAATGCTTGAATAGAATAGGTAATATACAGTCTTTTTTTAAGAGCTTCTGTCTTTAAATTTAGATAAAACTGAGTGTCTGAAAGATAACAACGAATTTTTTTTAATCATACCATTATGAATCGTGAACCAGCTTCTTGGCTGGAGCGTATCTAAAATATCCAATTTTTCATGACTCTGAAACATAAATCAGTCTGACTTAGACCGATTGCATGCGTTATTGTTGGCTTTGACGACCGCTGTGGTTTATTCGACCTAAGAAAACTTTACAAGAAAATTTCTAGCGGGGTTAAATCGAATGATCTTGGAGTCCAGTAAACTATGATCTCAAATCACTTTTGCAGAGTATCCAATGTAGCATATAGCTCCATCCAATTGAGAACACATATAGTTGGTGTCTAGATCAACCAATTCAGACCAAAATAAGTCGCTAATCATCGACCTATAGTACTCGCCGTTGACAGTGTTGGATTGGAGAACGCCCCTCTCAAAGAAATACGAACCGATAGCCAAAAATCCATATCAAGCGGTGACTTTTTCGGGATTCATTTGAGGCTCTTTGATCTCATGTGGATTAGTATCATCTTAAATTGATTAATGTTGTTTGTTAATGTATCTGGTAATCTAGAAATAGGCCTGATCGCTAAAGATGCAAATGAGAGTCAAATACCAACTGCTCCAGACCTATTTTATGGTCGTCCATTGTAATTAGGCAACAGACAGAATATATGACAGACTGAATATATGACAACTAATTCAAACAGATGTAGACAATATGGCTGTTATCAGGTGTCAAAGTTGGGAAGTCCCTGTTGCAAGACCCGATATATACAATAAATGGAAGAGACATATTCAGCAATAGGCTGACATGAATAAAAGAGAGTCGGATTGTTCAAAAATGTAAATAAAAAAGACAGTTGTTGAGTTAGAACATCATATAAGAGGCTCATAAATAGTTTATTTATGGCAATGGCAATCGAAAGGAGTCATCGTCTAAGTTTTATGATCCATCAAAAGTGGTGCAAATTGAAGATTGGCAAATCGCTTACTATGACCTGTTTATCTAAAAGAAATCTTTTAATTGGAATAATACTAGTAATTGAAGTATCTGCAGATGACAATCATCTCTAGATCTACGATTGTGAAAAATTTGTTGTTTAAAAGTTAGTTTCTTGTGAATTTTATTAAGTAAGTAAATTGGCCATTAACAACCCGATTAAAGGATTTTGGCCTACCGTAACATATCCTTCCAGGCGCCTCTGCTTTTTGTGCGCTTTCGCCAGTTGGTCACACCAAACGATGACAGGGCTTCCTCGATTTGGCCCTTCCAATGCAAACAAGGTCATCCTCTTCGCCGACTTCCGCAGATCTTCGCATCAAATACCGCTAGATGTTAGTACGCTGAACAAGAAGATGATCTTACGTAGGATCGTTCTCTCGAATACTCCCAAGGCGGATGCCTCACTGCTTAATAGGGTTCATGCCTCTGCGCCATAAAGAAGCACGGGGAGGATGAGCATCTTGTAGAGTAATAGCTTTGTCGTACGAAAGAGGTCTCTGCTACTCAATTGCCTATTGAGACCATAGTAGTACCTGTTGGCAAGAGTAATCCAGCGCTTGATCTGCAGACTGATATCATTTTTGGTGGTAACGGCGGAGCCAAGATAAATAAATCCCTTGACTATATCAAGCAAGTGGACGCTTTTTTGAAAGATAGTGTCATTGCGATGCACTCCCGCCTTCCGCAGAACACTCTCCATTACGAAATTGAAGAGGTCGCATGATAAGGGATTGTCTTATCTGAAGCCTCGCATGGTATTATAAGGTTCGGATAGGTTCATTCCATTTTTGACGGAACTGCTGGAATTGCTCAACGTCATTCTGAACAGCCTTATTAGTTTCGCAGGTATTAAAAAATTTTTAAAAACGAATGTTTTTTTAAAGTAATTTTAAAAATATCTCCTTTAGGTGTTCTGTTTAATTAATTTCCATCTTTACAAGGCATTTTCTTAATTGAAAATCATAATTTTTCTACAAACAGAAGCGATACCTTTCAACAATTTTATTTAAGTTCTCTTCGTTTTTTTAGTTTCTCTTTCATTTCTTTCATTTTATTTCAATTTATTCTTCTTTACCTCTTAATATCAGCAATTTTATTGTTTTTAATTTAAAATGTTTTCATCTCATATTCAATAAGGAAATAGAAAACCAAAAACGGAATACTGGAAAATCATTGCACCAGAAAAACGAAATGAAAAAAAGAAGAAGAAAAAAAAAAAAAACAAGAGCAGCGATTACATTTGAAGTTTTACTGCCATGCTGGATGTGATAAGTAAACGGTTCTCACATATAAAGCAAAAAAAAATTACAAAAACAAACACTCGATAGGATTTGAAAAAGACTGCGTTTAATATTAATTTCATTTCATTTCTCTCACCATTTCCTTATAATTCTCAAACGGTTTATCTGTATACGTAAATAAAGAGAAAAAATTAAAAAAAAGAACGGAAAGAAAAATCTTATCATTGTCGCTGCTATTCTAATAATCGTAACAGTAAATTTTTGTGTGAATGTATGAGATTGTGTATGTCGGAAAGGACGACTATAACAAACGATGTCTTATCTTCAATTACAGTTTTCTACAAAAAGAAAAAGAAGAAAAAAGTCGAACTAAAAATACAAATAGAAGAGAGGGACGAAAGAGCGAAAACTAGAAATGACAGTAAAAACAATAGAAAATTTCAAATAATAAGAAAAACTCTAAAAGAACAAAACGTATGAGTGCGAAAAAATCACAAAAAGAGAAAATAAACTAATAAAAATAGAGGTCCACATGTGTGTGTGTCTGCTAAGGTTGAAATGAGTACGAGTATGAGTACGAACGAATGTAAAAGAAATCTTTCCATTCACGTACAGTCAACAAACGAACCAATACTAAGTGGCAGCATCACATACTCCATAGCTGGGAGTGTGCAACACTAGAGATTGCAATTTTTCATAGAAATTAATTTTCACACCCGCATGGCATGCATGAAAAAGAATGAGAAAAAACGCAAAAAAAACAGAGAGAAAAACAACACACGAAAATGGAAAAATGAATGAATGAACGCTCTAAAAAATGTAACATGATATGCTTATGTACGCTACATCACTGTAGATACTGGAGCTGCATAATATCTTGGGTTGGATGTTTGTAATTCCGGAGTAGAAACGTTTAAGTTCTTCGCTTCTAGAAAGTTCTGTTCCGAACGACAGATTTTTGAGAAACTTTTCATGGTAATTTTCTTTACGCTCAGAGTTTTTGACAGAAATCTGCTGAGAGGAAGTCATCGAAGAAATATTTTCTCATATTTCGTTTTATTGGAGATGTCTGACCTGGGGGTCTAATAAGGCAACACACTACCTCTGTTCTATTTTATGTCTTTTCTGTTCTGAAGGGTTCTTTTTTCACAATGGACCAATGGGTCTCCGAGGGAAGTCATGCTAACACATGCTAACTTACTAACTGAGAGATGAGAAATTGGTCCTTTATTTTATAAAACCTGAACTGTCCGCTGGCAAGTTTTTATTTTTAAATTTTTCATGATCGCGTAACTTAAGAACTCGATCTTCTCCAGAAGCTTAAGTACACTCATATGTATATAGGCACGCTAGCACTGGAACTAGTAGTTAGGCGGCGTTCGCAGAGTATTAAATATAAAGACCTAATCAACCTTATGTAGGGTGAGATAACAAACGCTTGTTCTGTATATGCATTGTTTGTGTTTGTTTTACTTATTTAAAGCCAGTAACTGCTTCAGTTCATATGCGTTTGTACACATGTGTGAAAACTGAAAGCAGTCTGCTTAAATTAAAATAAATACAGATTAAAATGTGAATGTAATAAAAAATGATATTTAATAACAAATATGTAAGAGAGCGAAATAAAATACAATCTTATTTTATTGTTTACTAACCACAACTATACTTATATTGCATTACATACATGCATACATACATAATGGCCATTACAACGCTTCAGTTAGGATTACAACCTATCTTCTCATACCACTTTAATTGTGTGTTTTAATTTTGCACATGTGTGGTGGGACCTACAGTTTAAAGACGATTCAAAATGACAGATTTGTGAGAAAGAAATTTTATTTACTTTCAGAGAGAAGAAATATTATTTCGTTTGGGGGCGAGGCCTCACGCTAAATAAGCCAACTGACTACCTTATAGACAACATATTCCTTTAAAAAGAAAAATTGTTTGTCCTATAAAATTAAAAGAATTTTTTCTAAAATAACAAAAAAATTTTCAAAATTAATTGAAGCAATAAATGAGTTCAATTTTATAATTAGAATTCCTTTGGTATTGGGAAAATTAAATATTCAATAAACGTTGTAGGCATGAAGGATGTCTAACAATACAATTTCCTGTTCTTATGCCATAAGTTTTGCCTTCGTAGTGACAAAAAAAAAACGCCAATAGAATTGCAATTAAATATTCAAAATACGTAACGATTATTAAAGATGTTGGAAAAGTTTTCTTTTTTAATTTTTATAATTAAAGAAATTTAAATTAAATGTCATTTAAAATTCTTTTATTTTTAATTTATACAGTAACAGATTTCGCGTTCGTGTTTTAAATTATTTCCGTTTTTTTTTACCTTTTAATGGATACGATATAGGGTGATCGATTATTCGACATATTTCAAAAACCGGTTTTCGAATAGTTCGAATAGTTGAAATTTGAAAAATCCGGTTGGAAATTTGAAAATTCCAAAAAAAACCGGTTAACCGGTTTTTTGTTTAATAATTTGAAAAATTTCCAAAAATTTATTTTCAATTTATTTTATTAAAAACAATAATAATAAACACATTTTTATTAAAATTCATTTAGAAAAGATACTTAAAAGTAACAGTTTATGTAAAAAAATACTTAAACAATAACAGTTTATGTAATTTTTTTGTTTTTAATCTGTTTTGCTTATTAAAAACTTATAACGTTTTCTTTATTAACAATACTTACTGCAACAATAGAAAAAAAGATGAAATGAAAGAGTCACACAAATTCCAAGTATTTGCGGCCACCATCGCGACCAACATCTACTTAGAATTCGTCAACCAATTGCATATACAAAATAAGCAACGGCAACCATCGCTGCCACGAAGCTTATAATGCACTTGCAATTGGTTGTGCGACCACTCTCACCAACCTGCAACAATAGAAAAGACTGATTCCGTTGAGTGCACTGCTTTTATACCATTTTCAAATGGGCTTTTCCTCATATCAATCACAGCAAGCGGTGCTATTCAAATTCAGTTTCAAACTCAACGAAATAGTGCTTCTCTATTACAGTGTTGTATTTAAATAAAGACAGTGTTGTATCCTAAGAAAGTCACACATGCTAGTGACGTACAATTCAATAGTAATCGGCAAAGCGAATTGATTATAAGGTGACAGCGCCTCGGCAACAAATACAACAAGGCAAAAACAACATGCATTTTATTTTTGTGAAGCTCCCGCACGTTTGTCAAAATCAGCTGTCATTTGTAAATAAAAATTTGTAATAAATATCAACAAAAATATACATTTGTTGCGAAGAAAATTAAATTTTAAGTAAAAAGACTAAATAATTCTTGAAAAATATAAAAAATGAAGAATTATGTATGTATATACATACATAAATTAAAACAAATAACTGTTTGAGATATGTACATATTTGGCTTTCAGTGGAATAGTTTTGGCCGTCAAGTAGATTCAGCCAAATATCATTGGTCCCTGATGTTCTTCATATTTTATATATCCTGATGGAATCTCTCTCCGCCACATCACATATGTACATTATTCCGGAATGTATACGGAATTTCATTCACGAATTTCAGACAAAGCTGAAACACATGTTGAAGGGAAACAAATACATCGTCACCATTTCACATACATTTTAGTGCCATGAATTTCACCCTTTCAATGTAAAACAATTTTGCTTATGTTTTTAACAAATTCAAATATTTTGGCCTAATCATTGCATCAAAAAGTGACTTTTGTCTGACTGACTCCCAGCAAAAAATAATATGCGAAAGAATTTGAAATTTCGATGATAATAAACTGGTTCTTCTTATGTGAAACATATAGGTATGGGCCAGAAAAACAGTTCGTAATTCAAAGAGCTCTTAATAACAATGAAAATTCAATGACTGAGTTTTAAAGTGAGTACAATATTCACTCAAATGACGGAACTTAACCAAACCCATTACATTCTTGTGTATTTTCTTTTGGTACGCTAAGTTCTTAATGTTATTTTTAATGTTTAAGGTAGGAAATGTAAACAAATTTTGACAAACGTGCGGTTGCGGCGAATTACAGCGAAAAAGTCAGCTGTGCTTGTGCTGTCACCTTATTAGTTGCATCATGGTAATCGGTATAATACAAAATAAAATACAAAATAAATATATATAAATAAGCTACGCTACAAACTTTAATAATTAATAATATAAAATATTTAAATTTTTAATTTAAATTCATTTAATTTATAGTTGTTTTTACTTTTCATTTAATAAAACAAAGTTAACAATTATTAAAAGAAAAATAAAAAATATTAAATATTTTTATAAAATACACTATTTTCAAAAATATAACAAATTATGTATCAATAACTAAATATAACATTTCATTTAATTGATATTTGTTTCAAATTGTTATAATAAAAAACTAAGCAAAGTTAATAAAAAGAGATCCATGTTTTTATAGAGATATCTACACCATTAGTTGTAGTTTAGAATATAATAATTATAAATTATGAATTTCCATTTTTAGTTCAGAAATTTTTAAATGAATTTGAGAGATTTCTAACACTGTATTTCAGAAATTTCAATTTGACATTACCACTTTTCTTTTAAAATATTGCGAAAATTCTAAAATATAATTAGAATTTATAAAATGCTTTTAAAAATATCAAATTCAATTGGAAATTCTTAAAAAATATAGATGGAATTTATGTGCTTTGTTTAAAATGATCTTTTAAAAATAAAATACAATTCAGATGCTTGGGGAGTATCTATTCCTTTCTTTTGTTTTTATAAAATTGCACATCGAAAAAGTTCTCTCACTTAATGTACTAGTTGGACATATGGTTAACAAAGCTTTGTATAATTTTTCAAGTTTGTCAGTCCTTTTCTGACACTTATCTAAATAAATAAAGTCATTTACAATACAAAAAATAGTAAACTTAAAAAACCGGTTTTTATAAGCAAAAAACCCGATCTATTCGATGTTCGAAAAATCAACATTTGGGAAAAACCGACAGCTGTAAAGTCAAAAAAACCTGTTTTTCCACCGGTTTTAAAACCGATTTGATCACTCTAGTACTTTTAGGATTTGTTGTTTAAATATACAAAAACATTTCGTAAATAGTTGCTATCAAGTTCTTAAAAATATTTGAAAGTAAACAACGGAATATAATCCTTTTCCTTGTATACTTTTTTTAAATCATATTTACGCTTTGGTAACTGAAAGTAGTTTCCGTTCTTATGAATTTTTGATTTCATTTTTCGAAAAGCTATGTATACAATACATATATTTCTGCGATTGCATTTATTTTAGGAAACTTTTATATTTCCAAGGGATTACAGCTGAAAAAAATATTTTTTTATGGCATTGCGAAAGAATTTTTTGTTTTATTGGGAAATAAACTAGCGAACAAAAAAGTTTTTCAATAAGTTCTATCACAGGAAAAATTACATTGTTACGAAAATGAAAAATAAAGATCCTGATGTTTTGCTTTTACATTAACATTAAAATTATAAATAAAAGCTACGAAAATAAAACTATGCAGTAAACAAACCTGTTTACAAATTATTGTACTGAAACAAACACCAGCATAAAAAAATGATGTTTACCATGTTTATATTTATAGAGATTTCGAGAAGGCGAAGTCATGAACAATCGCCTTCAAGAACATTCATCAGACTGTTTACGTTGCAATATAAAAGGAAAGGCAAAGCAGGCGACTCAGTTAGTGAAGTTCAGTCAGTCTTGTGTGAAGACGCGCTGTGTTTGAAGGTAGTAATCGTAGTTTGAAGATCTCTGTTACAAAGATTTGTCGAATAATTGTTATTGTTTATGCGAAGGGTATAAACAGAGGAATAACAATGAAAAGCAATTGTTGTTCTTTTCATCGAGTTCTCAACAGTGGCACACAGAATTGTCCGAATAATAAAGAATTTAATTAAAACTAAATACAAATTTATTTTTATTTTGTTTGCAATCTACGAGCTCATATTTTAAATGTTTTTAAAAGGTAAAAAACGTAACAATATGTTTTCTTCTTTAAACTTTGGCTTTAAAGTATTGTTTATCATGAAAATTCTCGCTGGGTTATTTCCTCCAACGAAAATCTTGTATCTTTAGTTGTATTTTTCTGCGGAATCCCGCATGTAAATATTCTATCATTGTGTTGGGATTTGTGTTGTTTCCATTTGTCTTTTTTTCTACTTTTTTTTCATCGCAAATATTCAAGAAAATCATTTTATTTTATGCTGAGATCAGATTGATTTTATTTTTAAAAAATAATCTTTAATTTCTTCACCATCAACCAAAGTTATTTTGTGTTGTGCATTAAAAACACAATTTTTTTTTATAATAAAAGTTTATTATTCCAAAAAAAAAAAAGTATTAAATGTTCTCAAAACAAAATAAGCGAAAGTGTTTTTTAAGAATTTATCGTGGCCTTGGGCACAAAAATAAATTACATAATTTCACTGTGATATTATTTAATCTTTACAAGTAAAAAAACTCATACACATATCATTCCGAAAATAAAATAGTGAGGTTAAATGAGTTTTAATTGCGTAAAATAGAAGGTATAAAGAGCCTATTCCATTTGCATGTAACTGAAGACTTTACTATAGCTTAGGTAAAATGAGCTTTTCGACGTCAACGTTTTGTTTGATTACATGTGTTTCGGAGGGAATAGGGGTAAAGAACCAAAATAAAATATTGTAGTTGAGCCACAGAAAAATACAAAAGGTATTAATAAACTATCTATATAAATGTTTCACAAATAAAACATACCTTAGGGTTGGGGGGTTGATCGGGTAATGCGAGATCAATTCTTTCTTTATTTCTTTTCTTTTTATCTTTATAATTCACAATAATTCATATTAACACAGGGGTGGTTTGTACACTTAAACTAAACTTATATGTAAACATAAAGTAGGGTGGCCAGCGTGAACAACATGATATAAGAAAAATGAAATGGAAACAGAATTAACCGATATAGATCAGATAATATAAACTTGGTGCCAGATCTGGAGTGTAATTTTGATCTTATAGTAGCGGCTTAGGTTAGGAAGGTAGGTCAATCACCTTCATCAGGAAACCAGACGGTTTTTAAAGAAGAGGATCCAATCAAACACAGACACGATAAAAATAATAGGCAATCGGAAAAAGGAAAGAGATAAAAATACACAAGACATAGGTTACCTTAAAATAAACCGGAAAGCAAAATGGAAGAAAAAGAAAGTCGCCTCAAAGAGACTAACTCACCAAGAAATCCTTTTTTGGATGGACGTCTGGTATTGTATGTCTCATCGCCTGATCGATCAAGCTGAAGAAGTGAACTCAGGGGAGATCTTACGACCACTTCACTATATTTGCGCTTTTTACAGAGAATTCTCTGTCAACCCATCAGCAGCGTCATTATCTAAAGCATCACAATGCCTCTGAACTCAACACAGTTCCATCCTATTCTTGTCTGGAAGCATTGTGAGGACAGTTCAGGTGAACTGTCAGTGGTATCTAGACACCTTGATTATCACATAGGTAACCGCCACCATATCTATATATTTTTGGACACCACTGCCTTGTTGATCACATATAGTCTTTATGCCAGACCCTTGCCATGTGAAAAGTCCTCTAAATGTAAACTGCTTAAGCTTACTAATAAACTGTAGAAATTTCTCTGTGACAATAATCATCAAACGACATTCGAATAGCGAACAATCTTCCTTTCCTCAGTGCCAACGAATTCTGTTCACAAAAAGAACATCACATTGAGAATTATTATCAATTTGTGAAGAGCGATATTCATGCATAACATATATAAATGGTCATTGCAACCCGTCAGTCAGGATTATGGATATAGTTTCTCACACCACTTATGTTGTGAGGGTTTATTTTATAGATAAATGGAGTTTAAATTCGACTCCAAACGACAGATTTTTTTAGAAACTTTTCATGGCAATTTTATTTACTCTCAAAGATTTTGCCATAAATCTGCTGAGAGGAAGTCATCGAAGAAATATTTTTTTTATATTTTCGTTTTGATGTCTGACCTGTCCTTACGTCTAACAAGCCAACATACTACCTACTAGACTACGATGACTTACGATCAGTCTACGTTATTACCTCAGCAGCATTATTTCCTCAAACATCACAATGCCTTGGCATTCAATGCAGTTCCACCCTGTTCCTGTTCGGAGTCATGATTCTTTCAGACTGATAACAATTTCGAGCTAACATAATGCGATGATTACAAATATCTCAGCCTGAATAATTCTCTTAATGGCATTCCTGAAGTAGTCTCCAACGTAGGCATCCGATGAGATCAAGTAGACAATTTACATCATGACACTACTCCTGGTGTCTGGGAATATCACTGACGAAGTCACATACCCTGACAATGTATGCTATGAAATTCCTGTTCAGGTTGCGCATGCTTAAATCGATAAAAAAAAGTGCCTTGTAGTCTTGATAAAAATAAAGAATTTATTTTAAAAAAGTCTCTTTAGATAGTCAGACAAGGCGGTAAATGTTTCACTTTTTGCCAGACTCTACTTTGGAGTAGAGGTTAAATTACGTTTATTCAATTTTAATTTTCGAAGTCTTTAGCATTCAAGTAAACAAGCCTTTTTCTGACGTCCGAATTAAATTATTTTTTTTTAAATGCCAAATAAATTCTTCTATAAACCTATTTTGTTTCATTTTCTACTGTCTTCAACTACACGCTATTTAGTTATCAAATAATAAATCAAAGACATTTTGTATGTCCTTTAGTTAAAATACTTGCCAAATTATTTATTTATTTCAATTACCATTACCCCTACCTTACCAACATTGAGTTTTTGTATCGCATCTTTGGACAGCCAAACCATTTAAAATGTATCGAATGAAAGGTGTTTACGACAGGCGTTACTAAGGAAGTAATAAACATTAAGAAATTCTTTGCTTTTCTTCCAGTTTTTGTTGAGCCTAAGTACTGCAAATTGTAACAGTTTTTGTTAAATATTTTATAAGTATTGTTTACTTTGTGTGTAGGTATACTTACGACAGTTGATTTTCTCTTTTTTGTTTTCTTTCAAATATTTTTTGCCATTAAAGACGTTTAAGGTTTTTCATACTTAAGAGTGTCTTTAATAGCCGGTTGACAAATGCTAGAAACTACAAAGAATGGAGGAAAAAAGACGAAAAAATCAAAAGAAGTAACGAGAGGTGTCGGAAAAACTACCGGCCAGAGAGACAATATTTTCTTTTCATTTTTTAATTCATTGTGTACTGCTTGAAGTGTAGGCTAAAAGTTAAGATGAAGATAAGTGGGCATTGATAATTTGGGTTCTGTAAAGTTCCGTTGTAACAAGGATGTTACCTACTCTGTCATATAACTATCGGGTGGGCCATCTATCGGTTTAAATTTGCGCCATCGGTTGTTTCGGATCTGGCAATACTTATGTCATTCCATTCTGTCATAAAATTCAGTATATTATCTCCACTGAACGTAATTAATCGATTTACGCTTGAGCAACGTTAGAATTTACTGGGTCAACGAGAAGCTGCACTACTGGTGATGTAGATTTTGCTCATTTTTAGATTTTGCTCAGAAAACGCACACGTGGATTTACAGAAGTCAAGCGCAAACATTACAGTCAATGAAGGCACCTATCGCACCACGATTTTTTTGTACCCGTTCTTCGAGGTATTGGTATGAACGATGTTTGGTTTCAACAAGATGGTGAAACTTGTCACACATCTCGCGCTACAACCGTTTTATTACTCAAACGTTTGATGGCCATTTAATTAGCCGAAATGGTGATATGAATTGGTCGCCAAGAAGCTGCGATTTGACACTGATGGACTATTTTCTGTGAGGCGCCGTTAAAGAAAAGTGTTATGCCGACAAATCAGAGACCATTGAGTAGTTGGAGGCTAACATACGCGATGCTATTGCCGAGATACGGCCCCATAGATTCGAAAAAGTGCACGAAAATTGGTCCGATCGAATGAGGTACTGTGAGGTCAGTCGCGGCAGCTTTATGAATGAAATTCCATTCCATTAATATCGTAAAATTTCAAACCCTTTTTGTTTTATTACATACATACATACATAATTGGCCATTACAACCCTTCAGTCAGGATTACGGTCTAGCTTCTCACACCACTCATGTTGTGTGCGTTAATTTTATACGTGAGTGGCGGGACCTACAGTTTAACGTCGACTCCGAACGACAGATTTTTGAGAAACTTTTTAATGGCAGGTTTATTTACTCTCAGAGTTTTTGCCAGAAATCTGCTGAGAGGAGATCGCCGAAGAAATATTTATTTCATATTTCGTTTTGAAGCCTGACCTGGGATACGAACCCGGGCTTTACGTCTAATAAGCCAACACACTACCTACTAGACTACGGCGACTTCAACGTGACTTGTTTTATTGCATTATTAAATTTAAACTTTTATCTGGCCCAACCTGTGCAACAACTGTTTGGTGTGCGTAAAGCCTGGACTAAAATATGGCAACTTCTAAAATTTTTTTCTTTCCTTTTTCTACATCGATGTGGTCTTTGTATATCAAGTGTGTTGGTCACAATTTTTATTTTTGTGGCTTCTATTAACCAATGCTTGATAATGATGAAAACATTAGTCTGACAAAAAAAAAAAAAAGAAATAATGTGGAAAAGCTATTAAAAATTTAAATAAAGAAAATCGAGTCCATTTTTTTATTTCCACTTTTTTCTAATGATAAACGTTGACATTTTTGGCAAGCAATACACGAAACATACTTAAAATTTATGGATTTGAACTAAAAACTTTATTTTGCCAAATTCACAGCAGGCAACTATAAAAAAAAAAAAAAAATACAAAAAAAAAAAAAAACCCAAGGAATACAAGATAGGAACTCCATTCAACTTGTGGAATATTAAAAACTACTTTGGAATGAACAAAATAACCGACAAAAAAAATGTAAAGATAATGTATTTGCAGTGTATTTGCCTGAAAGAAATTCATTTTGCCAAAAAAAAAAACTGAAAAATTCAAGAATTATTTGACCTTTAAACTGTATGTATGTGAAAAGTAAGAGCATGTATGTGAGTGTATTGAAAAGTTTTGTTATAGTTGTAGCGGATATTGTTTTACACTTAAATATACTCTCTCTCTATCTCTCACGCACTCAATATGTGGATGTATATGTGTAGAGAAACTAATAATGTCAACAAATATTGTTTTACAATAATGTTCAAGTGTAAATATGCTGTTAGTTAGTACATACATGCGTATGTATGGGTATATGAGTGTTAAACAAACACTATTTTACACACTCATACACACAAAAATCCTTGAAAAAGTATGGCAGAGTCTGTCATAAACATTACACCAATAAATGATTTATACGCACAAATATTTTCCAAATACAACCTCCTTTTTTTTTTTTTATTTTTCCTTTTCCTCTTTTAGTTATGTACTCTGAAGAGAGAGAGAGAGAGAGAGAAAGCGAAAGAGTGCCACAGAAGGAACTCTCCCTATGATATTAATCTGTGCAATTTTTGTTTAATTTTGTTTTGTTTTCTCGTGTTTCCTATAGAAAAAACAATAACAACGAAATACAAAAAAAAAAAAATCTCGCAATATTTCTATGATTTATGACCATTCGTGTGTTTTTTTTTTGATAAATTTTGTTACAAAAAACAAAACAAAAAAAAAACACAATGAAAACTCTGCTCGAAAATACAGAAACAGTTGCTCAATTTTGTGTAGTTTTCTTCGTTCGTTTTTTTGTTGCAAGACAAGAATGATTTTTTCCCATTGTTTTGTTTTGTTTTGTTTTCTTTTTCTTTTCCGTTTGCTATTGATGTTGTTGTTGTTTAGTGTTGTTGGTTATATTTCAAAATTAATTATTTCATTATTTCTCTCTTTTGTTTAGAGAGAGTTTTTTTTCATCGTTCGTTCCGTTCTTTCCTTCTGTTGTTATTGATGATTTCTGTATTGCTTGTGTACAATGTTGTGTCCCATGTGACGTATGATGAATATGATTCGAGAAAAAATTTCAAATCGCTCATACGTTTAGTAAAAATTGAAAGTTTATAAATTATTTAAGTGTACCAAAAAATTACACACGAACTGCCAAACGAAACTAATGAAATTATTTCTTGACATGTACATCAATTTGCTAAAGATGGATGTTGGTTTTTAAAAAATTCATTTAATGAATAATAAAACTGTGAACAAATATTAGCAATTTGCGGATAACATTTAACATTTAATAATAATCAAGCATTAAATATTATACGTTATAATAGAGGCATGCTTGATAAATGTAATGTCTCTCGAGTTAAGTTCAAATTTTTTTACAACAGAAGTTAGCTGAATACGTCGAGATAATATGTCGCTTATTTAATATGAATACTTTAACCTGAGCAGTGAATAATGATTTTTGTATAGTATATATTGTGGATACTCTTCTAACAATATTTGATAGAACTATAAATTGAAGACGCCGTAGTGTAGTAGCTTGTGTATTGGCTTATTAGACGTAAAGCCTCGGTTTAAACCCCAGGTCAGATATTTCCAATTAAACGAAATATGATAAATATTTCTTCAGGGACTTCCTCTCAGTCGATATCTGGCAAAAACTGTGAGGGTAAATAAAATTGCCGTGAACAAGTTTCTCAGAAATTTGTCGTTCGGAGTCGACTTTAAACTGTCGGTCCCGCCAGTTACATATAAAATGATTATAACAATTAAAACACTTCTATAAGAGACTACAATACCGAAAAAAATAGTTGAAATATTTAGAAGTGGATATGAAGGATAAATTTAAGTCCTATAATTTAGTAATTAACACCTATACGTAGACGAAACGAAGATAATGGTGCTGTCCGTCAGAGTACGCAGAAGAATCCGAGGTAGTCGATTACGCATTCCTTACAAAAAAATCGTCTTCAACAGACTACAACTTGGTGAATTTTGTGATGTTACTTTAGCCTGCACTCGTACAAAATTCAACTTATCCAAGACATACATATGTATATACAGATATAATTGGCCATTACAGCCCATCAGTTAGGCCTACGACCTAGATTCTCACATCATTTATATTGTGTGTGTTAATTTTAGACATGAGTGACGGCATCTACAGTTCAAAATCGATTCCGAACGACAGATTTTTGAGAAACTGTTTCATTACAATTTTCTTTACTCTCAGAGGCTTTGCTATAAATCTGCTGAGAGTAAGTCGCCGAAGAATTATTTGTTTATATTTCGTTTTGTTGGAGATGTCTAGCATGGGATTTGAACCACTGCCTCACGCTTAATAAGCCAATACACTGCCTACTAAACTACGGCGACTTGGTCCTGGGGTAATTGGCATCTGTTCCTAAGGCTTATCAACAGATTTTCTTCAGCGATAAGAGCCAATTATCGAATTTGAGAGCGAAGCAAAAGCATCTAATGTTTGTTGTAGATTTTAGACTGGCGGCATTATTGTGTCATTTTTCTTTGAGAACGGCGTTAACTAGTTCATTAAACTATAATTACTAATTTTGGACTGAATTAAATGATCTGGACACCAGCAATATGTGATTTCAACAGGATGGCGCTATATGCCACACAATTCATGTCACGTTGAATATTGTGCACAAGAGACCAGTACACATCACACATGAAGGTAATGTGATTTGGCCATTAAAATCGTGTGATTTGACCCCATTAGACTTTTTCTTGTGGGATTTTCTTAAGTTGTAGGTGTGTGTGAATAAATGACAAACAACTGCAGTGCTTAAAGCCAACATAACCTATGCCATCAGCCTGATTTAGGCGCTAAAGTTAAGGTCCCCTCATATGTTCACACATGTCTACACATAATGACAGCAATAGGTTTTTGAAACGAATAAAGAATTTCAATGATTTCTCTCAAACGATTTGTTTTATTAAAATATAAAGATAAGAAGCATCCTGTGGTACATTTAGACAAATTTGAAGACAAATTTTAATTTAAATCGAATGATTTAATTGGTTACTGCTTTTACGTTATATTTCTTTTTTTTTTATTAATTTTTATGTTTACCTTGGCCTTAATTAATTCCCATATTTCCTGTGCCAATATCGCTCAATACTTTAGCACAATACTAACGTAGAGTAACATGATGTCATTTCAAAAATGCTTTAAGAACTTAAAAATTTCTTTTCATTTCGAGCTACTTCTTCAATAAAGTTCGTTTAACTTTTTGCAAATAAACATTTGTAAGTCACTCGAATTCTTTATTCTTTAAATTCTTAAATATTATGTTGTCTAGTAACCATTATAAAAAGGGAAAGAGCAGGATATGGAGAGGGCGGGAAATAAAAAAGGATATAAACCCCATAAATGTAACAATTTTTTTGAGAAATATTTGGTGAAATAAATTTCAATTTTTATAACATAAACTTCCATAATTTATTGTCACCATTAATATGATGCTGCTGCTATCCTAACACCAGATACAGTTACATTAACCGTTTTCTCATATGTTTATAAACATTTGTGACTCGCTTACTTTTTAAGGGCATAACAAAAATAATTTTGAAAATAGTTGAACTTAAAAAAATGTAATACAAACAAGATTTAAATTTTGCAAGGAATTCTAGTAGAATGAGAACAATTTTTATTTATTTATTTTATTTTATTTATTTTACTATCAATATAACTACATATATTATTACATTAAAAACAATTTTTGAGATACTATCATAAGATATTTCAACATATATTAACTAAGGTTAAACGGGTAAAAAGACTGTAGATTAGTAGGAGGAGGAACATATTTGTAGGAAAAAGAAAGTAAAAAACCTACAGTAGAAGATTAAAAATACAAAAGGAGGTGGAAAGAAATCAATTGACAAATACTAATACAATCTATAATTATATAAATTGGTTAGTCATTGTCAGCCAGATTTCTTAAATGAACAAATCTTGACTGTCTGCATTTATTATTAAATGACAGTGTCAAATTCTCTAACAAGACAGGTATGGTTTTCTGTCTTGACATGATGTGAAGTTGGCGTGTTGAGTAATCTCTAGGTAAATTATATATTATTTTTAAATTCTTGTTCTGAATGATTTGTAAACGTCTTTTATGCGTTTCAGCACATTTATACCAAATAGGGCAAGCATATGTCAGAATTGGCCTAATGCACATATTATAAAGCAAGAGTTTGTTTTTAAGATTTAATTTACTCTTACGACCCAATAGCGGATAAAGGGCCCTGCCACACTTAATAGCCTTTATACATACGTTATTCAAATGTTCTCTGAACAATAGTTTGCGATCAAGAGTAACGCCCAGATATTTTACAGAATTGGATAAATTAATCAAGTGACCCTGAAATGTGAGTGGACGAGTGGGAGTTCTCCTTGGAGAGTTATTAAACGGAAAGATGATAACCTGTGACTTGTCCTCATTAATCTTGATTTTCCACTTGTGGAAATATCTGTTTACAGACCCTAACACTCTTTGCAATCGCCTAACAATTGCGTTAGCAACCTTTCCTCTACAAATGAACGCACTATCGTCAGCGTAAAAAGCTACATCAATTCCACTAAGAGACCTAAAATCTGAAATATATAACGAATAAAGCAGGGGTGAGAGGACAGATCCTTGAGGTACTCCAGCTGGAATAAACTTTTCACTCGATAAGGAACCCTCGACATCCACTGTGAAGCTCCTATCAGTCAAAAAATTCTTTATAAGTTTCACCAGATATAAAGGAAACTGCATTCTGTGAAGCTTATAAACAACACCAGCGTGCCAGATTGAGTCAAATGCTCTCTCAATGTCTAAAAATAGGACTCCAGTGGAGTACCGCATCCGTTTGTTATGTTGTATCATACCAACCACCCTTTTGAGTTGATGGACCGTGGAATGTGTCTGTCTGAAACCATATTGACAATTGTGAATTAGATCATTCTCATCTACATAGGATTTTAGTCTTGTAAGGACAATTTTCTCAAATAATTTGCCAAGAGAACTAAGCAGACTAATGGGGTGATAACTACTTGGTAATTTTGGATCCCTTCCAATTTTTGGAATTGGTATGACTCTTGCCCTTTTAAAGTGTTGTGGAAAAAAGGAATTTAGAATACAAAAATTAAATAACTTAACTATGAAGTTCAGGGCTGATGTTGGGAGTTTTTTTAATAATACATTCTGGATCCCATCCATTCCAGGAGATTTATTATTCTTTAGAACATTTATGTTAAAAACTACTTCATCCATGTCCGTCAATGCATAAGAAATATCTCCATTATTAGTACCATCAAGTGAGTTTACGAGTGAATACACTTTTGCGTCAATTGGGCCGCTTAGATTACTAGTTAAAGAATGTGCACTTGAAAAATGCTCAGCAAATACATTAGCCTTATCTGAATTCAAAGTAACTACATTAACGCCATCAAGCAAGGATCTGATATGTTTGTTGGAACCCTTCATTATCTTCGATAATTTCCAGAATTTTCTGCTACCAACTGGCAAACCTGTGAGCAAATTAGACCAATTCTCATTTCTGCTATTTCTAATATGAATGCCGATTAATTTGTTTAACTCTTTTATTATAGCTCCCAGAGTGATCTTGATATTAGGGTCTGTACATCTCTGAAATTGTCTTCTATACTTATTTCTTGTAGAAATCATATGCTTACACAATGGAGAAACTTTAATTGCATTCGATTTGGTAGCTACGTGTGGTATAGTTTCGATACTAACATTCACCAAATTTTGAGTAAATTCGTCAATACAATTTTCAATATTAGACTCAGTTATTCGGGAATTTAGTATAAAAGATGACTCAATATCATTATCTATTGCCCCTTGGAAGAGTTCCCAATTGGCCCTACTGTAATCTGGGAAAAATCTAGTTACCTCTACAATATGTTCCTGTAATGAAAATGTTAAGGGTAAGTGATCGGAATTTAATTTAAATGGATGAGTTTCTAAATATGAGAAAAATAAAGTTGAATTAGTTAATAAGAGATCAAGTGTGGACGAACGTCTTTGAACGACATTTTGTGGAATTCTGGTACTGTTGGCAGGGTAATAAATATAATAATTTGATGACATCTGATGATTAAATAATACACGACCAGCTGTGCAAGTTTTCGGACAGTTCCAACTGCTATGATGTGCGTTAAAGTCTCCCAGAATAAAAAAATCGCCAGTAGATGCAGTAATTAAATTCAAGTCGTTTAAGAAATCATTATTATATTTCGGGCAGTAAGCAGCTACAAATAGAATATCTTTGTTGTTGACAGTCACTGATATACAAATATTTTCAAACAGTTTGGTTGGAAATGGATTACCGGCCTTATGTTTTATCGATGCTCTTATGGCTATAGCAACCCCTCCTCCATGATTTTCTCTGTCGTTCCTGTATACTTTGTAGCCAGGTAAAATTAGTTTGTGTCTTGGTTTAAGGTAAGTTTCGTTAAGCATTAATAAATCTATTTTTTCTTTCTTAATAAAAAGAAAGAGTTGTACGATTTCAGATTGCTGAGTTAAGCCTTGGGAATTCCAATGCATTATTTTTAAAGAATTTACTATTCTAGTTTTATAATGCATATTTAAGTAGTGACATTAATACATTAAGTTGAGCATTTGCGCAGTTCTATTGTTGCATTAGAAAATATATTGAATAATTCTTCTGCAGTAAAAAGATTATTACTTTCATTGACAAACTGTTGATTAGTTTGTTTTAACACTTCGGAATAACTTTATTTTGGGCCCAATGTAGTTTGTTCATTGTTTGTAAGAAAATCAACTTGCGCATTTTTTGTCAGCAAAGTTTTAGGATGGCCTTTGTTATTATTTAGGTTTTGTCTCATCAATATATACTCTTTACGATTGGGGCATTTTGGGTCATCAGCTCGATGATTACAATTTTTTAAACCTTTCTTCACGCAGTTGAAACATTTATAGGCAACTGGGCCATCCTGATCGATTTTGTTGACGTGGCAGGTCGAATAGTCATGTTCACCACCGCAGGCAATGCAAATATTATTACGGAAACAGTATTTGGAACCATGTCCATACATAGCGCATCTCGAACAAAATGTTGGGCCCCTGTTACTTTTTTGCGGATTTTTCCAGCGTATAACTATACCACGTAGATATTTAATTTTCATTATATCACGTTTTGTGTGCTGGGACCTGTCAAACTCGATCATATATAATGCATCATCAGACGACGATCTCGATGTTTTAATTTCCTTAATACTTTTTGCGGTGACATTGAACGAGTCTTTAAGCTCATCATATATCGATTTAATATCTATTTGAGGAAGTCCAAATAGAACCAATTTATACAAATTTTTGTCTTTTACATCATGTGTATAATATAAGAATTTTGCGCCAGTAAGAGTTGTTTTTGCTGCTGAATAGTCTGTCAATGTGGGGGAAACCACCTTCGTACCAACAGACATTCGTTTAAACTGATATGTAGGTCCAAGTAATTGATAAACAGCAGAAAAGCCATGTATCACATCTACGACTATAGGGGGAACTACGATTTTTGGTTCCTGTGCCTCGATTTCAGCTTCACTGTAAGAATCAAAGTTTTCATCTAAATTTTCTAGATCTTTAAATCTGTTATTGTTTGTGCAAAATTTGTTTTTTGGGACACTTCCCCAATATTTCTTGCGTTTTAAAGCACTCATAATTTCAATTATTAAAAGAACCGCTATACTCTTTACGTTTTGTTTTTGTTTTCTTTTCTATTTTTAATTTTACGCCAAATAACAAAGAAGATATGTCTATTCACAACGAATGTTTGTAAGAGACTGATGAAAGTGTCATGAGAACAATTTTAGGTTTGTCTATATCATCAGAATTTAACTTAAATAGAAGTTTATTTCATCAGAAGGCTGTTTATTGAATTTGTATTTTTTTAAATTTTTATTCAAATTTTTCACAGTGTATTTACATAGTATGAAAACAGGCGAAAAATAGTGTGTACTTGTGTAAATACACCTGCTCAAATATTTTGTTATTATGAGAGATTTTCGTTGAAATTAATTTTGTTTACGACAAGAGAAAGTTAAAGAAATATTGAAAAGTTACAATTTTTCTTCTGATTATTATTGCAGGTACAAAATGTATCAGAGTACAATAAGGCGTATGATTGATATTTTATTTATTATTTCCCATATTTATTTAGCTATGTAGTGTGGAAAATTTATGGATGGCAGTAGAGAAAAATAATTTTATTATTAATTTAGTGACTTTATTAAACAGTGGCGGAATTTGTGTAGGGTGGTCTACCTATCGGTTTAAATTTGAACCATCGGTTATTTCGTATCTGGTAATACTTATGTCATTCTATTCTGTCATAAAATTCAGTATATTATCTCCACTGAACGTAATGAATCAATTTACGCTTGAGCAACGTTAGGATTTATTGGAGCAACGGGAAACTCTATCGTTAATACGCGAAATTGCCATATTTGGGGCTCAGAAAACAAACACACGCGGTCTTACAGAAGAAAATACACACATTATGAGTGACTGTTTGGTGAGCCTTCCGGAGCGGAGGCATCTCATTGACCCAAATTTCTTTGAAAATGAGGACGGTGCAACCATTATGGTCATTGGAGACACTTATAGCACCATGATCACCCATTTTTTTGTACCCGCTCTTTATGGTATTGAAGTGAACGATGTTTGGTTTCAACCGGATGGCCACTGTAGTATAGATGGAAAAGGAAAAGGCAAACGAAGTGGCATGAAAGAATCGCAAATCTGAGAAAAAGACGATAGTGGATACACACAAGAGTACAAAATTGGAAAAACCCGAATGAAATTCAACAAACCGTGAGTGGTCCAACAAAACTGTCCAGCAGTGAACACAAGGAAAACCAGGGAACTATTTGAGTTCTACAAGACAACGGTCCACATTCTAACAGGAACTGCCCTACCAGGATTTCTACAGTAGCTATCATAATGTGGAGGAAATGGATTCAGGACAGACGTTATCGGTTTTTGGTTGAAAGAAAGTTTAAAGATCTAGGCATGGTGGCCGTTTCCTCCAAAGCTCGGTGTGGTTCAAACCCTCCACTAAATGATCATGACAAGGGGACTTCCCTCACACTGGATAACTCAGTACGCCATATAGGCCGCCGAGTGAACTTGCCTATGAATAGCAAGTTACCCACTAAACTAGCCTAACCTAAGGAATATATGTTAATCTTAATTTTTTTTTTGTATACAAAATATTTTTTTTCAAATATAAGAGAGGTCTTAGAGAGCACTTGAACGGCAGCAACCCATTTAATTAGTTGGTCATTGCAACCATTTATAAAAGATTACAACGTAGCTTTTTGCACCAATCATGTTGTGTTTGTTAATTTTATTCCTGAGTTGCACGACCTACAGTTCTCTTTCAACTTCGAACGACAGGATTTAGCCCTATGGCTCTCTTCCTACTCTAGTCTGCAGTTTATACTGAGAATATAAACTTAGTAAATGTCGTTTAAATTTCAGACACAAAATCGTATTTAAATTTGTTTTTAAAATAATGAAGAGTTTCTTTATATTGTTTAAAACAATGCCATTAATTAATAATATGTGATGGCTGAAATGCATCTTAAGCAAGGCGTTAAAACGTCAAAGGGAACTTTTTTAAACTTTTTTATTTACTTTTTTTTGTAGGAAATAAAGCTTTTCCCTACAGACTAAGACGCTGTCTAGAAAACCAACCACATAAAGGCATTTAAAGTCTACTTGTTTCGCTTTTGAAGAATAAAAAATTGGTTTGCTTAATTGATTGCTATAGAACAACAATAATAAAACAAATCACAAAGAAAAGAAAAGGAAACGTGCTGAAAGAACACTGAAAAATTTAGCACAACAATATTTTCTTTTAGAATTTACACAGAAGAGAATTTCGAAATCCATGGGGGCAAGACGCAGGGCTGGAGGCTTTTGATAAAAATAAAGAAATAACTTTTTTGTTTCATTATCTCAAAGAATAATACACCCATGACAGCATACGAGTTGTTTATGTGTTTTTTTCCTTACTGATTGCATTCCAAATGCATTTTGGAAAACTCCTTTCCTGACAGTTTCATTGTTTTCATTGCACATGAATGTAATAGCAGAGGCTGGTTAAAGGAAACTTTTAGGAATTTTCTATAAACCAATTTTATAACATCTTTTAAGAAGTCCAAAGAAGAAATTTTCCTTTGTCAAAAGGCGATTGAGAACACAATAGAGTTTCCCTTTTTTCTGCTCAAGAATTATAAACAAGCAGAATAATAAAGTGAAGGAATAAATTCGAAAGTTCCATTGAATAAATTTCACTCAAAAACAAGAGCTCATCACAGCTCAGCAACCTAAAAGGCTAGATGAACTTTTGAATCTATACTCCCAACTTAGATACTTTAGTAAAATATGTTTCTTTGCAGTTAAGGCAACGATATGGGGTAGTGTTTTGAAATCCACTAAATAACCATGAATGTTGGTGACATTATTTTTGTTGAGTGTTAATAGAAGAAGAAAGATTTACCCTCGAGCATACGAAACTAATTTGAATTTCAATTGTTACTAAATTTTAAGTCAAGTGCGAATGAATTTTTGCTACATTTAAAATACAAAAAGGAAAAACAAAAAAATAAAATCCTTTCAACTCGCTTCCATATGTAAGTTGCTCCCTGTTTTACATTTTTTTTCTTACTGGACGAAAATCATACTGAAAAAAACCATCTTTGCTGCCTTTAACAAAAGACACCATTTTCCCACCGAAAAATTGTGGAGTTTCAATTGTTACAAATTGCCATTGTAGCTTGACGTTTAAGAAACGCTACCAACCAACCAACATACTGAAACAAACATACACAAGTATGGTATGATACATACATATATTCTAAAAAAAAATTATTCATTTTTTCCCTGAAAATATTTTCAGCAAAACATACATACATTCGTTTGTTTGCATTTACTTTTTTTGTTTTTTGTTATACAGTGTTCAGAGAAAATGTTTTTATGGAGTTTTTTTCCTGCGTATATTTCGTTAAATTTCCATACGTTTCGTAATGTCTGCCATATTCCATACTTTTATGTTAATCTTCAAAACATTTTTTCATATTTTTTTAAATTTTAAACCCTACTCTAACACAAAACGTGGGCATATTAAAAAGGTATGTTTGGTACACATGATTAATAAAATAATTCAAGACCTACTTTGATTGCTTTGAACAGTCTATAGTTATGGTTGAAAAGTGCCGATCCATATATTTGACAACTCTGAAAATATTTGTTAAAGAAATGTAACCTAGATATAAACCCCTTATGCCTGGAAATTTTCTCCCTTTTTTAATCGATTTAAAGAAACTCCACATGAAAAATTTTAATGGGTGTGAAGTCGCACGATCTGGGTAGCCAGTTGACATTACTTTCATAAGAAACGACCATGCCACAAAATCGTTTGTGCAGAATATTCAATGTGACATGTGCTATGTGGCATGTAGCGCCGTTCTGTGAAAACCAAATTTCGTTAGAGTAGAGATCATTCGATTTATACCAAAAGAAATTGGTAATCGTCATTCTATAGTGCTTGCCGCAGGCCGTGATGCCTTGAAAAACGTTTTTCTCAAAGAAATATCGACCAATGACACCGTTAGCCCAAAAGCCACATACAACAGGGACGTTTTCGGGATGTACATATTGCTTGTTGCCTGTTCATCCAGAAATTGGCCTCATCACTGAGGTCGCCGAAGTCCAGCAGGTCCAGTGTTGGCTTATTACACATCAGACCTCGGTTCCAACCCCAGGTCAAACATATCCAATTAATCGAAATATGAAAAAATATATCTTCGGCGACTTCCTCTCAGAAAATTCCTGATAAAAACTCTAAGAGTAAATAAAAATTGCCATGAAAAGTTTCTCAAACAAATCGGTCGTTCGGAGTCGACTTAAAACTGCAGGTTCAGCCATTCATGTATGAAATTTACTCTCACAGCATACGTGATGTGAGAAGTTATTTTATTTCATTATTTCATTATTTGCATGTGTTGTTAAAAGCTATATGATGATCGTGATCATCAACTGTCAAGGTTCCTATTGAAAGACCCTATACAAATTTTTGTTAAGACATGTGATGAATTTAGTGAACGTAGATGCCCATGAAAATTTTTACCAAAAACTCAGTTCTTAGGTGAGAGAAAATTACCATGAAATTTGGAGTAAAACTTTATTATCGTTACTATCACGGTGTAGGGCGTCATATGGTTGGTCATAATCGTTTGTAACTTGTTTACTTTGTTATTTCCAGTATTACTGTTGTTGAAACCTTAATGTATTCTTTCTTTTGCTGCTTTTTTTTGCCTTCTCAAGAAATGGCCCTTAAGCTGAATGCGATATCTTTTTGTGTGAATTTTTGTTTGGCTGCTGCTGATGCTGTTTTTGTTGCTTGGAATTGCTCACTTTTTTTTGCCCATTTTATTCGCGTCTTTTTTCTGCCCTTTCTCTATGGCCTCTTTAGTGGATTTTTATTATAATTTATTTTTTGGTTTTTGAAAATTCTGTTTCTCTATTTGGTTTTTTTTTTGAGATTTTCGTTCACGTTGAATGTCGCTGACTGAATTTGTTGTGTAATAATGTTCATGAATATTCATGTTTTGTCATTTAAATTGAAACAATGATAAATTTCATTTTTATGTTATTTTTCTTCTTTTCTCCTTCACCTTTTCATTCTTCATCCTCATATTTTTAATGTTCTATTCCATGTGGGTTTCTGTTTTTTTCTGCTTTTAATGCACAGCACAGATTCATTCTTTTTTTTATTTTTTTGAATCTTTTTTATTTGTTTTTATTATTGTTTTTGTTGTTAAACAATAACAATTTTAAATATTTTTTATTTTTATAAAATATTTAGATTTTGTTCTTCGCTAAGCAATGCAAAAAAACCTCCCTGTGGTGCTTGATGACAATGATGAGTATCGTTTGTTTTCCTTTATCTATTTATTTAAATCTTTTTCTTTCTTTCTTATTTTTCTTTTTGACTTTGCTTTTGAATATTTAAAAAAACCGTGGATTTTTTTTATTTTCTTCGAGTTGCTTTTGTAATGCTTTAAATGCAATTTAAGAGCGACTATTTGCTTATAATGATGTTCTTGCATTTTGCTTAGAAGTAAATAAAAAAATAAAAGAATTTTTCGTATTTGATATTGCCAGAAGGCATATTGAAATTGAAAAATCTTTAAAATTCTTCAGAGTTCGTTGAATTTGTTAAGTTCACTCGTCCACATTGAAAGGCAGAGATTTGCTTGATGTAAATAATGAATCCATATTAAATTTAAAGGGGATTTTATTTCATTTAAATTCAAATCTAAAGCTTTAGAAAGACTAGCACAAATAATGTTCGAATGAATGTGAATGCTCGCAGAATAGTTTAAATTTAATTGAAGAAATTTTTGTAAATATAACATACAGATTCAAATGTTAAGAAAAATACTAATAAACTTATCATTTAATCTTGTAGGAACTGTTGTTAAAATTATAATAAAAGCTGAGGATAAGTGCTGAGGATAAGTTCTTGGTGGCACTATTTTTCTTTTGGAAAACTTTCACAGTAGTTTGCCCAAAAATTGTCTAAGAGAACATTTCTCCTATTTTGGTCACCAATTTGGAATAACATAATTACAAGTACATACAGAAGTCGTCGTAGTCTAGTAGGTAGTGTGTTAGCTTATTAGACATCGTCCTTTTATGAATCCAGAGCATAAAAACCAGCTTCCGTAACTCTCTATTGGCCCAACGCACACTGAAATCGCGTGAATCTCAGCTTTAGAAACTCAGTATAATTCATGTATCAATTCAACCATATTGTTGGGACCTACTGCTTAAAATTAGTTTGACTGGCTTAATAGTTTTATGAATTTTCAACAAAGTTCGACATCAAAAGGTAATTTCAAAGTGATGTTATATCAGAACATATTTCATCTGTTGGTTCTTTTAGTGGCTGTCCAAAGAAAGAAGATAGACGTGGATCAATGCTAGTCGTTTTCTTCCCTCTTATCCTGGAATTATGATTTTATGTTTAGCTAATGTAGTTGGGTTTCTTAATGCTATTCCCAACAATTCAAAACGTTCATTTACATGGTAGAAGCTCAGGTACTTATTTTTCTCCAGTAGTTGGAGTATAACACCCTATTCTTTTTCGCCTCTGTAACTTCAGAAACAAATCAACAGTACAAGTACTGCTCGTACTATAATTACTAACACAACAACTTTGAGTGTATAGCGTCGAGCCTAAAAGTGTCCCTTATTCAGCTTAGGCTATATTAGCTACGCTTTGCAGTTAACAAAGCTAGGCTATATTAGATACGGTTTCAGAAACTGTTAACATAGCTTTAACAGAGTCTATAGCCAGATAGTCAAAATCAAGTTTGAAGGTCCTTAATCCGGCTTACAATTTAGAAAACTCACTCATAACATCTATTTTGCAGTTTCCCCAAATATCACAAAGATAGGGTATTCATTAAAAGCACATAATACTCAGCTATGTCGTCTTAAATCATTTTCGTGATAATTATGAGAGACCATGGAACCCTTTATAGTCCTTAAGTATGTTGGTACTTTTCCAAATACATTTTTGGTGTCAATCTTACAACAGCTGGGTATGACCGATGCTTCCACATGGACGACTTAAATGAGTACTCAGTAAAGTAGCAAAACTCTAGTAGGTAGTGTGTTGGCTTGTTAGGCGAGATGCTGGGGTTCAAACCCAGTTGAGACATTTCAAACAAAACGAAATATGAAAAAAATTTCTTTCGGAATTTTCCTCTCAGCAGTCAGAGAGTAAAATGAAATTGCCATGAAAACTTTGAACTGAAAATCTCATCACTCATGGACTCAAGTTAACAGACAAAACATGGATGCTGTGAGAAGCTTGGTTGTAATCCCAACCAAAAGGGATGCAATGATCAATCAAGTAACTACTTAAGTAAAGAGAAAACGTATTTAGGTAAAATTTTATGAAATCTTCTTAAGCAAATTCTAGATTTCGATCAGATCGGTATAAACTAATGCGCTCGTGGCATACATTAGCACATACAAAATACAGATGACTTTGATTGAAAAATTTGTATTATTTTTCAAACGTCATCTTAGGAATGTGCGACATTACGTTAATAGAAATCACAAGATTTTAAATAGCGAAAATCGGTAAAAAAAACTCTCCGATGCCTACAGACTTCATTGACCTGCTGTGTTTGCCTTTTCTGCAAAATTTTTAAATGAAAATTTGAGAGCGTCTTTATAATTTCAATTAGCATAAAAGCCGGAATTGTCTTTAAGAAAATCCAATTTCCTTAAATGCTCTTTTTAATATGCGTTTTAAAAAATCGCTTAAAAATCATAGCCGTTCTTAAATATTTAATTTCTCTTCTTTAAGTGGCGCTTTTTTATTGCCAAAAGAAATTACGCAGAGTCTAATGAAAACTGCAAGAGGAATAACGACGGGCGGGTAAAAATTCCGCGACATAAAACAAATTACATTAATTTTTGTTTCTCCGTACATTTTTAAACTGTAAACAGATGTCAGGATTCAAATAGAATTCCTTGGCATTGTGTCAGTCAGAAGAAATGCTTGTGTTGAGTTTACTTGAGTTGAGTTAAGTTCAAATGGCAAAAGGCAGAACAGAAGAACGGAAAACAATAGTAGCTACACTGTACTACCATTTTAATTTTAAATGTTGTTCTTATTGTTGTTTTGCATACAAAAAATCTATTCGGAAAGTTTATTTATTTGTTTGCGAACAGAATCATTAGCATAAAATGCCAAAAAGGATAAACAAGAATAAGATTAAATGGCAAGAATGAAAGCTGGCAAGTAAGTGTAAGCGTAACACTTGAACCGAGAATTAACAAAAGAAAAAAAAAAAAAAAACAAACAAAAAAGGAGCACGGAAAGGCATTTAATTTTTTGTCTTAAATACTATACAGAATAATATTTCTTTTATTTTATTTTGTTATTTATTCGTGGTGCATATTTGATTGTTTAATTGTCTAATTTTAAATGAAACTGACATTTACAAACGATGTGAAGCTAAAGGATGGTATAAAATAGTTACAGCAGATTTGGATGAGACTAAATTTGATAGTCAGTAAATAAATATGGTTTTCATTATATATGGCATTAAGTATTTAAATTATTTGCTTACTCAACTGGTTATTATAACCCTTTTAGTTAGGATTACAGCCTCACTTCTCACACCACTAATATTGTGAGTGTTAAAATTAACACATGAGTAACGGCATTTCGGATTTAATTCCTCTCAGACTTTTTGCTAAAAGACTGCTGAGAAGAAGACATTGAAAGAATTTTTTATATTGTGATCCGTTCGAGATGTCCCAAAACATTATCTACTACACTAGGGCGACTTACTTACTTAATTAATTTACGCCTTCAGTTTTAAAAGATTTATTGAAGGTTTATAACCAGTAATTCCAATGAGTAATGGAGTAAAGGGATATCAATGCCAATTTTTTGAAAAACTTTATCTTCTCTGATGAAGGACATTTCCATCTTAGAGAATACACAAAATTATCGAATTTGGGGCTCAGAATGCTCAGAAACAAATGCACTCACAACAAGTAATTGTTTTGTGCGAAAATTGATCAGTGAGTAAACCTTACTTCTTTGAAGGTGAAGTCGAATTTCCAGGGATTGTGCACGACATTCGTAACATGAACATGATAACAGAGTTTTTGTGAATGGTATGGATCTGGGCCACAAGTAGTTTCAACGAGATGGCATTACGTTCCATATCGCATGTTCAAGAATCAATTTAACACAGCAAATACGTATTTCCAGAAATAATTATCTCAAGAAACACTGATGTCAACAAGCTGTGAGCACACGTATTGATTTCTTTATTCTCTCAGGCTTAGCCATCAGCGCATATAAAATAACATTGTCACACGTTACCTACCACAACAATACTGTTCTATATTTATAAAAACTAATAGGGATCCTTCATTTACAGGTTTGCAATTTCTTTTTCCTACTTTACATACTCTTTCTTGTACATATTCTAGATACCATAAATACGTATGATTATATTGTGAATGCGTTGGTATTTTTGGGCCACATTTAACAACTTAAAACAATCTGACCAAATGTCCAAAGATACATCTTATGGTTGTGGTTAAATGCCACAATTCTGTTAGACTGGTCTCTACTACATATACCATTGCAATTACAACAACTACTGCTCAGGAATACAATTACATGGTATTCTGGTTACAATGTGTTTGGCTACATTGCCTATAATGCTGCCTCTTTAATTATTGTTTGTAGAGAATGTATTACAGCAAAGCAGAAATTATTATGGTCCTACAGTTAAAAGCATAAAACAGCAAAAAACTTACAACACAAATATTGGTCAGCAGGTAAAGCGTAGAGCACAGAATACATACAGACAGGCAATAGGACAATAATGTGTTTTATTTTTCTCGTCTGTTGTAAATAATATTTTATTTCAGCATTCTCTTTCACGTTCATTGCTTGACTGTAAAGGGTAGAATGCAGAGAAAAAATAGTTGCTACTATAAATGTCTGACTTTTGGCTTAAATCTGATTTATTATTTTTTGAATATTTTCTAGAATTTCCATAAAAAAAATTAAAATAATTTGCAGTAAAAACCCTGTCTAGAAAATTCAATTCATATGTGGTTTTTAATAGAAGTTGCAAAAAGGTAATTTAACTAAAAATTAGAGAAAGGAACAAAAAAAACTCGTCTTTTATACTAGTAAGTCAACAATTCTCCATAGTAGTAAAATTAGTTTTTAAAGACTCTTAAATTTTAAATGTACATGGGTAATCCAGTGACCTTTATTGTGTTGATCACAAGATTGGATTGTTATTTCTCCTATCCAAATGGTATTAGTATTCATCTGTCTGCTTGCACAAGTAAATCTAGTGGTGCCTGTCTACCTAAAGGTTTGAATAGATTTACTTACACCATATAAGGCCCATTCTGATACCACATCTCCCTTAATCTCTAAACCGTACTGAAGGAATAATTCAAAGCGTCTTTATATTAAACGCTAAGGTGCCTTTTATCCTCCGGCATAGTGCTAGGCATGCGACCTGTAGGTGAAGAACAGTTTCCTCCTCTTCCTCACTTCTACAGCTCCTGCAGCAGTCACTTGCAATGTGTCGTCTTAAATCGATGCATGGGTGCCCATGACACATTACCCACTACTCCTTTAAAACTTTAACAGAGGTCTTCAAAGTGATTCCCAAAGTACACAATCCATTGGAGTGTGCAATGATTGTGCTGCATCTGGCCAGTTAATCTTCCCTGCAGTTATCCGGAATATTATTTGTGTCGTGATATGAACGTCACACCAATATGCTTTATCGTTGAGATGTTTGCGATAGTTATATAGCGTCTTGGCAGCAAGTGCTATAAAAGTCGCTTGGATATAAGAAAGTAAGGTAATATCTTTTCGAAGATATTACCTTTTTCTACAATTCTCGCAGCAGCCGGAATTGCTAATACTTTCACCTGGAAGAAGCTGCAGTGATCCGTTAGATTTTTAGATCCAGTTATGCTCATCAATTCCAAAAAATATCACCACCTACATACATAACATAATTACATTACAGCCCTTCTGTTTGGATTACAACCTAGCTTCTCACATCACTTATGTTGTGTGTGCTAATTTCATACATGAGTGGCAAGACCTACATTTTATAGTCGATTCCGAAAGACAGATTTTTTTTTAAGAAACTTTTTCACGGCAATTTTATCTGCTGAGAGGCATATTTCGATTAGTTTGAACCGCGGCCTCACGTCTAATAAGCCAACACACTATCTACTAGACTCCGGCGACTACCTATCGCACCATGATAGACGATTTTTTTGTACCCTCTCTTCATGGTATTGATGTGAACGATGTTTGGTTTCAACAGGATGATGCGACTAGCCACACATCTTATGTCACAATCGATTTATTGCGTCAAACTTTTAATGGCTGTTTAATTAACAGAATTGGTGATGTCAATTGGCCTATTTTCTTTGGAGCGATGTTAAAGAAAGGTGTTATGCCGACAAACCAGAGACAATTGAGCCCTGGAAAGCCACAATTAGTGATGCCATTGTCGATATACGACCCCATATACTCTAAAATGTTCACGAAAATTGGTTCAATCAAATAACGTACTGAGAGGCCAGCCGCGGCAGCCATATTAATAAAATAATATTCCATTTCTAACCGCAACAATTTGTCAAAATTTCAAATCGTTTTTATTTTGTTGCATTTTTAAATGTAAACTTTTAAATGGCCCGTCCTTTATATAAAAATAAATCAAAAGTGGAAGAGTCTTGGATAGCGTCGGATTAAATAAATTCTTAGGAAGTTAAAACTCAATGGTAAGCAATGTAAAGAAAAATTAGAATCCAATAGTTATTTTTGGGTATTCGGGCGATTCCGATACATACTTCGATATAATAAAAGTGTTTTAAATGTTTTACTCAATTCTAAAATGCATTAATTTATTAAGTCATAGGGATTTAAAAAAAAATATGAAATGAATACTCCTCCATATATTTGTATTATTTGTTGATAAAAAAAAAAAAGTTTTTTCAACAGAACCATATTGTTTAAGGATTCTTTTTCATTAACTTCCTGCTGAAGTTTTATTTCATTTCTATCTCATTGAATCAAGAGGTCATACAAACATAATTTATTTTACCAAATAAAAGTTAATGGAAAGCAAAAAACAAAAATACTTTCATAACTTTGATTTAATTTATATGTGAATAAATGGAATGAAACCAAAAGTTTTTCTCTTTTCTCTTTCCTTTGTGTTTCACTCAGCAACGATCCTGGCTTAATGCAATTTTACATACTATTCCTGCTAACTTTCTCTCTACCACACCCTCTCTCTTGCTGTATATAAATTCATAAATAGATATGAGTTCTAGGCCCTTTATATAAATATTTGGGCATGAATAAACCAGAATAATTGGTTCAAAGGACACGGTAAAATGGCTCTACAAAAACCAAAAATTTAATTTCGATTTTTCTCGTTTTCTCATCTTTTTTTTTTTTTTTTTTGACTTTCAAACTTTTATTCACTTTGCATTGAACGTTATTTATAAAAAAAAAAATTAAATTAATGAAATAAATTTGCGATTATTGCTCAAACATTTGTGAGTTTCTGGATTTTTTTCATATTTTTTTTGGAGAAGTTTGTGTCATGAATTTATTTTCATTAGTTTTTTTTTAGCTCTTTGGCAAATTTCTCGTATTTTACTGCGAAATCAATAAAATGGAAAAGATTGTTAAACTATTAAAACGTAAATGTGTAAATGTATATGAATATGAACATGAGAAATTTAACTTAATTTTCACAGCCCATAAAAATTAAAAGCTTTTACGATGAAAATAAATTCTTTTTTTAAGTTGTATGCCATATGTTATGCTCCCGAGTAGGTTGGCATTAAAAATTTTTTAGTACATATTGCCAATGAAAAAAAAAAGAAAATAATGTTAAATCGGATTGTATGGGCCCTAATACCACACAATACTTTTGTAGTTTAAATATGAATGCCGTCAGACAAAAAGAAAGCGTTTAAGTTTAAACACAGATATTCTGAAACTAGGACAGAAGCTTTTAAACAGTTGTGTTTTACCATTAGCACTTGTTAGCCAAGGAGTTAATATGTTCACATGAGATTGTAGGAGTAAAATTAAATTGTTGAACTTTGAACCAGGTATAGCGTTACTTCTTGTTAAAGTTCATTATAATAGCGGTCATATATGTAAGGTTAAATCTCCACTCATAAGCCTGAAATGATTCATTGTGGATGTCTCCAAATTACACACGTTATCAAAAAGAAAACAACGGAAAGATTAAATGAGAGCAAAAAACAATGAAGTAAAGTAGGGCCAGATGGGAAGATGATAGAGAAGAAACTCTCAACATTAGAAATCCTAACCGAGGTTAACTTCCAAGGCCATTGATTAAAACTCGGCTTACAATTGTAAGTATTCCTTTCTGCATATCAGCAAAGTAGGATTGCTTTTGTCTCTCACACTGATACTTGCCCTCAAAGCCTTATTGAAAACCTGTAAGGATCCTAAAAGATTCTCTATACAGATTCAATATCCATTCTATTTTAGAAAGGTCAAGGCTGTGTCATAATAACCTCGATATTTTAAAATCTCTCCTATACGGCTAAATAGTATCTCTCGCGTGATCAGAGGAGTGGAGTAAAAACAATTTTAAAGATTTACTTTCTGAACTCCTACATTAAAATAATATACAATACTAAGACACAGCGATTAGATAAAATTTGTTGCAGTTTTCTTAGGCAACAACATTTGTCATCCAGAATTCTTATCACATTTGGTAACATGAAACCAATAAAGAAAACTTGTAATGGAAGATTTTTATTGCCTTTTATTAGATTTTTTTTATGATTCAACTTTATTGTGGGGTTGCTTTGGCTTGATTTTGGCAAATAAAATTTTTTTTAAGAACATGCTAGAATGTATGTGGAAGAAAAGTGAGTAAGAAAGAGAGTGAGAGATAGAGAGAGAGAGAGAGAGATAGAGAGAGATAGAGAGTGAGAGAGTAATATTTAGATCATATAAATCATCTTAAAGTTTCATATTTCCCACCAAATTGTAAAAGACATTTACTTACGGCAATATTACCACTGCATTACAAATACAAAACACATACACGTACATACATACTTATGTATCCTTCTATATTACAGAGAGTAAAGAGCGTAAGAATAGATGTACATCTGTGTGTGTGAGTATATTTTATTGGTAGTGCCTGTGTCTATGGCCATTAATGTCAACCATAAAAAATAGTTGTGTGGTTGCAGCCTTATTTATGTTCAATTCATATGATTGCATACCATACCATGTACATTTGTGAGAGTATGAGTAAAAATGCTGTGTCAGCTGTACTTAATACAAACAGCAGGAAAAGAAGAAAATACAGTATCTCTGCTCTTATTGAGTATATTATCACTCCCTTTTAAATTTTTTTTCTTTTTTAAGGTAAAATAATACAGTTTCCTTTGAAATCCTTTTTACTCGTTTTAATTTCATTTTATCTCGAGTATATGTTAGGAGTGCCTTTATAGTTACTGTTACTCTTCTCTTTCCTTTTTTTTATTGTTTCATAATACATTTTCTTTTTTGTTTTCTGTTTGTTTCTTGTCAAAAATAATTGTTTGTTACATTCTGAATGAACTTTCACTTGAAATAAATTTGTTTTCGATTATGTCGGTCGATTGTCAATTATTATTGCTTTTGAAAATTACCTTGGATTTGTTTAACTTACCTTTATAACTGGACTCACATAAATTACACACAGCACAGGAAATAAAATTCGTAAAGCTGTGGGTTCTTGTTTTTTAAGGACCATAAAATAAAATTAATTCAAGAAATAAAATGAAACTTGCTTGGATTCGATTTTGTACTACAGATGCACTCATAATTGTAAAAGGGCTAAAGGCTAGAGGATTGGGGTGTAAACAGAATTATTTGATTATGTGCAGGTAAGCTTAATATTTTAATACATGGTTCATATTATTAGGCTTGGAGTTGTGTCTTACAATAATGTAATTTGAAGCGTACGATAAATTGATTACACTGTGGTATCATTTATTATAAAGGGTGGACAATTTAAAAGTTTAAATTTAAAAAAGCAATAAAAAAAAACGGTTTGTAATTTTGACAAATTTATTCTTTTGTTGTGAAGTACAATTGTTCCGGTTAGAAATGGAATATTATTTCATTCATATGGCGGCCGTGGCTGCCCTCACAATACCTCTTTCTATCATATCTATTTTCATGCACTTTTTCGAGTGTATGGAGTCGTATCTCGACAATGGCGTCACGAATGTTGGCCTTCAAATGCTCAATTGTCTTTGGTTTGTCGGCATACATATACATACATAATTTGTCATAACAACCCTTCAGACAGGATTACGACCTGGCTTCTCACACCACTTATGTTGTGTGCGTTAATTTTATACATGAGTGGCGGAACCTACAGTTTAAAGTCGACTCCGAACGACAGTTTTTTGAGAAGCTTTTCATGGCAATTTTATTTACTCTCAGAGTTTTTGCCAGAAATCTGCTGAGAGGAAGTCGCCGAAGAAATATTTTTATATTTTCGTTTTGATGTCTGACCTGTCAAATCATAGCTTCTTGCTGGCAAATTGTCATCACCATTTCGGGTAATTAAACGGCCATGAGATGTGTGGCAAGTTGCAACATCCTGCACTAAACATCGTTCACATCAATACCATGAAGACCGGTTACAAAAAAATCGGTTACCATGGTGCGATAGGTGTCTCCATTGACCGTAATGGTTGGGCCGTCCTCATTTTTAAAGAAATATGGGCCAAACAGTTACTCCTAATGGATGCATTGGCTTCTGTAAGACCACGCGTACGTTTTCTTAGCCACAAATATGGCAATTTTGCTTATAAACGTACCCACCAAGATGAAAATAAGCTTCATCCGAAAAGATGATTTTTTGTGGAAAAATTGAAATCGTTGTGAAGTTTATCGTTGGTTCATCTGACGAAGCGATAACGAACCTGATGGCCATTCGTCTTGAACTCTTGAACCAATTGAATTTGTTAGCCGTTATACCAAGATCTTTTAGCAAAATTCGACGTAAACTGATGCGTGAAATGTTCAATTCTTGAGAATGATAGCGAGTAGATGGATTCTCACGCACACTCTCCGCTAAAGCTTCGATATTTGTACAGGTACGCTCACGTCTTGGCGCATCTTTAATGAAACCAGTTTCACGTACTTTATATTAGGCGCTGTTGGTCCTTCCTCATGTATACTTTCAGACTGAGTATAATTTTTTGAATTTAAAATGTGAGTTAAGAAATTCCCTTTAATTTTCAAGGTACTTTTGGATGTGGTGTTTTAGAACGTACGTAGGCTTTAAATGGCTGGTTATTGATGGTATTTCTTAATAGCTCTTAAGAATAGTACGCATAATTGCACGTATCTTCCTTTGGCACACGCAGTAATTAGAAAATCGCATTTGTAGGCTGTTGTCTTAACAATGGCTTATAAATCTTACTTTATTCCTCAGAGTGTATACACATGTAGTACTAATCTATGCAAACATTCTGAATTGCTTTGTTAAATATCTAACTAATGTGATTATAATGACTTTGAGATGTCCTTATACTTCTTTTCTCTCTCTCTCTCCCTCTGTTACTCTCCCCCCTGTGTCATTATCAATTACATGCTTTTCAATTTGAATCAGAGTCCATTAAAAAAGGTTTGTTCAGTTGAGCAAGTGATTTAAAAGGAATTATGCGAAAGGGTTTTTAGAATCATTCACATTCATTCTAACCATATTACTACCTTCTTTTTTTCCGTTTTTTTAAAAGAAGATTTTGAAATTCAAATCGTTAAATTTCTTTTGTGAAAATCTTAAGATTTCCTAACAAAAAAAAGTGGAAGAATGAAAATGTGGAAAAAAAGGAGAATACTTCATAAATCACAGTTAAATCCTCATGACATCTAACCATAAACCAATAAAGTGGATGAATATTGTAATAAAACGTAAACGTAAATACAAATACATTCATATCTGTTGTATAATAAAATCTAAAATCCATACACACTATCAACTCGTAAATGTGAATGTGAATGAATATGTGTGTGTGTCTAAAAAGTTTAAATGCAAAAAAGTTCTTGATTATGCTTATGGTGTACGTTTATTTGTATTAAAGTCTGTGTATCTGTGTTAGAATTCTCTTTTTTATTATCACATAATAACACAGGATGGTATACAAATAGCGACAGTAAATATGTCGTATACAATTTCAAGATTTGTTTGAGCAATAAAAGTAACTAAAAATGTGGTCCATTTCGAAACGAATAGATTGCCACATTGGATGTAATGTATAACCAAAAGTGATGTTGATACTGTGACAATACTACTACGCTTCGATACGCAAGTCGTGATCTTACTGTAACGGACATTCATCTACACAGTCATAGATTTTAGAGTCAATAGATATAAGATGAAGTCGCCGTAGATTAGTGGTTAGTATGTTGTCTTATTAGACATGGGGCCACGGACAAACATGACCAACGAAACGAAATATGAAAAGATATTTCTTCGGTGATTTCCTCTCAGCAAATTTCTGGCAAAACCTCTGAAAGTAAATAAAATTGCCATAAAAAGTTTCTCAAAAATCTGTCGTTCGGAGTTGAATTTAAACTGTAGTTCCCGCCATTCATGTATAAAATTAACACGCACAAACATAAATGATGCAAGAAAATAGATCGTAAACCTGACTAAGGGATTATAATCACCAATTATGTATATATGTGTAGATATAAGATCACATAATACCTTTCGAGTGTGTCGTAATAAGGCAAGACAGAACCGGCCTGTAACGACTTTTTTATTTCCTAAATCGATGTAGATTTAGTTAGGTTAGGTTACGTAAGGCAGCAGACCCTTATCAATCAATACCCAACCCGCAGATCAAACATTCCTTAGAGGCAACCAACCCTAGCTCAATATAAAGCTGGCTACTAAAGCAATCTTTAAATTAGATAGTTTGGTCAAGGATTTCAAAAACCACCATACTTTTATGGCCAGAGAAGGTCACTGAATTATGAGATGAAAGATAGTCTCTAACTTAAGGTCAGAAACCTCCGTCTCTTCATGAGAAGAGGAGGGCACTGACACATGGGGCGAAAGATAGTCTCTTCCTACTCCTCAGACCCACAGCTCCTGCAGAAGAAATTTCACGTAATACCAAGTCTTTCGGCAAGTCTACCAAGAGGACAGTGTCAGATGATTGGCCATATGATTTAAGAACAGAAGTACTTCGGTCCTCTACTCATCCATACGTGTCCAGAAGGGTTTATTGTTCGTAAACATTTGCTGCCAACAAGACTGAGCCTCGGTGTGGAGTGGACAGCATCCAATTTATCTGAGGCCAGTGGTATATCTGCACCCTGTCACATGTCGGTTATTGAGAGCTCAGTACCATATTTAGTCATCTCATCAGTAATGCAATGTTCAACAATATCCGTATATCCCGAAATCCATGTAAGAGTTGCCTTTAAATGATCCGAAATTACCCGGAATAATACAGACGGAGGTTGAAATTACATTCGTTAGGGACTTAATCGTAATCTGGCTATCAGAGTAAATCAAGAGATTTTCAGGAAAAATTCCATCACTTAACAAACATTGTGCCACATTCAAAATTATCATAACTTTCGCGCGGAGAACACTGCAGTGGTCTGGCAGTCTGTATGGAATTTTAATATCATTTCCTTATTAAGTAAGGAAGGAAGTAAGTATGACCCCTCAAGGGTCACACTGGGAATTTTCCGGAAATTTAGAGCAGAAATTTCTTGTTAGAATTTTAAAATCAAATATTTTATTCAAAAAGTTATGAGGAACCATATGATTGACTCGGATGTATTGCTGTCTTCTCAGAATAACAATTCATCCTTCTGCTTTAACAGGAGCAAAGAATGCCTTGTTTCGAGTAGGACAGAGCACTCAAGTGATCAGGACAGCTGATTGCCTGTATATTCTGTGTATAAGTCGGCAGTGTAATAGGTGTTTGCATACCGTCCACTGAATATGTGGACAATAAAGCTAAGTTGGTTCCACCACGGACCGATAGAGCCAGTATGGAATGGTTGGTCCTTTCCTAGCCCTCTTAAAAATGTTATTCTTCCATAAGAGTTTGGAATTATGAATGACTCCTATATGTTTAATCCTCTTGGATAAAAAAGCTGTGTTGTTAAAAGAAATGCTCACTTGGCCACTGTAACAAAGACTCACCTCAACTGTTGATGTCCATTCTTCTCCAAATTGCATAACCGTATCTGAGAGCATTACAATGGAATGAAATCCATTTGAAGATCAAAGAAGATGAGACTATTCGGATCATGTTTTAATTTAAAGATCTTTACAGTCTTTCTTATCTGGTGCAACATCAAATTTTTTGATATTGTGAACGATTTCTGCACCTACTGTATGCTATTCTTGTGTGTTTTATGAGGTGTGATTGTGTATGTAAAACATAATAAAATCGAATCAAAAGAATAAATAAATAAGCATTAGAAATCCTTATGTTCTGTTATAAAGAGAAGTAAACTTACATTCACACTGATAGAGGCTTAACAGTAACAGCTCTTTACCACAATCAAATACTACTTCAATTACATGCAAACAACAAGCGCTACTTTAACAGCACTGACTCTGCTATAGCTGCTGCTGCTACCAATACTACGGTAATCGGAGAAAAAAAGACGAAAACAGGAACTACCACGAGAAGACCGTAATAAGAAACCACAAAACTAGAGATTTGTAAAACTCTATTCTAATGCTTATTTATAGTTTGTCTCCCTCTCTCTCCCTTTTTTCTGTTGTATTTTCTTTTATTCAACGTGTGGTTTGTTCTCTTAGTAATACATTTACGTTCATATTATGTTTTAATAAAAGATTCATAAAAAAGAATTTTAGTTTTTGTTTTTGTTTTCGTTTTGGTTTTTATATTTGCTTTGCTAAAAAGGATTCCAGTTTAAGGAGGAAAAAAGGAAAAACCAAGAAAGAAAAATAAAAGATTTGATGGGAGCAAAAACGTTTCATATCCTTTATTTCCGGTAATTTTGATCATGTCGATTTAATGGTTTCTCTCATATTGTTGATGTTGTTGTTATTGTTGTTGCTATTGTTTAACAACCCACACATCCATGCTCAGAAACTCCTAAAGAAACGTTCAATGGTGTTTAAGGAATATGGTTATGAGATGATGATTTCTCAATAGCCCTGATTGCCTTGTGAGCATTAAACTTGACGATGTCACGTCGTTTTGATTTGTATTTTTATTTCTTTGTGCTTCATTTTCTTTACTCTCTTTCTCTTTCTCTGTCTTCAGTTTTTAAACTCTTTGAAGTTTCCTTCTCTGCGTGATATTTACGATTGTTGTTCCTAAGATTACATTTGTATTGCTTTGACTCATAAAGTAACAAAACAACGTGCAACACTGTGAACTATAAAATTGTCTATAAAAAGTGGCATTAAATGGTCTTTGATTTTTTTTTATAACAATACGTGAAGAGATTGTACAAAAAGGATTAATCCTTACAACAATATCAACAACAAGAAAGCCATTTATATATGTAGAAAGAATAAGGGCCTAGAAAAGTTTTAAAGGATTTTGAGGTGTTTATGTAGAGATTCTTTTTTTTAAAAGAAAAGAAAATAAAAAAAATGAATAATAATCCTCGCATAGATGTGAATAATTTTGATCATTTATAGTCAAAGATTATTTAAATGTTATTTCATATAAAAATATATTCAATCTTTTAAGCTTATTGCTTTGAAAAATATATTTCTCTCTCGACAATACAACCAAGTTATTTGAATGCAGAAAGTGTTCCCTTATAATAAGTTTCTTAAGGATTTTGTTAGAAACTGTTAAACTGTATTACAGTGCACTCGCGATAATATGAACACTCTAATATATGAACACCCCAAAATATGAACACTTTTTCTTAACCATTGACTACTCCAAAATATGAACTTTGTACAAAGGCTTTAAAATTTGAACAGTTTTTTATTTTTAAAGCATAAAAATTTCAGTTACAAAGCATTAGAAATTGAGGAAATCCCGACTTATTTATGTTTATTTTAATACGATATCTTAAAAAAACCACACATACATACATAAATAAATATGTATATGCACAGTCAAGGTCTAATTATTGTAATTTTTAATAATGCATTGGAGTGGGCAGAAAGTTCTCGTTCAAAAAAAAAAAACAAAAAAACAGCAAAAAAGATAACCGACTTTTTTAAAGATTAGTTTAAGCTTTGTGTTGTATAATTACTTGAACACATTTACAAATTTAGTGAAGGAAGTTCCTTTTTTTAAATAATCCAAAAAATAAAATTATTTAATGAAAAAAAAAAAAATTTTATTTAAGCAGGAAAAGTGTTTACCTTGCAAGAAAACAACATTTTTTTCCAACAATTTAAGCCATTCGTAAATATGGACAATTTCGAAAATATGAACAGGCTTTGTTTTAATTAGTTCATATTATCGCGAGTGCACTGTATTACCAACACTACACCACACTACGCTCTATATGACTTAAAACTTTGAAAATCTGTTCTTTTTAAAAATTAAAGTTGATCTCTCCAAGAGAAAGGGAGTGAATATTTAAATTTCCTTAACCAAGGGTGTAAACTAGATCTCAAGCTCTCATGGAAAGATAAGATAATTGGGAGGTTAAAGAAAGCAACAATAGAATACGTACATACATACGTAATTAGTCATTACAACCCTTCAGTCAGGATTACAACCTAGTTTCTCACACCACTTATGTTATGCGTGTTACTTTTATAAAAGAGTGGCAGAACCTACGGTTTATAGACGACTTCGAAAGACAGATTCTTTGAGGAACTTTTTCATGGCAATTTTTATTTTCTCTCTGAGTTTTTGGCAGAAATCTGCTGAGAGGAAGTCGCCTAAGAAATATTTTTTCGTATTTCATTTTGTTGGAGATGTCTGACCTGGGGACAGACACACTACCTACTAGACTACGGTGACTTGAACAATTGACGTTAACACCTCTAAAAGGACTGAGAGGCAGATTTGGGATTTAAGATCAACCGACACATAAAGATTCTATGGTGTTGGAATCAATCTTGCTTTATGGTGTACAGGTTGGGTAGATGGTATGCAAATATTGGCTAAACAGAGTACGCAGGTAGTAAACTGTTCTGATCACATGTACACTCTTTCCCTTTCCAATCAAGGCACTATTTACTAAACTCAATTGGCTCTTCTCTCAGCTTCTAACAAAGCAGACGGTTAAGATTGTGGCAGTAAATCCCAATGGATTTAAAATCCTAGTCCAACCCCCTGGATATGTTGCTGTCCTGGGAAGACATGGAGACATCTGCGTTGATGTTGTGGTTCCTTGCAACTTTCTAAATAGAACATTGGATTTTAAATTCCAAGTAGCAATTTCTCACCTAAAGAGCCGGAGGTTTTCATTGAGACCCTTGAGGTCTAAACCGGTGGCTTAAAGAGGCATGACAGAGTGGGCTATAGTATATGTGTTAAGGGCACTGACATTCAACTTTCTTATAGGCTGCTGCCTAATCACTTCAGTTTTTTCAGGCAGAGGTTATGGCTATTTTGAAAGCAGCAGAATGCTTCAACAAGTCATTTCCCTGAAAAGTTTTTGATTTACATGGGCAGCTAGTCTTGAACGAACGCCTGTGCTTCTCCTTGGATGACGAGGTTTTCTTAGGGAAATTTGAGTCATTTAAAGGAAATGATATAGGGAAATCATTGTAATGTGCATACCTGATAAGCTGTCCACGCCCGCAATATCCGACATATTACAGAGCATAGGTATATCGATTGTCCGAGTTAAATTGGATGTTATTCACAGGGAGACCAAACCTCGTTGGTAGCAAAAGGATACTTGTGATATTGCTAAACTCTGATGGATAGGTATGTATAAAAAGAGGATCGATACACTTACATATATCCTTACAGCGCTTGGTCACTGTACTTGGCATTCATTCAAATGAGAGCTGTTCCTCTGAGGAGAAGGAAGAGACTGTCTTTCACCGTATTTGTCAGTGCCCAGCTCTTGTCATAAAAAGACGAAGATTTTTGATCTCTCACATGCTGACGTCCTTGCTTAAGCTCTCTAATTTAAAGATTGCTGCTGTAGAAATATATTTTTAATTCGGAATGTTTGATCAACATGTTGGAAATTATTTGTGGCATCCCAATGGGCCTAACTGCTGGCCTATGTAGGTCAGCCTAATCTAACTTTAAATACAATATAATTTAATTTTCCACATTAAATATTAAATTGAGGCATTTTATAAATTTTTTTTCTTACTTTATATTAAATTTTGAAAGAATTTTTTTGTCGCCTTATTTCCTACAAATATTATTTACTTGCAGAATGGTAATAAATTTTATTAACATCCACTTCAGGAAACCTTTACTATTTTATATGAGCCATAAATTCCAATTTGGTACACTTTTTTTCTGGGTAAACGTATGGCAGTTTTATTTTATTTTAAATATTGTCAACATAAATTATGTTAAACACTTCCTCTGTGTGCTCTCTAATTCCCTCTGCAGAGACCTTTAATAAGAATTTTTATTACACTTTAAATGAGACTTGATTTATGCAATTAAATTGTCGTTATCATACCAAGAGTTTTATTTCTTATACTTTCTTTTTTATTTCTTTTATTTTGCCATCCCTTATTGTACTACATGCTGCACATTTTCAATATGAAGAGAATTTATTTCGAAACAATATTCTTTACGGGTTACAAAAAACAAATTTTTTTCTCATTTAAAATTGAGGAGAGCAAAAAAACGAATCACATTTAAACTAAACAAGCAATTGAAGAATGTTTTTTCTTTTATTATAAAAAAAAAAATTAAGTTTAGAAGAAAATAGAAATCATAGAAGGGAATAGAATGGTTTCCTTATAATTGAAGCTTTACTGAGTAATGTCTGAGTGCAGATGATGAGGTTGCCATTCCAACTTTTGAATTGTTGTTGTCCTTATTTATCAAGTCATTTATTTTAAGAAGTACGAGTGTAGTTACATTTTAACACACGTACACACACACACATACACATGTAGTTTATTAGTTTGTTATTTGCAGCATAGAATTCTCTAAGGATTTATGAGTTTCTTATAATGTTTGTTGTTGTTGTTCGTTTACAATATTGTGCTAAATTTGCTGCCATTCTCTGGTGCTCTCTATCATCTCTGTCATTGAGTTTGGCCAAAAGTACTTCTTGTTGTCGAAGACCAAATGCCACAGAAACCATTTCTTTTGTATAATTTACTGCATTGTTGCACACAAACACACACGCACTACAAAAAGAAAAATAGAATTTCTTATACAAGTATTTGTGACTTTGTCACTCTCTCTCTCTTCAGCCCTGGTGATTTCTATTTCTAGGCAAATTGACAACTTCTGTTAAAATCTTGTTTTTATTTTCGTTTGTTCTTTGGTTTTCTGTTTAATTGGAAAACTTTTCGAAACTAACAATAGAAAATGTATTGTTGTTATTTATATAAAATATAAATAAATACACATTTTTAATAAAAATAAATTCAAAATAGTTTCTATTCTTAAGAATTTTTTCATTGCTTATGGATTTCTCTACTTGAAAGCTGCATTAAAGTGGAAGTGGTCAGGTCAGTAGCTTGTTATTGGGTACCATTGCTAATGTTTTTTAATAAATAAAGATTGAATATTGCAAAATTCTATGTTTTATGAAATTTTCCATTCATTGAAAAGAATACAATAAGAATTGAATTTGCAATAGTAATATTACACTTGTTGTAAAGGGTGTCTCACGAAGAATCAGCTTTTTGTTAAATAAAAACACGTATTTCTTGATAAAGTTGCTATTTTTTTTTATCGACTTTTAAAGGATATATGTCTCGATTAAGTATGGAAAAAATATTCTTTAAATAGCTGGCACTGCTCTGATGTTGGGTTATCACTCAATTTATAAAATATTTCCTGACTTTTTCACAAAGATATGACTGCATCTCAGTGATGACGGATCTCTAATTTGTGCTGCAAAATTGTTTTTGATTCATTTGCGTAAATCAGAAATTTCACAAAACTCCAAAGAAAAAAGCTTTAAATCACAGTTGACAATAGTTTCTTGAGATAATTTGTTCTAGAAATCGTTGCTGCAAGAAATTCGAATATTGCACAGGCAGGTGACGCCATCTAGTTGAAGCCACTAGATCCACGTCCCTGCCACTCCGTTGAATCACAAGAAGCCTATTCCTCTAATGAATGTCCCTTAAATACATACATAAGTACATACATAATTAGTCACTACAACCCTTCATCCAGGCTTGCGACCTAGCCTCCCACATCACTTATGTTATATGTGTGTTAATTTTATACATGAGTGGCGGCACCTACAATTTAAAGTCGACTCCGAACGACAGATTTTTTGCGAATCTTTTCATGGCAATTTTATTTACTTTCAGAATTTTTGCCAGAAATCTGCTGAGAGGAAGACGCTGAAGAAATATTTTTTCGTATTTAATTTCGTTGTCTGACCTGAGGTTAGAACCAACACACTGTCTACTAGTCTACTGAAACCGGATTGTAGTTTTTTGGGATAATTTGTTGTAGAAATCGTTGTTGCATTAAATGGATTATTGTTCATGCTATGTGACAGTTTGCGCTATCTTTTGAACCACAAGAACTCCGTGCCACTAATGTAATTTCGGCCTTATCACACCCTAAAATCTGCATCAGACAGTTGTTAGTGCATTTATTTTTCATGGATTGTATGAAGGTTTTCTGATCCAAGGCTTTTCAAGTATATGCGCTTCATCGGAGACAGTAACTTTTTTCGAAAAATTGTCATTGACCGCCCTCTGCTCCACTACAAATTGAACGAGTAGCTGGCATTTTCTCTGGTCTGTTGGTTTGAGCTCCTGAGTAAACTGAATTTTGTATGCAAGCAGGTAAAGTTCTTTTATAAAAATTCGCTGTTTTCAAAAGATCACCTGATACGCTGACGCACAAGAGCCTTAGCGGCAATAATCAATACATTTTTAAAATTTCTTTAACCACTCTTCTAATGACTGACATTTCCTTCACAGTTTGCGAATGTTTGCAGAATAACTTTTCAAATTTTTGTAAAAACTTTTCATAATTATGATGCGTTATTTTTCTTGAAGTCGTCGTAGTCTAGTGGCTAGTTTGTTGGCTTTTTAAACGTGAGGCCACTATACTTCATATAGATAAAATTTGAATATTTCTTCAGCGACTTCCTCTCAACAGATTTCTTGCAAAAACTCTGAAAGTAAATAACAAGTTCGGAGTCGACTTTAAACTGTAGGTCCCGCCACTCATGCATAAAATTAATACACATAAGTGGTATAAGAAAATAAATTGCACAAAAAATAACATTTAATTGAAGAAGTATGCTCTTACTAAGCCATTCTTTATAAAGAATAAATTCAAATGACAAGACTACTCTGTCGTATGGGGAATATTTATTATTTGTAAAATATATCCTAAATTACTCATACACCATGTGTTTTGCACACTTGAATACTGATGAATACTTGAATACTGGATGATTTATGGAGCCATGGAACAATAAAAAATAATCAATCGTTGTGACTTATAAAAATGGAAAGCCATTTATTGCCCTTAAGTATTTCATTACTTTCATGTTTTCGGTTATAGTTTCACCAAGTTGGATCTTAATCTGAGAGTTTTTATTTCTTAGTATACTTGTTTACTTAATACAGACTGCAGAAGATTTTCCATCTATTATGGTACTTAGCTGCCGATCTGAAGATTATAGCTGAAGATTACGTCCTACAGTTTTACCAGCACTATAGAATATTACAGTGCGTAAAAAACTTCTTCCAAAATTATTAACTGTTATAAATAAAAGCTAATATTCAAGGTACTTAATTAGTACATGCTTTATCTATATCAAGTAGTCGTGCTGGCTTTTTAAACGTGAGGCCTCGATTGAAACCCCATGTCTGCCTCTCAGCAGATTTCTGACAAAAACTCTGAGAGTAAATAAAAGTGTCATGGGAAGTTTCTCATAAAAAATCTGTCGTTCGGAATCGACTTTAAACTGTAGGTCTCACCACTCATGTATAAAATTAATACACACAACATCAGTGGTGTGAGAAGCTAGGTTGTAATCCTGGTTGTAATGACCAATTATGTATGTATACATGTATGTTATCTATATGAACTGCAACGAAAGTTTAAAGTCTCAATCGATTTCCAGCTGCAGTTTAACATTCCATGTAATCGACATCCAACAGTGCTTAAGAAAAAAGTTATTAAAAAGGAAACAAAAAAAAGTACTCAACCCAAATGCTGAAACAGTTGCAAGGGGCTGTGAAATAAAAAATAAACTCGCTTCAACGCAGTACTTTTCATGCTCTTTATACGCTACACCACTATTGGTGGCATACATTCTTAGAACATTTGGAAACTGTACTAGTTTCATCGGAAATTGAAAACAAAAAGTATTGCTTCGATTCCAAGAAAAAGAAAAATCGTTAAATGAATTAAAAACAATTCAAGGAATCAGTATAGACGATTAGAGTCAGTTCCACGTAGTAAGCAATATTGCAATCCGAACAGTTTAGCTTGCAGTTATTAATAGTCAGCATGTACACAAGCTAAACGAATGACATGGAATGTAAAGCACAATATACATCAAGGTTATGTTTGAATGATTTGTTAACTTCTGTTCAAATAATAGTTTTTTTTTATTTTGCAAAAAAAAAAGAGAAGAGAAGAAAATTAGGCGCTGTATTGAACCTTCTTTTCAAAACTTTTGTGGATTTAAAAGTTCGAAGGCCTGTATTCTGCTGTTGAATATGGAAGCCAAGCGCTATCTAGCAAGAACCAAGCACTATATTAGACCACGTACCAAAGCTATACCATCTCAAAAGTATTTTAAATGATTGGTGGTTTGCTTCTAAAGATATTCAATGATTATTAGTTGGGATCTGCTAGCACCATTAATATTTTGCTGAAAAAGTTTCGAGTAATATTTTACCATTGACTTGAATTTAGAATTCTGTGCCCATGATTTGCCTTAAAAGTAAAAGTTATTTCGATTTCAACGATAATCAGCCCATGAATTCATAAAATATTTCAAGAAGTATTCGCGTTTGACCGATTGTAACTTTCTGGCTAGATTTTCCTTCTGTATTTCCAATATTTCGTTATAGTTTTTCCTTCACCTTTAAAAGAGCAACAATTTTTCTTTGCCTATTTTTTTCCGTTGTTTCACAGCGAAAATGAAATTATAAAAAATCGATTCAAAATTGTTGAATCACAATGAAAACTACAATACAACACAGTCGAGAACGAAAATTTAAAATATCTCAGGCAGCATGAGAACTTTAACAATCACATTCATATGTACATACAAACATACCGATACGAAACGTATGGCAAAGATATCGCCACATGTGTATACAAAAAAAAAGAACAAAAAGAGTCAATGCGTTGAAAAAATATTTATTTTCTACCAAAGGTGATGAATGGAAAATATTTTCATTTTTCTTTTCTACAATTTTCTGAAATTCTTTTAAATTACTGGAAACTAGAAAGTTATTTGTGTTGAGTTTCGTGGATGTAGTTTAATTACGATCCTCTTTTAGATACAGTTATAACTGGTTTCGTTTCTTTATTAATACTGTGGAGTTGTTTTTCCAGAAAATTCATTTTAGAATAATCAAAGTGTAAACCTTCAATAGATTTCGAAAATAAACAAAATCAAAGAAAAATTTAATGTGTTGAGTTAAAAAGACCTTAGGTTAGGTCAGGTTAGATTTGGAAAGTCACACCTCACTGTATTAATAGTTCCATACCTTCACACAGAGACCTATTGGTCCATTGGGACCCTTCAATTAGGAAAAGAGAAAAGAGGAAAAGAAAGTGTAGAAGAGAAAGAAGAAAAAGGGTGAAAAAACTTCATTTTCATTTAACAAACCATCTTTAGCGATTAGGCTCATTTCTGTATAAGTGAGCCTCGATAAGAAATTACATGAGATCCAAAATTGCCTAATGTATTCAGAAAACGGCTTTGTTTGGTGATGCCGCGATTACATATTTCCTCGTTACATATTCCTTTGAGAACGACCGCCATTGATAACAGCCAGCAATACAAGTCGATCATTAACAACTTATTTTCGCCTAAACTGTGCAGCGCTGTTTTGTTGAAGCCACATGACGTTCAACAAAACAGCGCTACATGGCATCTCAGCTCATCCCACATTGAAAAAGCTGTACCAGCGATTTAAGTACATAGTCTTCTCATGAGGATTTGACTTTTTCTTATGGGTTTTCTAAAGTTGCAGCTGTGTGCAATTAACCACAAGCCACAATGGTAATCAAATCCAATATATCCCATGTCATTTGTCATATTAAGCCTGGTTTATGCGCCAATGCTACGGAAAATTTAACATTTCGGATGGTTTCAATGCTTGCAATGATGTGGTTCTAAGAGCACCTGTTATCATGATGGTCACCGTCCTCATAATCTTGTCCAGCCGGGTTTGATAATTACTTTTCTCTAAAACCAAACGTCAAGCTATGGCTCCGTAGAATATAGTTAGTTTACTATATATTTCTTGGGTTGATACCCCAGCTTTAGTTAGTTGATCTCTTGCAATATTAAAGAGCAGTTGCCTCGTTAGTAGTTCAGGGTTTTGTATTCATGTTCCAGTTTAGTTTGCAGTCCAATACGATGCCCAACATATTTTTCCTCAGTTAGAACTGGTTATTCTCTGATTGTTTTATTGAAAGACAACAACTTCATAGGCAACAAGAGGGTATGTGAGATAAGACTACTGATTTTTTATTTCATAAAATAGCATGACAATCCATTGCACTGTTGCAATTCTCTAGAGCCCTAGGAAGAAAAACTGTTTTCTACCTAAACTATTAGTACCCGTCTCTACTGAAATAACAAAATTTCTATTATCTGGAATGATTTCCTATAGGGAATGTTTGAAACTCGGGTTGGATACTGATTGTAGAGATCACAATAGGCATAAATTCTATCCTAAGTGGGAGCTTACCCTTCGAGTATGGTCCACCACCTAACCTGTCTTATGTTGATGGCCTCTAAATAAGCTTATCTAATATCTTCATTAGATCCGCATACCTTTTACTATTTTAATTTATTTCAACATACATATACATACATTATTGGTCATTACAACCAGATTTTTTACGCATACTGTACTGTAATATTCTATAGTGGTGGTAAACTGTAGGACGTAATCTTCAGCTACAATCTTCAGATCGGCAGCTAAGTACCATAATAGATGGAAAATCTTCTGCAGTCTGTATTAAGTAAATAAGTATACTAAGACATAAAAACTCTCAGATTAAGATCTAACTTGGCCTTAATATTGATGGAACTCTATCCGAAAACATGAAAGTAATGAAATACTTAAGGGCAATAAATTCCTTTCCACGTTTATAAGTCACAAAGATTGATTATTTTTTATTGTTCCATGGCTCCATAAATCACCCAGTATTCAAGTATTCATCAGTATTCAAGTGTGCAAAACACATGGCGTATGAGTAATTTACGATATATTTTACAAATAATAAATATTCCCCATACGACAGAGTAGTCTTGACATTTGAATTTATTATTTATAAAGGATGCAATTCTTTTTCTCACACCACTTATGTGTGTTAATTTTCTGCATGAGTGGCAGGATCTACAGTTTAAAGTCGGCTCCCAACTGCCGAGAGGAAGTTGCCGAAGAAATATTTTTTCGTATATCATTTTGTTCGAGTTTGAACCGTGGCCTTACTACCTATTAAACTACTGCGACTTTCAACACAGACATGATAACTTATTTCTGAAAATTCTACCAAAATGTTTTATTCACAAAAATTTAATTTTTTTTCATAATAAATTCACTTTGAAATTTTGCCAACTCTGGCAAGAGATGGGATATAGTTTTTGTTTTGTTTCTGTTCAAAATGTGGCATAAAATTGTAATTAGTTAATGAAAAATAAATTTCATTTTAATTTAAATTAATTGAATATAGTTTCCAGATATATTTTTTTTGTCCCGTAGTAATTATTAAACAATTACGCTTAAAAGTATGCAACAACATATACACAAAGGAAGTACATGCATACATTTATAACATGTAGAGAACAAAAGCTTATTTACTTGTATGTGTGTTAATATACGCACGCAGTACAGCTTAAAAATTATGTAATAATTTATAAGAAGAGAAAAGAGAGAGAGAGAGAAAAAATGGAAAATATAAAGTATGTTGCATTTGTGGTGCATTTGTTTATGCATATCTTCTTGCACATAGTCGCTTATGCAAAAGCAATACAACACGAGCTTAGTAAACATTTCTGGTTGTGTAACATATTGTATTACCTTTTAACACTTTTAACAAATGTTTGAATATTTTTTTCCTGCCCTCTCTCTCTCTCTCCCTCTCTCACTCGTCTAAAGTAGTTACACTTACACACTTATTTACAAGCACACATACACAATAACAAACAACGAAAATGATTCATTTAAGCATACGTTTACCCCCCACTTGAATGCATTCCTAGAAGTGCAAAATATATTTACGATTGCATGTGTATAAATGCGTATATATGAGCATATGTGTGTGTAAGCATTTCCGTAAATTTACAGTGTTGGTTGTTTTTCGGTTCTCATTTTTTTTCTTTCGCTTCTCTTGCTTTTTGCATTTGTGTTGTGTTCAATGATGCCATTGAAGAAAAAAAAGGCGAACCTAAAAATTGTTTTTTTCCGCCCGACACCATATGCTCTATGGTTGGCTACACTTAAAACATACATGCCAGCATAGTGTGGCCTTTTAACTCCAACGCTTTGCTTTTAAAATATTTGTATTTATATGTACGTACATACATTTGTACACATGCTTATGTGTATAAAAACAAAAAATGTTTTCACTAATTGTTGGTGTTGTTGTCACATCGAATATGGCGGGTAAATCATAAATTCGTTTACAAAACATTCATTGCGTTAAAAACGGAAACATTTTACACCGCAGAGAAATGAAAATAAAATCTAACAGAAGCTAATATATGAGTGTTGTTTTGTTATTGTTGTTGCAACATTTACATTAGCAGTAACTGCTGTTGCTTGATTTTTTTCTTTTTGAATAAAACGACAAATATTTTGAAAAATATTTTGAAAATATAATTCAGTCCAAGGCGACTTTTTCATATCGTACATCACAATTTAATGATAAGGAAAACAATTAACAGGAGCTTTAATGGTTAAGTTCCATAGATGGCTTATCAACAAAAGTAGTTCGATATACGGAATGATATCGGGCCCAACTTTTTTAGGTCAAAGGTTAAAATGAAATTTAATTTCTACATTCAGTGCATGACCGGCTTGCTGGGAGACGTCTTCCTGCAAATGAATAAACTGTAGCAGGAAATGCAGCATGTGGAAATGGAGAGTATAACGACTTCCCAAGTCCCACTCAAGTTGTGAATGAAACTTGAACTCATAGAACGAATTGATCAGAATCATGTGTTACAGGCACCCATCTGAAGGGATCAATCTACAAACTCGATAGAAAAACTGGATGCGAGAGCCCAAATCCGGGGTGATCTATAACTGTACTGATAAACAATCATTCCAATTGAATATAGGTTAGGTTTTGTACTTACTAAGGTGGGTTTTTTTACGTGGAGGGTTCCAAATTTACAGTCCAGGGGATTGGATTTCGCTGCACACGTTATTTACATATAACGGGGCCTATTATGCCATTTAGGAGGAGTCACGTGGAGGCTGCGTGTCAACTTGAATATAGCAAGCCAAGGATCGTTCTGGTTGTCGCCATATTGGCCACAGTCAGAAATTTTACCTTGATTGCATGCATCCCAGAGACCTCTCTCGTAGGACAAAACTAATACTCTACAAGAAGCTCCTTACGGCGCCGAGGAATGGACACTACTAAGCACCGCATTGAGAGTATCCTAGAGAAAAGTCCTACGTAAGATCTTCGGTTCAGTGCGAGTTGGCAAAGATTTCCGCATTCGATCAGCTGTCTGAGCTTCTCAACGACATGGACGTTGTGCAGCTTATTAACATCCAGTGGCGGCTCTGGCTCGGCGAAGTCGTTCGAATGAAGGAGGATACTGAGAACGATTTTGTTTGCGTTGGAATGACAAAATCGAGAAAGCCCTTTCATCAATTGGAATGACCAGATGGCGAAGGAGTGCAAGTAGCAGAGGCGTCTTGAAGGATGTGTTAAGGAAGAGCGAAATCCGTTAATCGGGTTGTTAGTGGCCAATTAAATAAGTAAGTAAGTATGAGGACCATTTCTATATGAATAAAACAAAATTGTCGAATTTAAGACGATACCAATTCAATTGGGATTAAAAAGTGCACAATGCATACCAAAAATGTCACTGTTTGATGTGGATATTGGGTTGGCAGCGTAGTCATCATCCATATTTCTTTGATAATGACATTGGCCGCGCAACGGCGAGCACTGTAGGTCAATAAGTATCAACATATGTAGAACTGAACTGGATGATCTAGACATCAACGACATGTGGTTTCAACAGGTCGGGCACACAGCTCATGCCATATTGGCTTTTCCACACGAGCGATTTAAAGGCATGGCGATCTCACGTGCAGGTGATGTGAAATATATAATTATGACAGGAAAACTATGTTGTCCGAATTGATATGTATAAGATAAGCCTTTGGAGTATTAATAGATGGTGTTACAAGTAGTATTTCAATATGTTCTCAATACATTCTGTGGTGTAGGGTGCACTTGGGTTGGCTAAACAAGCGTACCAGTATTTGTTTGAGTTCCATGGTTGCGTTTCTAAACAGCAATAATAAAAGACAGTCACAATTACAGAAATTATTGGAAAAATATATCATTTGGCTGAAATAGTCAAAATATGTGAAAGAGAACAATTTTATTAACGAATGATTTATGGTACGAAGGTTGAGGCTGAAAATATGAATTATTTCGATAAAAATAAGGGAGGAATGGATGTCTTTCTGCCGGAAAAATAACAATTAAATCAATAAAGATTTTTAAAAAAATTCCTTTTAAAGTTTATAAATTCATTAATAAATACTGTCGAGAGTTCTTTTGCTGTCCAACTAATTTCAACACTCTTCAGTTTACTTACATTTTAACTCTTATCGTTTGACAAACAACACGTTAAATTTACAAAATTTTCTCTACCGCAATAGTTTCCAAATGTAACAGCTACTGCAACCAATGATTTCAGAACAGTAGTCATGCAACTAATGAGTTCATCAAATGTTTGTATTTTACGTCTGGAATTCATAATGAATCTGTTTGACATACACAAACTCAAACTCTCTGTAATATTTACTATATGAACACACACATAGGGATTCTTTAGATTGGATTTATAGTTAGAGGAAGTGCATATGAACACCTACAACACAATATGCCACCCACTAACTTCGTTTGCTGTACACCTGATACTTCAAATTATACCCCAGTGCACTTTAATTCAGTAAGTAAATGTTGTTTAATACTCTATAAGCTGTACGTACTTTTACATACTGGAGTACATGAACATATTTGTAGAGAAAATTGTTAACAAGTTTTGTGTAAACATATGCACACTGGGAGAAAAATCATATGGTTTCTGATGAGATCGCCGACAGATTTATCTGTCAGAGCTGCTTAAGATATTAGAAACGAATAAACTATTGAGAGGTACCAATTACTATCCTTGCCAATTCAAAGTTGATTTTATATTTGGCTGCATGGAATTTGTATTAGGGTTTCCATTATGCCTAACCACTAGATGCGGTTCTTCTAGCAATTGCTACTTAACTTCTCTCCACAATAAGACGGCAAGACATTCTTCTGAACTCATCTATTACACTATTCGACAAAATAAAAAAATTAAATTCACCCGGCTAATGACATAGTGTAGGTTATGAGTTTTGTTGAGTAGATCTCAAAAATATTTTCATATATTTCTCGAACCCTTCAAACTTTTTTTATTTGACAAAAACTGTTTTTTTTTTACTTTACGCAAACATTTCTGGATTACTAAAGCATTTCTGACCCGATTTCCAAAATTTAAATATTGTTGGAAAGGGGAGAGATTTGAGGGTATATATGTATATAGCGACCACCAGAAGTTGGCCAATGTTTGCGCAAAGAGAAATAATAATATTTGCAAAAAACACAAATATTATCCGATTTCTGAAAGTCGTGCAAACGTGAAATTGACATATTTTCCGATAAACGATCAAGATCCATCAAAAATTCTGAAAATTTTTGAACTAAAAGTTCATTTGATGAGATGACATAATATATAAAAAATATCACTCGACTGTTAGACTCTTTAAATAATAACTACGGTAATTTTTGTCCGATTTGATCAAATGATGACTCAATCTCTTCACAAGAGACAGACTTTAAGAATATTATCACTTATCCTATATTTTTTTTTTATTAAAGTTTGCTACTATGAATGGAAAAAATTCAAATTTTCCAAATTTACCTCATCAAATCTTATAGCATATTAAGTCGAATAATAGACATATGTATACCATATATAGGTCTATCTCTCCCCTTTCCAACAAGATTTTGGAAATCGGGTCAGAAATGTTTGAATAATCCAGAAATTTGCGCGTAAAGTGAAAAAAAAGGTGTTTGTCAAATAAAACAAGTTTGGAGGGTCCGAGAAATATAAAAAATTATTTTTGAGTTCTACTAAACTAACTGAACAACGTGGACTATGTAGTTACTCGGGTGTATTTTTACTGTCGCACCGTGTTATTAGTATTGAATGTTAGCGATAACTCACCTCATCTCAACAGTGATATCGAGATTGTAATCGGTAACTTCAATATTTTCAGTAGGTATTGATGTTTGTGTTATTGCCTAGTGGTGTCAAATTTCATTCTAAATTAGTTTCACAATTATATGGAGAGATGGACGGAAAGATGGATAGATTATTTTCAGAAGGTCTCCCCATTTAGTGGTTACAAAACTGTGAGTCTGGAGAAGCTGTAATCTTTTTTTTTTCTGAAATGTGACTTACTTAGTGAAACCTTCATAATTTACGAATACATTTCGTTTATCTATCGAAGAGTGCGAAAAAATAGTGAAAACTTACTGCAAAAGTGGTGATTAAGTCGTAGCTATTTTTAAGCATATCCGAGATGTGATTATTGTTGCCATAACTGACTAACTGTGCTGAGAGTTTATAAAGAAATTTTAAAAATCGTAAAGTGATAGAGAACTCGTCACTTCTGTGCATCATTACATTGTAGGCATCGAAAGTATCGTTTCTGTTAAATAAATAAATATCCTTAGCATTTGGATCTATCTTTCTGAGCATTATGTCCGTATTTTGTCTATTTATTCGCATAAAGTCCAATTCATGCACGGCTGACCATGCACAATACCACATATAATTTTCTTAGAGACAAAGCAAATTTTTTTTTTGCTTCAGGAAGGAAAATTGTCCAATATTGAGCTTGGAGAATACAGAAGTGATTACGGAAAAGCTCTGGAGTTGTCATTGTGCCGTATATTTTAGAAAGTTATCATGGAAGACTTCAGATTCTTATAGCTTGACTTAGTTTAATTATTTTGATCTGAAGTTGTAGACTGTAAACAGGATGGTAAATGGTTTCAGCAAGAAACCCTCACGATTTCAAAAGTATCGGCTGCCACACCCAATTCGGAGGCAATCATTTAAGTGTTGGAAATTAATACTATATATACTCTAGTATTATCGAGTACATGTGTACCTACATATTTGTACACATACTTTCTCATTTCATTCAAAACTCAAGCTCTTGTTTCAGTTTAAATGAGCAGCGTTATGGCGCTTTTACACACCGATATATTAGTTTCCAAGCAATCATTTGTTCTTAAAGTGGCAGGAAATGTAATACCACCTATAGTCTTTGTCAGTATACATGTATAGATAACAGACATAAGATATACAGTCAACCCTTCTATAACGAGGTACTCTCAGAACGCGTTTTCCATATAACGCGGGGTTGAAATTGCAACAGCCTTTCTATAACGCGGTACTCTTATAGCGCGATTTCCATACAACGCAGTAGACACTCACCGCGTTTTAGAAGGGTTGACTGTATACACACACAAAAATACTCGGTTACGTATTCAGTTGATTGCATGCATTCATGCAAGTCTATCATATCAAATGCAATTTGATATTGAATTCAACTCCACACACAAATGAGTGCAAATATTTTATAATTTAATATTGTTGCTGTTGTTATTGTTTTGTAATTGTATTATTATGTACAACATTACTCAAACTAATTTGTGTATGTGTGTATTTGTAAACAAATTCGTATGTATTTATATATTTAAAATGAGGTGATGATATACTACAATTACTTTGAAATTTTCCGAGAAAAAAGAAACAGAAAAAATCAATTGATTAGTTACGGTGTTGATGGCTTTATAAAAATTTAAAAATACTTGAAACAGAATTAGAAAGTGTATAATTGTTTAAAACTATTATCCGGGTATATTTTATAAAATCAATGCCATTGGACTGTGATTTTAAAATTGTATGTATGTAGTTCTAGTGATTTAGTTACACAAAGATAACAAAGCCTATTTAACGAGTTAAATTCAATGAAATATGCTGTCAGAGTATCATTTCCTGGCGGTGAAGAGATTGTGATTAAAGCGTATAGTTGTTAAAGTGTTTTACAGAAAATCCATGCAAACCAGATTCAAACCTCAGTAAAAGTGAAAGAATTATCGAATTGAGTTTTGAACTTAAAAAATTGGTAAGTTTTCCCAAATAATTTATTTAGGAAGTCCTCTCACTCCTGTCTCCTTAAAAAGGATAATATCACGAAAAAATCATAAAAAGCTCAGGCAACATCACTTCTTGAGAAAGACATAGATACGTACACAATTGGTTATTACAATGCTTCAGTCGGGATTATGGCTTAGCTTCTCACACCACTTGAGTAGTAAGTTTATGAAGTTTGGGAATCAATTTTTCTATACAAATTTGGGATCACGCATATAGTTTTTTTATGGGGTTTCGGGATCAATTTTTCCATACAAATTTGGGATCATCCCTTTAATTTTTATTTTTTTTTGTGTTTTAATGTTGAAGAAATAGAAATATACATAGTTGTACGTGTTGTTTTTGTTGTTTTTATTGTTGTTGTTTAGATAGATCTTCTGGGTTTTTGGTGGGGATGCGTACGTGTGTGTAAAATTGTGAATTGTGTACGATTGGTCTATACATTTGTAGCATGTATTGTGTGTGTGTTGTGAAAAGGTAATGCTTTTTAATGTGCGTGTGTGTGTTAAAATTCGGGAGCATGCATAGATGTAAAAGAATTAAATCGTTGCAGAATTGTGTATAATCGACCTATTGTATACCTATATGCTTTGCCAGGTGTGATTAATGTTGAAATAAAAAATGTTTAATTTGTTTTATTTTTATATTCATATTTTTATTAGAGAAAAATAGAAAAAATATTAGGTTAGGTTAGGTTAGAGGACGTGTACTTGTCAACTGTGACAAGTACAGTACCCGGAGGTCGAACTGACCCATTGTACAACGTCCTAGCTTCTAACACCACTCGTGTTGTGTGCGTTTATTTTATACATGAGTGGCGGGACCTACAGTTTAAAGTCGACTCCGAACGACAGATTTTTTGAGAAGCTTTTCATGGCAATTTTTACTCTCAGAGTTTTTGCCAGAAATCTGCTGAGAGGAAGTCGCCGAAGAAATATTTTTCATATTTTCGTTTTGATGTCTGACCTGGGATTCGAACTCGGGCCTTTCGTCTAATAAGCCAGCACACTACCTACTAGACCACGGCGACTTCTAGAAAAAAATATTACTCTAGAACTTATCCTAAATACATTTCTTATAATTATAATTAAATTTTATTAAAAGTACAGTTTTTACAATTCAATTGTTTTTATTTTTGGAAAATATTATTAGATATTTATTTTTTTCAGTTTTTTACAGATTCAAATTTAAAAATACGTTTATAAAGATTAAAAAGCTTAAGTGTTAACTAGTATTGTGTATAGAATGTTTGACATCGACAAATGTTGAAAGATTGTGAATAAGTATTTTCACAGTTAGATCTATGTTTGATATTATTAACATACATATAAATGGACGATTTACATAATTACAAATTCTAAATTCATTTATAAGTTTCATAAATAAATCTATATGTTCTTTATCAATCAATTCAGCTGATAACATCATTTTTGAGTTAAAATTTTTGTTTTATAAAATTTGTTTTATTGTAGGGTATACTGTGGTTATACTTCATGCACTCTAATTCTCTTAATTGTTTACAAATTAATTAACGTTTGAATTTATTCTTAAAAGCAAAAAAATAATTTCAAACAAATTATGAACAATATTAGAGGGGGAGAGGACATAAATCAAGAGAAATTGAATTGATGATAATAAATCGTATTTAAACTTAACATTTCCAATTCAATGTCATTTGCTGGCAGTCAATCATAAATAAATCAGCAACAACAATAACAACAACAATGCGTTAAAAAAATAATTAAAAGAAATTTTGCAATTAAACTGACATTAAAAAAGAGAAACAAATAACAGAGAAAATAAACCTTTAGGCCTTATTGATGTATTTGCAATTGAAAGGAAAACGAAACGAATTAATAATTCAATTTGCAGGACTTGGAGAGAAACAATGAAAAGTGAAAAGAAAAAATTATTCTGATTTAATTATGCCATCAGGCCGTATTTGTTAATAAAATTATCAAGAAATTTCACTTTTTTTCGCTCACAATGAAACAAATGAAAGATGGAATATGAAATAAAAAGCATAATAAGAATATTATTTTAATGCGTTTTAGAGATTTTTATTAATTAAATTGTATTGTATGGGAATATTGTGTAAAGCTGCAGGTTATTAAAAAATTGTTCTTCGCTTTTTATTGTCTTCTATAACAACAACAGCAGCAGAAAAAAAGAGGAGAATTTCAAAGTAATAAAAATAATTATTTTTAATTCTTTATAACGATGCAGTTAAAGTAGAAGGTAATTAATAAGAAATATTCTCTCTTTTTTTTTCCTGCTCATACTTTGCCTTTATCGTTAGTAATAGTTTTGTCTTTGTATATGAGGTGTATGTTTTAATTTCTTCATTTATTTGCTTTAATTGTTTGACGCAATTTTAAGTAAAAAGGCAATGTATAGGGGGAACTAAAGCACTACTCTCTCTTTTTTCCCTCTCATAATCTATTATTCTAGTTCCAACATAATGGCTCCTCCCTCTGATCACTAATGCATAAGAGACATAAGCAGAGAGCCAGACAGTGAAAATAGCAAAATCGGGTGGGCCACATATCGATTGAAATGTGCACCATCGGTTATTTCGAATCTGGCAATATTTTTGTCATTCTATTCTGTCACAAAATTCAGTATATTCTCTCCACTGAACGTAAAAAATCGATTTACGATGGAGCAACGTTGGGATTTATTTGGAAATTTATTTCCAAAACAAAGACAATTACATGAAAATGTCGTACAAAATTTTGTCGCAGAGAAGGACCAACAGTACCCGGTGTACGCCAGTTTATTGCTAAAGTTCAAGAAACTGGTTTTATTGATGATGCTGCAAGACTTGACTCGTACAGTGCGTACACCCGAAAATATCGAAGCTATGGCTGAGAGTGTGCGTAAGAATCCATCAACTCGTCATCGTTGTCAAGAATTGAACATATTGCACACCAGTTTGTCTCGGATTTTGCGAAAATATCTAGGTATGACGCCTTACAAAGTTGAATTGCTTCCGGAGTTGAAGTCGCATGGCCATCAGCTTCGTTTTCAACGAGAAACTGCACGACGATGCAGATGTTGTAAAAAAAAACATCTTTTCGGATGAAGCTCCTTTTCATCTTGGTGGTTACATTAATAAGAAAAATTACAGTATTTGGGACTCAGAAAACGCACACGTGGTCTTACAGAAGTCAATGCAGCCATTACGAGTGACTGTTTGGTGCGGCTTGAAGAGCCTAGGCATCTTTGGCCCATATTTCTTTGAAACTGAGAACGGTACAACCATTACAGTCGTTGGATACACTTATCGCATCATGATCACCGACTTTTTGTACCCGCTCTTCAGATAGATTTATTGCGTCAAATGTTTGATGGTCACCTAATTAGCCGAAATGTTGATGTCAATTGGCTGCCAAGTGTGCCAACAGTGACACTGTTTGACTATTTTCATCGGGGAGCCGTCAAAAAAAGCCAACAAACCAGAGACAATTGAGGATTTGAAGGCCAAGATTCATGATGCCATTGCCGCGATACCAACCCATTTACTCGAAAAAGTGGATTAAAATTTGGTCCGATCTAATGAGGTACTATGAGGTCAGCCGCGACACCAATATAAATGAAACAATATTCAATTTCTAACCGGAGCAATTGTACTTCACAACAAACTAATAAATCTGGCATAATTTCGAATCGTTTTTATTTTATAACATTTTTAAATTTAAACTTTTAAATGGCCCATCCAATATGTTATCTTCCCATGATAAATGTTATTATTATGGTTGCGTATGAGTAATTTTAATTATAAACAATTATGTACATACATACAAAACTCATACGCACTGTGGGGTGTCTTTAAAGCGTAAATATGCGAAAATTTCATATACAAGATTTTTTTTAACTTTTAATCACAATGGCTGCTCTCCTCTGAGCATTAATATATAAGACACATAAGCGAACATGAATTATACAATGGAATAATCACCTTGAATCAGTGACGATATCGAAGAATCTGATATGAATCTAGATAAATCTTTGGGTGGTTATGAATTATTTGTACTCTCCACGAAAGGACAACTTGAAAACTAGCAAATCATATACGTAAAATGCGTTTAAAGTTCATTATTTTAAAAGAATTTATTTTGATCGTTCTTTTCACACAATATGCGTATAATTAGAACTCGCCAGATGTATTACTCTATACGGAAAATGGGTTTTCTACGAATACGTGTACTTTCATAAGCACCTCAATTAGGAATTCGTCTATGAAAAGTTATCTGCGCGAATAATTATACACTGACACAGCCGCACATACACACTCTTAATTTTCTCTCTATAGTTGCTCTTGTGTTGTTGATATTGTTGTTATTACTCTCACTCAGCTTTTGTTTTTACTAATTAAGAGCCTGGCATTATGAACGACGTTAGTGCATACATTTTATGCTGCAAATATTTGCGTGATTATTTTCAACTGTATCTACTAAGTGTCACTACTTTCAGATAAACAGATAAAAATGTGGTTAATTTGGAGATATGAAATGAAAAAACAAAATTTATACAATCGAATAATCATAACATTGTTTAGTATAGAATTTCTTTTATTAATTAAGGTCGACACTTGGATGTCCCCTACTTATGTAATAATTTCGAAATCCACTGGCTCAGTAAACGATCAACCAGAACCTGTACGTTAACCATATGAATGATCTGCTGAAAACATCGCCGCTGTCGGTTAGAGTGTTCAGGATAATCTAAAATAGTCTATCGCTCACGAGACCACAACTTGGCGAAATTTGAATAGTGACTTTCACCCGTACAAAACTCAACTGACGTGAACTGAAGGTAAAGAAACATGGACCGTAATTTTCATCAAAAATCATTTTCAGCGATGAGGCCCATATCTAGATGAATAGGTACGAAAACGGACAGAACAAAACAAATTTTTTAATAATTGGGCGGATGAAGTCGCCGTAGTCTAGTTGGTAGTGTGTTGGCTTATTAGACGTGGGGCCACGGTTCAAGACCGAGGTAAGATATTTCTAACAAAATGAAATATGAACAAATATTTGTTCAGTGGCTTCCTTCCTCAGCAGATTTCTGACAAAAACTCTGAGAGTTAATAAAAAATTGTTTCCGCCACACTGTATAAAATTAACACACACAACAGAAGTGGTGTGAAAAACTAGGTTGTAACCCTGGCTGAAGGGTTGTAATGACCAATTATGTATGTAAGTATATATGTATATATTGGGCAGACGGCATCATCGATCCATATTTCTTTGAAAAAGACGTTGAGCAGGCCAACGTTCTTTTGGCCTGAATTGATTGGCTTGGCCTCTAACGATATGTAAATTTGTGGCTGGACGGCGCAGCGAATCACACAGCTTATGCCACAATATTTTGCACGAATTCTCTCATGATGTGGACTGGCCACCGAGATCGTGCAATTTGACTTCATAAGCCTTTTTTGTGAGGTTAATTCGCAAATGTGTCAAATAAGCCACAAACCAGCCACAGTCCTCAAAGCCAACCTAGCTCCATACCATCTATCAAATGTAGCATGGTTTATGGAAAATTCGACATTTTGCATGCGCTTCACCTAGAGCAGCAGTGATGGACATTTAAACAACTTTATATTCCACACGTAATGGCATCAGTAAGTTATCAAACAAATCAAAAATTTCGATGATATCTCATGCACTTTGTATTTTTTTTTTTAATTTAGAAAATATTTTTTAAATATAGAAAACGCTTACTATAAAGATCCAATACTTGAAGTAATCGAGTAGTAATAATTACCAGCAAAAATGTTTGCTGGGTAAAAGTGAAATGTTTGAGTATGCGTGTTTCTGTTTAATTGTATAGAAATGTGCTAAAGGACTTTTACACAACACAATTTTGTTTGTAATTTTCATATTAATTCCATCAACTTCTTTTTCTTACGAAGAAAAATTCATAAAATTTCATAAAAAGTTGCATAAAAAATTGCCTCATGTAATGGGCTAATGAGTTTATGAAACTCTATCTCTCTTCTTTCATACTTTCAAATAATATAAATGCGCTCACATATACATATTTGCATAAATGCAGGTTGAGGGCACTACTCAGGTATGAGTATGTGTATCCTGTCATTGTAAAAGTTTTTCTTTTTCATTCTCATCCTTTCGTTGACTCTCTTCTTCCTCTCAACATGTTTCACTTTTGTTGGGAGTTATATTTCTCATTTTTTCTGTTGTTGTTGTTGTAGTATAATTATGCTAAAAATGCAATTTACAAAATTACTCCATGTATACGTGACTTTAACAGGATCTCTCTATCTCTCTCTCTCACTCTCCTCCATTCTTTTAATGTTGTTAAGCAAGTGTTTTTGTTCTTCCACTAATTTTGTGCTACTGTTTTTGTTGTTCTTCTCGTTTCACTTTTCCTAACGAACAACTAAAAATAACTCCTCACGATGCGTGAATATATGTGACTGGTTAGAGGGAGAGAGAGAGAAGCTAAATTTAAACACAATCTACTTTAGTAAACATGTTAAGTTTATGTTAACTATGCATGTATATGTTAATACACGTGCACATGTGTAACACGAAATAAAACTCTGCATACAAGGAGCAGAAGTACAAACAATAACAAGAAGAAGAAGAAAAATTTGGAAAACTTTATATTTTTAAAATTTCCTTTCTTCATTATAAGCTAAGCAAAGCATAATACAGAGAGAAAACGAAGAGCAGAAGCAAAAAAGTGTTGCAAAACATTAATGAAGATGCATTGATTTTAAAGGATGACAAAATTCAGTCACTATACTTATATATGTGTACGTGTGTTTGCAAAAGAACGCGTATGTGTAATTTACACACATGACATATGAGCACATTTTAATCAGTGTTACAAAATAGAGATAAAGAGCGCGTGGGAGAGTTAATTTATTTGGATGCAAAGCAGTTTAAATCTATTAAATTACGCAGTAATGTTACAAGTAGTGATAGGAGTATCAGAAAATGTTTTGAGTAGAAGTTTTCTAGCATAGAAGAATTAATTAGAATAGCTTTGTTAAAAGAGTTTTAAGTAACACAACTACTCTGCAGTTGCATTGAAGATACGACAACTGATGTTAGTTATACGGCGATGTAAATAGTGAAGGATTCTTACTGCATCTGGTGAAAATACTTTACAAATGTTTGTCATGATCATCGTTATTGATAAGAAAGCTGAATGCGAGTTGTAATGATTAACATGTTGATTTAAAATTTAAAATGGTAATCACATGCTATTGTATGTGTTAAGAAAAGAAATTCACTATTATTCTAATAGATGGGTTCAGATTTAAAGGCTATTAAAGACATTAAAAATATAGAATTTTATACTAGAAAACCTCTGACAATTTTATGATTGTTTGCGGTATTCAAAAATGAACACCAGCAATAAAAAAAGCATGATTTTCAGATTTTATGTTATAGAGGCGAAAAATCAAGATAAAAATAGAACGTGAATTAATGATCCTTTCACAGTTACAATGTATCACAACTTTCAATATCTTATCATAGCCAATAGCAATGATCAATAGCGCAACGAGTATTACCATAGCAATATGATAAGACTTTCTTTGTATGGATCATATGAGAGTTAGCAACAATATCTCTGCAATTACATGCTGCTACGCCATCAACAGCAGTAAGTGGGTCAAACATGCGGTTAAATTGGGATTAATAATGGTAAAGGTTTTCATGAGTTGGTGTTATGTTCAAATACCAACGGCCAGATGTTTATGTTTACCTCGAACTCTGAGTTCGGCCACCTTGTCCACCGTGCAGACTCGGAGCTCGCAGCAAGAATTTTCATCTGTTCGTATCCATAAGTAACAATTTTGTTTGTAAAAACGCTTGTAGTAGTTGTTATCAAAAAGTAAGATAATAATACACGACATCACGTGATGTTTTTTTGTGAAATTTATTGAATCGTTTCACAATGCTAGCCGTGGATGCAGGTTGAAGGAAACTATAAACAAGAGATGCATGCTCTTCCAAAAGTTCAGAAGTAGGCAATTATGAGCCTTGCTGTGGGAAGTAGTCAAAATCCTTTTATAGAAATTATCGACTATTACCGTGTTTTCTTTGTAGATACAATTTTGATTGGTCAATTCTGCTTTGGGGATTCGAGTCAAAATGGATATGTTAATGGATTCTTAATTTACGTTTTTTGTGTATTTTGGAAATATTTTTTAACATTAAATCCCTTCATATGCATATTTTTAATATAATATTTATACCAGTAGTGCCCGTATAAACATTTATTCAAAATTTATTTGTTCACGTGTAACTAAATTTATAACAAAATAATTTTTTTTCTCATCCCTTTTTCAATTTTGACTGTGAAGTTTCAAAAAAGTTTTACGAAATATTGCCCTTAAAAGGGCATCAGGAAAAAAGTGTAAATGAATGCGAAATTAATTTCAGGAAAAACAACATATTGTTGTGTAAACTGTGGGAAATTGTTGTAAAATTTTCCATTTATAAGCCATTTGCACCTACAAAAGGGATTCAAAATGTGGGAAAGAGGGGAAAATTGCAAACATTATCAGAAAGTAAGTTTGATTTGAAGTTTTTTTCATTTTTAAATTTATTTGTAAAAAATTTTGTTTATTTGAATATTTTGTTGTTACTTTTGAGATTTTTTTTGAGCTACAAATAGTAAAATTCCATGGGGTTGGTTAGTAAATATTTAGGCTTAATTTAAATTATAAATTGGAAAGCGAAGCATTCTGCAGGTGAACTATAACACAACAGATAAGGAAATTGCTTCATAATATTTTTTTATAAAAACAATTTTTATATTTGAACATTTATTTTGCAAGAGTAACAAGTAATAACATATTTTAAAATAATACTTTAAACAAAGAAGATTATCAAGATTTCTTTTGCATTTGATTTCTATTGAATTCTTATGGCCTATCAATTGTTACAAAATTTTCTATTCATAGAATAAATGATGATAAATTGTATTATTTGGTCAAATGCTTCTTGTTATGGTAGAAAGCTTACAGGACACTGTAAACTGTGGTGTTAAAGGACACAATTCAATTGAAATGCCACAGAGTTCAAGTCTTATTTTGCTAAAAGTACCACAAAACATTTTTAATAATAAAAAATCACTCAAAATCTGCCAAAAAAAAAATATATACAGTGATGTGAAAAATAATAAAGACACTAATGTTATAAAGATTTGATGAGATAGTAAATAAAATGCGAAAATGGGTGATAAGCAACTGCAATTATTTTCAGCTTTTATACGTAAGAACTAAACTTTTAACGAATTTTTCACATCAAAGTAAACCAAAATTATCTCAATCGAAAGTTTTCAGCAATTTGGAAAGATTATGTACTCTCCCCCTTCTATTTATCTAAAGCTAGGCAGATTTATGAAAGGAACAATGGCAGAAGGATAACTTGGGTATTACAGAGCAGTTTGAACGATCCGGTCAATATAGGTTTTTCAACGCATAGCTTTTGAAGACATGGATACAAATACATGTAGATCGATAGAGAATTGAGAAAGCAGGAATGAAAATATATATTGAAAAGATTTTACGTATAAACCGCTTTACATATAATTCGAGAATAATCTCGAAGACTGGTGTGTAAGGTCAGGATATCTCCAAACATATTCAAAAAAAGCAGGATACTTTCAGCTCACTGAATGAAATTCAATATCACTTTCGCTACGGATTAGCATTTTTAATTCCAATGTAACGTTTTTCCTACATTATGATGATGAGAGATATTGAACACTGCTTTTCGGGATATTCAAAACATGGAAGTTTTTATAAATCAACGTCTCCAAAGAATTCTGGCTAAAAGCTATTTTCAACAACAGATTTTGGACGATATACATGCAATCTTTACATACATAATTGGTCATTACAACCCTTCCGTCAGGATTACGAACTAACTTTTCCCACCATTTATGCTGTGTGTGTTAATTTTATGCATCAGTGCATAAGTTTGTTTTGAGAAACTTTTTCATGACAATTTTATTTTTTTTCCAGAAAACTGCTGAGAGGAAGTCGCCGATGCAATGTTTTTTCATGTCTTTTTTTTTTTTTATTAACCGTTTATTTAATTTTCTTAGGTTTAATTACATACTAAAAGAAACAATAGATTAAATATACATATATTAATATTGATACAATGCCCTCTGAAGGGATTTTTAAATGTTTAAAACAATTTTTTTTAAATCAACTATATATTGGAGCATAAAGAAAAATATGAAAAAAAAACTTTATATTAATAGTTACTAAATTAAATATATGGAAGACAGATTGAAATATGGAAGAAGAGTTTACCCACGATATAGTATTCATTCGCTCAGCCACCAGTATTTATTGACGTCTAATTTAGCTACTGCATTCTTACCCCTGTTTGGAATATTGATGCTATCTAATCTATCTAATCTATAATCTATCTAAGATAGATTATCGTCGTAAGACCCATTTAATATAATTCCTTTTGACGTGGCTCTTCGATATTGATAGTAGAAAATTGGAACACCATCTTCATTTTGAATCGCCCTTTGCTTGTCCAGGTAGAGAAAAGCTTCAGGAGGTACGAAACCTGCTTCAATAGTAGTTTTCAAATAGGTAGGATTTGAGTAGTAGGGGGCCATTATTAGGTTAAATTCTTTACATGTAGTGCAACGAACAATATGATCTCGAGTCAAGTGTATAATAAAATTATCAATCCTGTTTATGGCGGCAGTATTGTATAATACTGCATTTGATATATATTTAATAAAGTTACTTTGGCTAGATCTGTATAGTGATGTGCACACCCTTCATATTTTTCTTTCCATTACTCGTATTTTTTCCATATAAGATGGCGCTATATTGAACCAGACTGGACAACCGTATGTAATTACTGGTCTTATAATTGTTTGATATAATTTTACTTTGGTTTTCGGTTCCAAGTATTTCGAATAAAACAAAGAATTATTAGCAAAGAATGCTTTCCTGGTCTTTTCTAACATTCGATTAACGTGATCATTAAAATATAAAAATTTGTCCAAATATATACCAAGATATTTGACAGTATCAGATACCTTTAACGCTGTATTTTTCGTTTTAGATTTAACATCAAAGGATTTCCATTCTTTTCTGATTTTATAGCTGCATTTATTTACAGGAGGTCTGAATAATATTGTCTCCCATTTCTCTGTGTTAATTTTCAAATGCCAGTTTTCTGCGTATGTTTCAACAATATCGAATGATGCTTGCAAATTGGAATTAATATTAGAAATTGTATCTCCGGAATTGTAAACTAGAATATCATCAGCGAAAGATATAATATTTTCGATTTGGTTGAGCAATTCTAGAGTATATATGTATATTGAATAATGTTGGTGCCATTACTGTACCCTGTTGCAGACCATTCAGTAATGTAAATTCTCTGCTTATAGCAATGATGTCCATTTCATAGAACAATTGTGCTGACTAAAACACACGCATATTCTTATTCTCTTTTGTTTAGTCGTCACTGAGCCAGCGCCGAATGCACATGTGTAGCGGGTGTACGATTTTCATTCAATATTTTTGTTTATAGCACTGAAAGAAATAAATATGGCATGCGAAAAATATTTTATGATTATGAATGCGTTTGGCAATACTCAATGTCTATTATGTTATAAAACATTTAAGGAAATTAGGGGATATGTTTTAAAAAGACACTATGATTCTTTTCATAGTAATAAGGATAGATTTAGTGATAGGGAAAAAGAAGAATTATTTTTAAAATATAAAATTATTTTTTTGGAAAAATTGAAGAATTGGTTATCTGATACGGAAACCAACGAAAAGACTTCAGATGATAAAAGTTTAAAAAAAGAGTTGTCAAGTCTTATAAGTTTAAATATTGTTAAACATGGTAGACCATTTTCTGATGGAATGTTTATTAGACATATTTTATATAAATGTTTTGAAAAACTTAAGCACAATCTGAAGTTTATAGAGTCCCTTCCGTTATCTCGGAATAGCTTAGTTCGACGAACAGATCAACTAGGAATTTTTGTAGAGTCCGCTATTATTGAAAAATTAAAAAACTGCGAATTTTTTTTCATTTTGCTTAGACGAAAGCACAGATATAAATGATTTGTGTCAACATATCATTTGTGTCAGATGCGTAGCCGCAAATAATGACGTTTTTGAAACAATGTTTCCTCTTGAAACATTTCATGGAAATGTTACGGGAAAACTGTTATTTGATATTATGAATGAAAAACTTTTTTTCTTAGTAAATATTAAAAAATTAGCTGGGGTTTGCACGGATGGTGCTAATGTAATGACTGGTAAGTATGAAGGTTTCATAGGACAGTTGAAAAAACATGGAATCTCCGTCCATACCTTTCATTGCATTATTCACCAGACCGCCCTAGCTTCCAAATTTTTAACAGACCACCCCTCTATGAAGACTTCAGAGAAAATAATAAATAAAATACGTGGGCGGCAACATTCACTGACCCATCAAAAATTTGTAAATTTTTAAAAAATAAAAATGCTGCTCACCCCGATTTAAAAATGTTTACGGAGGTTCGGTGGTTAAGTCGTGGTGATTGTCTTAATAGATTATATGATTTAAAAGATGATGTACTTCAATTCATAGAAACCGAAAACATGGACAAATCCGAAATACAGCGTTTAAGTGATAATGATTTTATTTTAGATCTGGCATTTTTAGCGGACACTACAGCATTACTAAATGAGTTTAATATAGAATTACAAGGTAAAGAAAAAAATTTAAGTGATCTTTCAAATAAACTGTTTATTTTTAAAACTAAATTATTTTTACTTTAGTTAGGAATACAAGCTAAAGATATTTCAAACTTTCCAAAAACTTCAATTCTTTTTAATAATTTAAATATTGCTAAAACTTTAAAACAATCTAAAACTCATTAATACCACATAATATTCAAAACATTATTTTCCAACTTTAAAGAGAGGTTCCAAGATTTTAACAAAGTACAACTCCTGCTTGATCTTTGCAATAATCCTTTTAATTGTGACGTCACCAAATATGAGTTTGAAATCCAAGCGGAGTTGATAATACTGCGTAGTGAATTCACCATTAATAAAATTAATATCACCGAATTTTGGCCAAATTTGAATGATTTATTATATCCAGAATTAAAAAAGAATTATCAAAAATGTTTATCATTTTTTCCCTTAACTTATCTATGTGAACAGATTTTTTCAGACTTAAAATTCATTGGTTCTAAACAACGTAATAAATTAAATTCCGCACACTTAAAAAATATTCTTTTGCTACGAAACTGTCATAATAGCGTTAATGTAGAAAATTTCATTAATGATATATAAAATAAATTTTAATTTATCATTTTGTCCGTGAATTTTTTTTTTAAGTACACTAGAGCCCCGACTTGCGTCGTTAATGGGGACCGGAGAATTGCGACGCAAATCGAAACGACGCAAATCGAATCAAATTTTTCTATACAAATGCATTGAAATTCATCAAAATAAGCAAAAAAACTTAATATTTCGGATAAAACAGAATTATGAAAACATTTTTCATTATTTTATTAAGTTCAGTAAAGTTTTCCCTAATTATTATAAAGAAATAGCAAAAATATAAATTAACAAAAAAAACTTAACAAAAATCAATAAAATTCATTTATAAAGAAATAAATTTTAAAGAAGAAATTGTGCTTTGTTTAGTTTATGTGGTGCTTTCTTCAGATAATAAATTCAAATCAACAACACTCCATTTGATTACGTGGTCTTACAGGTTTGTTAACAAAAAGTTTTGTTGAATTTTTAGAAATTTTTTTGCTGATATGTTTCCTTGTAACAACTAATGGCTTGGTCAGCAGATGCTGCTACGCCCTCGCTACGATTTTCCTCAGGATCGTTTTCAGAAAATATATCCAATGCATGGGAAATTAATTGCATAGCTTTCGAAATATTGGAGATTGTTATTTTTTTTCCTCTAATGTATTATCAATTATCATAACATCATCTTCTAAAGCATGCTGAATATTAATGGATAATAAATTTTTATTATCAAGCTCCTCATCGTGAGACAGTAAAAGTTCATTAAAGTCATCCTCTTCCATTCCTTCAAATTCGGCTAAATTTAATCGACGCAAGTTGAAATTGCAACAACGCAAGCTGAGTTTTGTCAATTTTTAAAAAGCGACGCAAATCGAAACGACGCATATCGGATCGACGCAAGTCGGGGCTCTAGTGTATACACAATTTTTCTTTCAGTGCAGTTCTCTTTCTCTCACCAATACAACTACAGTTTTAGCTCTGGACATCACTGGCTTATAGCCATATTCCTGCAAATTGTGAATTTTCTTTTTTCGAGCATGTTGTGTAACAGAATAACCAAATTTTGAGGGAAATTGTAGTCGTAATTTTGCAGATTAGACCCGGTATCCATATATTATCAAATGCTTTTTCCATGTCAATGAGTCAAGTACCAGTACAATATTTCTTATTCCAGTTCCAATTGACGTGGGACATAAGTATATTTATTGCATTAATAGTTGAATGTTTGTATTTAAAACCAAATTGTTTGTCATTTATTAAATTTTTTTCAGTACATAGTTTAAGAATTGAATTATTAACACATATTTCAAAAACCTTGCTGATATTCGGTAGTAGGCTTATTGGGCGCATGTTCTTTGGGTGATTAGGGATTTTATCCCCTTTCGGAATAACAACAACACGTGCTATTTTCCAACGTTTTGGGAAATGAGAGTTATTAATCATATTATTGAAAATTGTGCAGTAATCTGAAATAATTCTATCTGGAAGTTTTTTCAAAATTATATTTGGAATATTATCATTGCCTGTTGATATTTTATTTTTTAAATTTTTTAATATGTATTTAATTAATGATGTAGAAACAAAGAAATCACCGACCTCCTCATTTATTTCATTCGCTTTTCGATTATTAGAAAAATGTGTGATAGTTGTATGGCTATTTTCAAATGATATTTTTGAATCTAAAACCATATTGAACATGCGATGGACATAAACCTGGTTATTGTTACCATAATCAATCTCTTTTTGAGAGTGAATTGATTGGCTCCTATGGTATTAGCAATGTTACTATCACCTCGAATTATGTAATTCTGATTTTCATCTTTCTCTAATTCTTTTACTTCTAAACCTGCGCTATGAATTATGTATTCAGAGTTTTGAGGTAAATTTAAGGATTCTATTTCTGTACTTTTGTTAATTCTCCGATGCCTTATTTTATTAAACATGCTTGCAGAGTTTTTAGTGTTTATTCCTTCCAGTCTTTTGCATAAAATGTTGTTCATTATCAATGTAGTGTATTAAAGGGTTAAATGAACTAAAATAAAAAAACTAAGCAACCTTCTACATTAATGTAATTATACCAAAATGTATGTATCGAATAAAATATCTCACTTTGTATTCTGAAGTCAATCAAGTTTCCTGTGTTTTAATACTTATAATTTTCTGGAATAAAGACGTGACAATCAAAGTGATATTTTCGTTGATAAACTTTCGTATTCCTTTTAAATTGGCTTTTAATATTCGTAGTGTTTCTTCGGAAATAAATATTTCCATTCAATTATGTTTTTTAATAATTGTTAAAACTCGACTCATTTCAGAATAAAGTTTTTCTAAAAGTGGACTAGTTATATTTGCGTGTGTTCTTTTCTTAAATGTAGGCACTACTTCCTCAATTGTCTTGTTGATGACGGATTCGATTTTCTCAACATGATACTCCAATTCAGGTTGCGGTTATTTGGTACAGAAGGTATATCTTTGAGACTAGATGTAATATGTTTAGTAAATTTTTTCCAATTTGTGGATTTATAATCATATTTTAGAATAGGTCTTCTAGAAAAAATGTGAATGCATTTTCCTTTTCACGCATGTTGGTTCCGATTTCAAGTGCGTTATGGTCGCTGTCATAGTTAATAGTTCTAATACAGTTTAATGTGTTGTTTTCTTTTATTATATGTATTCTATTGTCTGCAATGCATACATCAAGGTATGAATTACATCTAAGGTATGATGCCATAGCCGATGCATATAATTGGCATCTAAAATTTATAGCATTCTCTTTTAACCAGTCTTTAAGCATGTTTCCTTTTATGTTGTTTTCTCTGTTACCCCATTCTTTATGTTTACTATTTAGGTCTCCTGCAAGAATGTAGTAATTGTTAGTGTTTTCAGCATTGATTGATATAAAAAGATCTTGTAAGTCAGATTTAAAGTATGTATCGTTGTTTCCTGAGGGATAATACGTTAATATAATAAAAAGAAACTCGTTGTTGTTTATGGGTATTTTCACAATAGCAGATTCGAAAACTTTTAAATTATTAATTGTGCAGGTAGTATATTTTTCAAACTTTATGGGATCCTTTAAAAGGATTGCGGTGCCTCCAGCTCTCTGAGAGTTTGGCCTGTCTTTTCGTACAATATTATATCCTCTAAACTTAACCTTGTGACTGCTATTTAACTTTGTTTCATTCAATAAAACTATGTCTGGATTATGAATTTCTACAAATTTTTGGAGGAATATTCTCCTACTTATTTGTATCAGAGAGTTTACGTTAATTTCAATTATTTTTAAGTTTTTGCTTACAATACTTGTCATTATATTTCAACCAAAGAGGAAATCGTATCAATACGTGAAGTTTGGATTTGCAGTTGCTTTTGCAAGTTGGCAAATTGTTTTGTCAAGTCTATCATCATAGTCTTAATCTCCTGCATGAAGGTACTGATTTGACTACTATTTGGGTTGTAAAGTGAGTTATTTCCCCCTGCAATTTGAGCGTAAGTGTTTCCACTATTTACATGTGAAGTATTTTTGGTAAGGTATGGAATATTTCTTAAAGTTGTTTGTTTTTTCTGCTGAAGTTTTTGATGTAGTTCTTTATATACCTTGCATCCTTTGTACGAAGCCGGGTATCCATACTCCTTGCAAAGAACACAGTAGATTTGGTCTCCTTCTTTTATACCACAGCTTCCTTTTTCGTGATTTTTATCACACTTTACACATTTAGACGGCAGAAAGCAGTTAGCCGCGCTATGGAAAAATCTCTGGCAAATTCCGCACTGTGCAATATCAGGGTGTTTCAAGAGGTCCCATTTGATGCATCTGTGCTGTATGCCTGTTATGGGCTTTAATTTATTTACATCGCTATTTGGGCTCAATTGCACCATGTAAATTGGAAGTTTGTTACCACTTTCAATTGACTTTTTCGTTGTAAAATGAGAGACTTTTAAAAATTGTAAGTCGTCGGATTCAAAGTTAGTTAAATCACTCAATACATCTTCAACTGTCATATCGGCATCTAGGTCTTTTAATAAAAAGGTCTTGTTTTTTACGCCCTTGGGGGTATAAGTAAAAAATTTTGCTTGTACTTTTTCCAAATATGCCCTTGCTTTGATAAAGTCTTTTAAGGAATTTAGGAGAAGAGATTTTTTATTTTTAAATACTTTAATTTTAAAATCTACTATCTTCCGACCATTTTTTATGAATTCAATAAGTTTGTTTGATTCAATATCAAATAAATTTATGGGTGGAATTTTTTGTTTTTTATTCATTAAATCATTGTTTACGTTGTCGGTGGTCTTGGCATTGCCAGTATCATTATCTATAGCAACAGTAGCTACTGTGTTATCATTTGAAATATGCTTTGTTTTTATCACGTTTTTGTTTTGATTCGATATATTCGGCGAGTTTGGCTCTTGACGTATAGTCCCCTGCTCTTGCACGTGTCGCTAAAATTCTTTCAGATGATTTTCGTCGCAATCATTCTCTAAATCGAGAACTGAGTAATAATTATTTCTCAGTTGTTTTGAAGCTGTATTAAGATGCATGTTGTTGTTGGATTTTCGTTTACGTTGATCAGTTGTGAGCATTTTTTCTGTAACATTTTTTGTTTTATTTTGTAATTCTACATTTTGTAGCCCTACATTGTTTTTGATGAGCCGTTGGCTCTCTCATTATGAGGTTTTTAATTAAATAAATTTATTATTGGTATTTTTTCTTTTCTTTATTGAATTGTCTGAATATTTTATAATTTTGACGATTAAATAATCGACAAATATAAGTCTTGATACAAATAACCAAAGTTAAATGTCTTTTGTAAATAAAATTTTTATAAACAATGATAACGATATGCGTAATGCGTCTGTCTCTCATCACGGTCGCGATAGGACTCCTGTTTTCTCATGTCTGATCTGGGGTTTGAAGCGTGGCATCACATCGAATAAGCCAACACACTCCCTACTAGACTACGGCCACTTGAGACATGCAACCTTTAGCCAGAGAAATTTAGAAACGAAACTGTCAGTAGATAAGCACACTCTTAAAAGAGCGCAAGATTATATCACACGAAATGCTATCGAATGGAATCCACAGTGAAGTCGAAGAAGAAAATAACAAAAGCAAATTGAAGCAGAATTTAGAGTAATCGGTTAGTCCTGGGAAGAGGTCAGTACAAGATAATCTTCACACTATTTGCTGAGGTCTCCGATGGAATATATGTTTGCAATATATAAGCCTGTATTATTTAAAATCATGCTGAATTAAAGGGAAATAAATATTTCAGCAATACTTTTCCCGGAATTGCATTTTTAAAGCAGCTTGATCTGATGCAAGCTGCAGCCTTTAAGGAGATGAAACAGATTGTTTCAAACTATTTTATTAAATGTTTTCTTAGTTGATTAATTTTCTTTGATTTTAATGTAAAAATTAAATTTTATAAATTTTAATTTGGCATTTAATGAAAATTTTTTTTCTATTGAAACAAAAAAAATCCCTAGGAATTTTTATTACTGAGTAATAAACGAATACTTTGTATTAATTTATGACACAATAATTTTTTTATTGACTCCACGAACAGTCTATTATTCAGGGATTATTTTTAATGCTTAACCTCGTATGAAACAAATATGAAACGAACTCTCATGCATGCAATGACTGCATGACACCTTACACCATAATGCTCTTTCTAGAATCTTTATTTGTAGTGGTTAAGGCAACCGAAATTTAATCGATTTTATTTAAGAATAAAGACTAAATTACGTTAGAATAATTTGTACAGTGGTTAGTTTGTCTCCAGGTTTTTGTCGATGATAATTATGGCATCAGAAGGATAATGTTACAAACATTATCGTGAACATAATAAACGAATTCCTATCTGTAGCGATACCCACACTCACAATGAGATTAATAGTGAAGGATTTTCTTGTTTTAATTATTTTAATAAAAGCGAAGCGAATAAACCGGATACTGTACATACAATGTAAATGCAAGGACATCTGAATCGGTGAATATAGTGGGAATGAGCAAGTGAATGTATGTACGGTTGGTTATTACTTGCATCGTCGTCATTATTGTTTATGGAATCTCGAAAATCCAGTAGCCATTTAATAAAAGTTTAATAATATTTAAACTCAATATTGTTCACAATATTAATTAAAGGACAATGAATATTAATAACCATTATAACCCATACACAATAAATGCGTAAAAGCATGAGCATGTATACATACGAGTATATGTATGTAGAGAGAAATTGTATTGTGATTAACTGCATAAATATGATATTTAAACCATTAAACTACTGTTACATCAGAAAAGGGAAAATCCTTGGCATATTGCTTTTGTTTGTATGTGAAAGTTAAAAACAAAAATTCCTTTAATTTTGATAAACAATATGAAAAGGTCAGAGATCAAGTATTAAACAAACATACGCTTGGATTACATAAATATGTTGATTTTAAATAAATAAAATAAAAACCATTCATTTATTAAAAAGAGTTAATTAAGGTTTTTTAATTGTTTGATGGATATCATCGCTGTATTTCTTTATTCTAAAGCTTTAGAACAACATTTTCAATCATATTGCAGATGACAGTAGCATTTCATATTTCTTTGTGCATAAAGAAAAAGGTTTAATATGAGCAACTCACTTGCATCCTGCCTATAGTCAAACTCCGAATGACAACGTACCAATGGAATTGGATTTTTATGTTTGAAAGACCGAATGTTGGAAACAAAATCCAATGAATTGCAAGCCTTGGTCATTTATACTAACAAAACCAAACAGTAAAAATTCCTTCATTTTATTAAAAATTTCTCCGATTGCTTGCAAAAATATTTCTAAAATTTTTAATTAATAATTCGATTGATTTAATACAAACACTTTAATCCCAATAATTTCAGGAACTTGCAGACAATTTAATATAAAATTATAATTGCTACTGAAAACTATTTTATGAAAATTTCATTTTATTTTCGCAAAAGAGCATCAATTCTGTTATAGGTAATAATTTGCAGTTAATACGCACAACTAGCAATACGTACCTCATTACTCTCTATGTAAGGCTCTCATACACTCCCACATCCGAATCAGAAGGTCATTAATGATTTTGACAGTTCGAATATTTTAAATTGAATTTTTATTAATGCTAATTGATAATTTGATTGAATATTCAATAATTTACAATTGAAATTTTATAATTACCACTGTATAGTTTATTTAATGAAGTTATTGGAAGAACGTCATTTTAACTCACATATTAACTTACAAGTGATTACAGAAAAAAAAAAATGGTTCATTTGAATACGCTGTCAGTGTTAGTTTTCCTCCGGAGAACGTCCATTTAATTTTTCAATATTTTGATTATTTAATTATTTTATTATTAAAATTACAATATAATTAGAAAATGCAATTATTAACGTGAAATCTGTCAAATATACTTAACGTAGTGTAACCAGTCAGAGTGTCCTTTTGTAAAAATACGACGTCAATACAAAGGTTCACAAGATATTGATTTTAATTTCAAATATGGAATCTAATTAGGAATTCCTAAAGTACTCAATACAGGTTTTTTTTACTAAGCGCTCTTCGTCAAGTATCGGGTGGGCCATCTATCGGTTATTTCGGATCTGGCAATACTTATGTCATTCTATTCTATCACAAAATTCAGTATATTATCTCCAATGAACATAATGAATCGATTTACGCTTGAACAATGATGGAATTTATTGGTCCAACTGCACGATGATGTCGATTTTGCATAAAAAAAATCATCTTGTCGTATGAAGCTCCTTTTCATCTTAGTTTATACGTAATAGAAAAATTGGGCTTTGGGGCTCAGAAAATGAAATGTACCCATTGGGAGAGACTGCTTCGGCTTGTGCTGCGGAGGCATTATTGGCCCATACTTCTTTGAAAATGAGGACGGCTCAACCAATACGGTAAATGGAGACACCTATCGCACCATGATAACCAATTTTTTTGTACTCGCTCTTCATTGTATTGGTGTGAACGATGTTTGGTTTCAACAGGATGATGCAACTTGCCACACATCTCATGCCGCAATCGATTGATTTATTGATGACCGTTTAGTTATCCGAAATGGTGTCAATTGGCCGTCAGGAAGCTGTCAGTTGATATCTTTGGATAATTTTCCAAAACTATTAAACCAGAGACAATTGATTAGAAGTCCAACATTCGTGATGCCATTGCGGAGATACAACCCCATACACTCGAAAAAGTGCACGAAAATTGGTCCGTTCGAATCACCACAACAGAGAAATAAATTTGTCAAAATTTCGAACCGTGATTGTGTTTTTAAATGTAAACTGTTAAATGGTCCACATGCTAAATGTTATTATTGCGGTTGCGTATGAGTAATTTTAATTGCGAACACACAACACTCATACTCACTGTGGACTGTCTTCAAAGTGGAGGTGGAGGACACTTAAAATTGTACAGTATTGTATTTTTCTAATGACCGAATATTGACTGTAGCAGCAAATATAAATAAGAGTGAAGCAAAGATAGAGAACAAAAAAACAACTGCACTCATAAACTACTGTACAACAGTATAAAAGAGGGTTGTGTGAAGAGTACAACGAAAATATTGTATTCTTCATAGTGTCACAACGTGCATTTCTTTTTGCAGTAAATGCGAAAGAAAAAATGTTTTTGTTTTTTTAAAAAACAAAACAAATAAACAAAAACAACGAATGTTAACATAGCACTTTGAAGAAAGATTGTTGTTGAAAGAGTTTATGGCGAAAGCAAAGAATGTACAGAAACACTTATGTACGCATATTTTTCAACGAATACACTACTGAATTTCATTTGACAATACTGAAAATTTAGCTTCAGTAGTGAAATATGCTCTTACAACACAAAGCATATTTCCGTTACTTCACAGACAAACGAGTACTGTTGTATACTTTGAATAAAAGAGAAATACACATTTCAGTGTACATACTCGTAAAATCAAGACCAACAGAAAAGAGAACACTTCAGTATTGCATTTGGTGAAGGGTAAGCTAGCAGAATGTCTTGTGCACACCTCTAGTACATACATACGAATATATATTACGAAAATTTCAAATTAAAGATTTTAATTTTATTTATTAAAATAATATTTCTAACCGGAACAATTGTACTTCACAGAAAACAGAAAAATAGATTTGGTAAAATTTCCAATCATTTTTGTTTGATTGCATTTTTATATTTAAAATTTTAAATTGCCCACCCTATATAAGTACGGTGACCATCCGTCCACTATTATAGCGAACAGTCCGCTGTTTTAACCTTCTGTCCGCTATTTTTTTCGCGTCCGCTATTTGTCCACTATTTTACCACACGCAACTTCTAAAAAGTATTTATTTTCGAAAATGTCCACTTTTTTACTAATTCGGTAAAAATGACAGACTACTTTCTTAACAAGAAAAATGCCCAACAATATTGTTTAATTCTTTTAATGATCTTTTTGCTATGTCTTGGGTATTACGCACGCATTCTTGTGTTATTTGATTTAGTTGTCGATCAGACTGCGACAAGAACACGTGTGTAGCGGATGCGTTATCAATTTATTTCAGAATAACACTCAAAAAATATTTTATGTTAAAAATGTTCTATGTCATTAGCTGGCCGTATTTAATTTTTTTATTTTTTCTTCTAATAGAAAATGGTTTTTTTTTTTATTTTTGTTTATCTAAAAAAAACTAGGTATAATTTTTAAGCCAAAGATGGATAGCTTTATGTTCTTTTAATAAAAAAAATGGATTTTTTATTTTATTTATCTAAAATTATTAAGATAGATAGCTTTACATATGTATGTTGATGAAATGAAAATCAAAGTATCGTATATTATTGACAGTTTTCTATGGCTGTAAATAAATAAATTCTCTCAACTTATTTTCTCTCTCTTGCTCACTAATCACAACCAGTGTTGCCTTTTAGCTAATTTTAACCAAAATTTCCGGATTTGGTTATTTATTTTTTTTATAGAAAGAGCTTTTGTTTGTAAGACTAAAATTTTAGTTTGTTATTTTTTGTTTCTTTTCTTACTATGTTGTATTAATTATAATTTATATTTGAAAAATAAAATAAAAAACTGTGAATTTAATTTTGGTTATATTTTTTCTTATTTGGTAATTTTTTCACAAATGTTGGTTACAATATTTTTTTTCGTGGCAACACTGACCAGAATAAGTGATTTCAGAAAATTGAATAAAAAAGTGGTCAAACAACAAAAACGCACGATGAGAGCAACGCATTGTTGCGCTCTTCGTTTCTCTTTCCTTCCCTTCTATCTTTCCCCCCGCGTCATGAAATATTTTTGAAAAATATTCCAAAATATGTTGAAATGCACATTCTTTATACTTTATTTTCTTTGATATTACTTATACACAGTTAAGGTAGTATCTTCCATAAATACATATATACTGCGTTTAGAAAGTCAATATATTTCAATTTCTGAAGCGGCTATAATATTAAAAGAATTTAAATCAAGGTTAATAGAACGTCACAATGAAGTATTTTTACGACTTAACATATAAAATTGTTTAAGGAAAAAGTTAAAAACTTTTACAGAACCTGTATTAGTTACCTGAAACAATGGGATGAATCCTTTAAAGGAATTGAGGGCCTTGCTTAGATATTGTTAGATGCAATTCCATCTTGGTCTTCAGTTCAAAAGTCGTTAATAAAGGTAACAGAAATATGCAAATGCTGAACAATTAGAAATATGGAAACAATCAGCATTAAATCCCGATAAAAAGTAAGTTGAAATTTTCAAATATTTCGAAACGAAAAATGTTCCTTATAAAAACATCCTGAAATTTGTAGATTTTTCATTTGTTTTGCCATCGTCTAACGCACCAACAGAAAATTTTTTTCTATATCTAACAATATTTAGTCTTCCGAAAAATCCCAAATGGGACTAGAAACTTTAGAATCTCTTTTGACCATAAAATGCAATTTTGAAATGGACTGTTCGGAATTTAAAACATTTTTATCTAACAGGCCCAATACTAAAAAATAACTAAACAATACATTCTGTAGAGAAATATCAGAAGTAAATTTATACACATAAGTATATCCATATGTATGTATAAATTTAAGTTTGTGTATATTATTTGTAGCTATTTATGTCTGTATTTTAAAAATCTTTATATAAAATGTTAATTATAATAAATTAATTTTTTTGTTCTTCAATTTTATATATTTTTCCACTTTTTTCTCACGGAAATAATGGTCACCGTATATATAAGGCGTGTTGTAGATCCAGTACAGCCAAAGAAAAGTAAAATTAATGGATGATGTAGACCATAAAGCATAATTCACTCGAAATATAGTGTACTTTAGTGACTGTAGAACAAAGAAGATCTATTGTTGTCAGCTAATAAATATTTTTACTTGAAGAGCTATTATATACGAATACGGATCTTTGAACAATAGAATAAGGCGTAAAAAGTGTTAAAACGTAATCACAATATGAGTGTGTTTATGATAGCCATATTCGATGAAGAACTTGGCAAGATTATAGGGAAAGGAAAGGTACTGACAGCTCTAGAGGTGTTTTGAGTTCTATATATCATTGCAATATACCACTTATGCTGTGTGTGTTAATATTATACATGAGGGGCGGGACTTACAGTTAAAAGCCGACTACGAACATCAGATTTTTAAGAAACTTTTCATGGCAATTTTATTTACTCTCTGAGTTTTCGCCAGAAATCTGCTGAGTGGCAGCCACCGAAGAAATATTTTTTCATATTTCGGTTTTTGTAGATGTCTGACCTGGGCTGTGAACCGCCACAGGCTTAATAATTTTAAAATATCGCATAATTTTAGTAGTTTTTCGTTCACATACAATTTGTTGTTGCGGTTGTAAATTATTTAAATATGAATTTTGTTAAAGAGTCATTGAAATATTCACTTTAATTTGCTGCCACATGAATCTTTTTGCTGGTATGAGGGAGTATTTAGTAAATTTTTTGAATAACACAAAAGCTGCTTTCCTATTCATGCAAAGAGGTGCTTGTAAAGCCCAAATGAATACAACTGTTATGAATTTATAAAGAATATGATAAAATTATAATTCAGTGCATAAAAAAAGAGTTAAAGCAGCACTACAGTACAATTCATATAATTTTAGAGTACTTCAATCTAAAGGCACTTATTTGTTGACAAAATAAAATTGAAGGGCGCAGGATTCTGATGTTTGTTTTTTCATCAAGAGGTCTTTGTTAGGCATTTCTTAAGGAATTTAAATAAATTGTAAATAAAAAAGCAACAGCTTTTTATAAAATATATACAATATTATTATGCACACTATTCTGCAAAATTTTCACTTTTTTAATGCCATTAAAACTGTTGGGTAATTTCAAATACAATTTACTTCCTTGCCTTTCTTACTTATTTCATTTTCTTATATGTACTGCTTCTGAGTCCTCTTTTTTTAAAAAACTTCTTTCTTTAATTTTAATTTCTATTTTCTTATTGTATATCAATTTAAAGAGAAAAAATAAAAACTTGTAGGTTTGTTTTTTCCTATTTCCTGCTGCACAGATTTTGGCATCCACACAGTAATTTCTAATTTATGGCCATTAAACTGTTTGCCAAATATAATAAGAAAATAGAAATGATTATTCTCTTGTTGTTGTTGTTGTTTTTATTGTTGCTGTAAGCGTTTTATTGTAAACTATAAATAAAAAACTAGAAAAGAAACAGCATAAAAAAGACATAAGAAGAAATGCCAGAGAGAAACATGAAAAGAAATGAAAAAAAAAAAAAAATCTTTTTAAAAACATAAAATCGTATTGAATTACTTTCAGTATATCTTTTGAATATTTTAATTTATTTTTATGTGTTAAAAACTCAATTACAATTTTAGAATTATTTATTGTTAAATGAAAAAAATAAAGGAAAACCTAAGGAAATTATTGTTAAAGCACAACGAATATTTAATACCTTAACTAACATAGAATCTTAAAGCAACATGTTGCTGCCTGCTGAAGCTTTTATACAAGATATGACAACAAATACAATTCCCTTGTTTAGATGGCCTTGTGGACATATGAATGCTGACTGTTTCAATTGGAAAACCATTATTGATATCACTTAGTGATCCCACTGGATTTTCAGTCTGCGTCTATCTGTCTTTTAAGGTTTCTTTGTACTGAAGTGTGAACGTGTGATTGGTTAAAAATATTCTAGGAATGATACTGATAATATTGATGATCTGGAGGAATTGTCACGGATTGACATTGGAAGTCAAATTCGCTTCATTAGGAGCTCAAAGTGGTTCCGAGACTAGGGGATAGCGGAAAACTGTGGTAGCACAATGGACAATATGTTGCCTTAGTGTGTCCATCCAATTCTCTTAGGTGGACAGCCACCTTTACCTACCTACCTACCTACTGATAACAATAATGTTTACTACAAGCTTTAGTCTTTTATCCAGCATGCATGACATGGTTTTATAAGAGTAGAAGTCTGATTTCATGGTAGTTGGAATAGACATTGAAAAAGTACGACAACACTCCAATTTCATCCCATCATATTGTGCCTTGAAGATGATGCGTACATTCAATCAGTTCTTCACCACCCTACTACACTCAGTTGGCAGTCCCATCACCATCATTAGCGTTATTGTTTTCGTGTGGGGATACCGTTGGCAGCCCATCAACATCAGTAGCATTGTTGTTTTCGTGTAGGGATACCGTTTTTCTGGTTTCCAAAAGATGGAATGTTGAACACTCGAGCACACAATACAAGTTAAAGATGTTTTTGCTGTTGTCCATAATAAGAAGTGTTGAGAAGACTATTCCTTGTGTATGCAACAAGATATTCGATCACATCTTTGCAGGAAGTGATGTCAGTACTTAAGCCTCAAGACTTCTTTGTTTTTTATAGAACTTTTGGCTGTCATCACCAGTTTGGAGCTCTTCAATCTCATCACTCTGCCTTATTGCTTGCTCTAGGCTCTGGCTTTTGAATGGCGACATCACTACTTTCTGTAGTTTCCTGTGTTTTAATTGACAGCCTGCGTTGAAAGTGATTAAGAAATCTCCATGTATGCAACATTCGCTTTTATTGATCGAGACTTGGCGATTTTATGCAGCCAAGTATGGTTTTATTCAAAAGTAGCATGAAATAATATTGCCATGAAAATCTGTTGTTCAAAATCGACTTTAACCTGTGGGTCCCACCACTCATTTATAAAAATTAACACACAACATAAGTGGTGTGCGAAGCTAGGTGGTAATCCTGACTAAATGGTTGTAGTGACCAATTATGTATGGAGTATGTTATGTAGGAGATGTCCAGTTTTCTTGTGTATGGTGCTGTACATTCTTTGCCTTACTAAACAGCAGCCCCTTTTCGTAGATAATTACGTGATCGATTTGGTTGCCAGTGAAATATATGTCGATCTTTGTCTCTGGTTGTGTTGGAATCTAGTGCTGCTTACCTCCGTGTTCCGCGAACAAATATAAACTGAATGAAAGGGATTGAATCGTATCAGATTAGAATGTATCCAAACTTTTAATTCTTTAATAAAAGAGGCAACAACTATACGTGAGCCAATTTTAAAGATTATATTCAAAATATCGTTTACTGTTGATTTAGTTTTTGTTCCATTCGATGATTCTGAGCAGCTCGTATTTTCGATTGTTACTTTCTTAAAGACTAATTTAAATGCCCATGTTTGTGTAAGGTATCATAAAAGTATCCAAAATTAAAACGGGCTGTAATAAAATGGTATTTTGGTAAACGAAAAGTTTCTCTATTTTAAAATTGTTAAAATTTATAATCATTACTCGTATTGCCAAATGATTACCATAAAATGGGTAGAGAATATAAAAATGGAAAATAATAAATATTTTAACGATTATTGTTAAAACATTAAATTTAAGTTTCTACATTAAAAAAGAAATATTCTTTTTAAATAATGTGCTACACAATCGATAGAGATATGACAGAGATACGAAATTCCGTGGTATGTTGGAAAAAGTTAGATGGGTGGTGGAGCCTTCAAAATTGCAGTATTATGAGGGCAAATGAAAAAATTTAAACTTAAAAAAATTATTACGAAATCATTTATTTTTTATTTTAAGAGAGTTGGTGAGTGCAAGCACACTTACGAACTCATCGTGTCTCGCCTTAAATAGTTAAACTGGTAGTCTGTCGGTACTAGCAATATTGTTGTATTAAAGTTGGGATAATTCAGAGCTTCTAGTTTTTAGTTGTGCTACATTCCACACCGTAATCTAGTATGCGATCGGAGGTATATTCTAGCTAAGGATAAAAGTTCTTTTCAGATCCTTAGCTTACTCTCTAGGTCAGGCACCAGACTTTCTTTTTTGTCTCTCCATCGGAAAATACCTGTAGCTCCAGCTCCTTGATTGTTTTAACCCGTAGAATTAACGTTTTCCTTTAGCTGATCTTTTTAAAATTTGATTTACTTTATGCATCAATCTGAACTGAAAAGTTCTCTCGAAAAACTTATAATGAAACAAATTTCATGTCACAGTTTTTTACAATAAAGTAGTGCATGCCCTTAAACAAATTTTCGTCTATCATTTCCTCACCTTCCATACTTGCATTACGTGTGTATACGTTTATAATCTTATGCTTTTCATTTATTTGTAAATGATTTTCAATCATTTTTCTCTTAACGATGCCTTGAACTGTTTTCTCGTGTTCCTTTTACGCGTTCCAATTGTTGTTTCCTTAATTTCTTTTTTTTTTTTGTTCATCTTCAGCTTTAATTTCAATTTCCTTTTCAGTCATCATCAGCAATAGCAGATGATTTTTGTAACCCTTTGCTTACGTTATGATTATCCTCGTTTCTATTCTTCTTCTGCCTCTGCTTCTGCATCTTATGTTGCCATCTTTTAGTTCGTAATGTCGTTCATTGAAGGCATCTTTTAAAATTCAAACACTCATATATTTCGCTGACTTTTATTTCCGTTAGTAAATGACTAAAAATATAGTTTCAGTTTCTTGTTTCTATTCTTCGAATACATTTTCAAACACACACATACACATAGTCCTTTACATCTACACACGAGTGTGCAATTGTAAATATATGAGTTTGTATAGACATATCCTTTTAGTTATTATAGTTGTTCAGCTGCTAGATTTCCAATGTATTTTTCTTTTCTTTGCTTTTTTTTGTTTTTTTTAGCAGCAACAATAGCAAGAACAGCAACAATAGCTGCAGCAGCAGCTTTTCTTAATCACGCATTATTTAAAATACGAGGCACGTTTTGCTTTAATGATGAACTGATGTAAAAAGTAAACTGAGCACATAAAAAGGAAGAGCCAAAGGATATTTGATGTCATGTTGGAAAATGACAAATGCACGATGTGTATGCGTGTGTGTAGCCGAGTATATGTCTATAGAAATTCAAACACTATCAAGAAAGTTCGTTCTTATATTTTGTTTTTTGGATTATTTTACGATTTTCTAAATTTGAAAGTTTTTTCCATTAAATTGTCGTCTTAAATTCAAAGGGAAATGAGGAGACCGATTTTCAATATTTAAGTATCTGCCGAATTTTTTTTTGTTACATTTGTTAACAAAAATTTTCTGTATTGAAAATCCATTTTGATCAGGTACAATCGAGTATTTATCTCTTTCGAGACACGCAACTAAATACTTACCAACATCATATGAATGGTGTTTAAAAAAAAAAAGTGGAGCCAGCCATGTACGTTCCCTGTTGCTTGGCCAATTCTGATCTCTCTGTTGTGATGTCTGGGATCAAATGTTTGGGCAGTGATGGGATTAGAATTAAACAAAAAAATGACAGTTTGGAGTCCATTATAGCGTTATAGCGACGTTTGTTTTTGTTTTTTTGAAAATAGATCCTGTAAGAAATGTCACCGTAATTTTTTTTTGATCTGACATTCAAAATTATCACCCATAGGTCATTTGGTTTCAACAAGACGGTTCCACGAGCAGTAAAACACGACTGGTTTTGTGGTCACTGTACGACAAGTTTCCCGAAAGAATTTCTCGTCTTTGTGACGAAGGCAATGAGATTGGAAGCCGTTTGATATTTTTATGTAGACTACGTCATAGACCATGTTTACGCGGGTAATCCCTTTAAGTTGGATCATTGGAAGACCAATACATACATCGTCATTACAACCTTCCATGTTGAGTGTGTTAATTTTATAAATGAGTGGCGGGATCTACAGTTTAAAGTCAACCAATATCATACGAAATCTGCGAATAAACTTTGCATTCACTTTCCATAAAAAAAGTTAAACGGTGCCACATCGCATGATTGCGGTGGTAGGTTCACATCGCCACCATGTGAGAGGACCATGCTCTGGAATCGCTCTTGTAGAATGTTCAATGTGCTGTGTGGCACGTAGCGCCATTCTATTGAAACTACATGTGGTTCAGATTATCTATTTCAGGCCAAAAGAAGTTGGTAGTAATCGATCTTTAGTACACGCGGTTATCAGTGATGATTCGCTGTAGTGTAGTAGGTAGTGTGTTGGTTTATAAGACGTGAGGCATCGGTTCAAACCCCCAGGTCAAACATCTCCAACAAAATAAAATTGGAAAAAATATTTCTTAAATAACTTCCTCTCAGCAAATTACTGGCAGAAACTCTGAAAGTAAATAAAATTGCCATGAAAAGTTTCTCAAAAATCTGTCTGTAGGTCCTGCCACTCATGTATGAAATTAAATCCTGACTAAAGGGTTTTGTACGTATGGTTGACTAGCCAATGTCGTTCTCAAAGAAATATGGACTGATTAAGCTGATTTCCTGAAATGTATTGAACGCTTTTGGATCTCATATGGATTGGTATCGTCGCAAATTGAACAATTTTGTTTGTTCACATACCCATCCGTTTGGAAATGAGCCCGATCGTTGAAGATGATTTTTGATGAAAACTGTGTTCAGGTTGTCAATTGCTTCAGAGGGCATTCAACGAACACACGTCGTTGTCTGTGGTCGTCCCTGGTGTTTTGGCAAAAAACGGACGCTTTTAGATCTCCTGTGAATTGGCATCACCGCAAATTCAACAAACACCCGGAAATGGCTCCGATTGCTAAAGATGATTTTTCAATGAATATTGGGGTCAGGTTGTCAACTGCTTCAGAGCCGATTAAGCGATCATACGCCGTTGTCTGTGGCTGTCCATGGTGTTTTGGCAAAACAAACTAAACAAATGACAACTATTTTGATAGATGACCGTCCTATAAAATTGTCTTTGGGATCAGTCTGCACTTTACATACGATTTATTATTATCCATATTGGTCACTCTGTTGATGTAAAACCATGGATTTCTTTTCAAAAACATATTAATTTGACTAGAAAATAAAAAGCTGAAACCATACACCAATTAAAAGACTGCTTAAACGTGCAACTTCTTTAAAATAGTATTTAGTATCTTTGATTAGTTAGTTAGTTTGGTTAATATTTTTTTAAAATTTAATGTTAAAAAGTATTTAGTTTGAATGCTACGCAATCCATTTTTTTATTGAAATTTTTTGTTCATTTAAAAGTAAAATTGATATTGAAATTCTTAGTATTTTCAGAAAAATTTAATTGTATTTTAAAAAATATTGATTACAGTTTATATATACGTTTATAATTCTGTAAAAAAACTAATAATTTATACAACTTTTATACAATTTTTATATATATAAAAAACAACAACAATAAAAACAAAAAAGAAAACGATATCGAAAAATAAGCAATGTTAACGCATGTATAAGTTCGTAAGAGTCAATGCATGTGAAATACAAAAAAGCATAAATATTTGCATGCATTTTGATTAAGTTAACTTGAAGACAACTACAGAGTGACGCAATATAATTCATACATCAAATAAAATACAAACCATATAGAGGCAAGTGAGCAGAGCGATTGAAAGAGAGCTAAGAATTAAAATTGTTGGAGATATGGAGTAACATTGTAAAAGGAAGAAGGTGGAAAGTGAGATTAATGTTAGGTTAGGTTAAGCTAGGAGGCGGACCCCCTCGTAGGAAGAGGTCCCACTTAGGTCAGCATTTAAGCCCAATGTGATACCACAATTATTTCAACCCGGGGATCAATTGGGTGTCATTCACTAGTGAAAACCATCCCAAGTTCAAAATAAATCCTGCTGTTAGATCCTTCTGTTTACCTGGTAGAACAGACAAATTTTTTAACATTACTGGGTATTAGAAGAAAATGTTTAGGTTCTTTGCTTTCGTTTGCTATCAAATTTATGAAAATTGTTGCTGCATATACATGAATGGTATAACAAAAGAGAGGGAGATACAGAAGTTTTCTAGGCATGACTGTTACTGGAACTACCTCTTTACAATGGGGAAAGCTGAGGACCCTGTTTGTTTATGTGGTCATGAAAATTTTGACGATACAAAAAACACATCCTTTACGTGTAAACGTTGGGAAATTGAGAAAACGAATTTGGAAATGGAAATTGGCCCTTTAATTGTTGAAACTATCGTTCTACATTGCAAGGAAAATTAAGGAAAAATTACGTAATGTGCAAAGTATATCCAGAGAATGAAGTAGACAAACTTTATCAGTGAACAACAGGTTGTGGGTAGGATACATCCATCTGAAGCACTTCTTACATGGCACCGGATGGATAAATTCTCATGATAAGATGTATTGACATTCGTTGGTTAAACCTTAACACATAATTTATCGCGGCATACATACATAATAAGTTATTACAACTCTTCAGTCAGGATAACGATCTAGCTTCTCATATGGCGAGATCTACAGTTTAAAGTCGATTTTGAACGACAGATTTTTGAGAAACTTTTTCATCGTAATTTTATTTACTCTGAGAGTTTTTGCCATAAATCTGCTGAGAGCAAGTCGCCGTAGAAATATTTTTTCATATTTCGTTTTGTTGGGAATGACCTGGTGATTGAACCGTGGCCTCAAGCCTAATAAGGCAACACACTAACTACCAGACTATGGTGACTTTCATTCACCACGACTATATCCTAAATAATAGACGCGTTCAAGTTTGATATGAGACACAGAGAATTTGACTTTAAAATGATTAATAGGTTTAAAATTTTTCTCATTGCCTGTCTTCAACATTATAGATCATGTAGTATACAGGACCAAATCTTAATGTACATAAAACTTAATATCGCAACCTTAAATTGTTTTATTGATCTATTTATAATGCAAAGTGGAAAATTCCTAGATAATCAAACATTTTTTTTTAATTATTATTCTTGAACAGGATAGAAAAGGCTTTCTAAGCTCTTATAGCTTTGAACGCAAAGCTCACGAATGTATGTTCGCTCTTGCCGTTTTGGTTTTCATGTATCGCTATGTATGTACATACAAGATTTGGGTGCAAAATTGTTCTTAAAAATTTCCATATGCATACTCGTGCTATTACGTTTTCAATGAATAATGTATGTATGAAAATGTGTGAAAGTTTGAAAATGTAGGAAAGAAAAAAGTTTAGACGGCACGAGTACATAACCTTTAATGCACTCTAAAGGTTGAAATATTTTCATAAATTTTCTTCTATTTTTTGTTGTTATTTATTATTGGAAACCTATGAAGCCCTTTTCTTCTTGCAGTTGTAATATCGATAACACTTGTATTGTTAAGTAAAATATTTGTGTATGCAACATGCATGCATACCATACAAGTAAAGTGTAAAATGTTTACTTTTGTTGGAAATTTAATTTCTTTGAAATAAAAATTCTTCTTCTTCAGAGTCGATAAAATATAAAAATTGTACAATATCTGGAATAGTTTTCTTTTTTATTTATTTGTAATAAAATTTTTATTCTAAAAAAAAATGTATTTTAGTTGCCAAACATTATTTGCAATTTATGGGAAAAAAATTCAAATAAAATTGCTTTAAATCTGCAATTTGTTTTGTTATCGCATTCTATTAAATTATTTAACGATGCTTTAACGTTTAATTCAAAATATAAATAACAACTACAGGAAGTAGTGCTTTCAAACCAAATTATACTGAAAGTCGCCTTATTGATCAATTAGACATAGAAATTCATTCATGAATAACTTTATAAGTAAATTGTTTACAAGCTTTCTCACAAGTTGCCGAGACAATGAAATTTGAACGTACAACTCTTCAAACATATTGGATCTTCTTTCCCTCTAGTACATAACTTTTAATTTGTAATCATACTTGGTCGCAATATATGGTTTGTGAATGCTTGCATACATATATACATAATTGGTCATTGTGTGATTGTTGTGTGTGTATAAATGTATAATTTTATACACGAATGGCGGGACCTACAGTTTACAGACATATTTTTGAGAAACTTTTCATGGCAAATTTATTTACTCACAGTTTTCGCACTATTTGGTGTGGCTTCCACTATCGCGTCTTTTCCATGATAATTTCTGGTTTTAGAGGTGTAATTTTAAGTCCCTTACACCTTTTACCATTGGCTGCACTGGAAGAAATTATGCTCTGTGTCATCATTGCATCACTCTGTTTAGTGAAAGACATTATAAGGAAACATCGATGTGTTTTGCAATGTATTTCCACAAAATTATTCTTATTTTTTTGTGAATCGATTGATTTTTGTAACACAGTAGAGGGTAAAAAACAGAACGTACGTACACATTTTTGGTATTGGACTAGTGGCTTCAACTGTTGTCAGCAAGAAAAACTCCTTGCCTGTTACTTGATAAACGCCCAGGTATTTCCTTCTGAGATGCGTTCAAATCGCATAGTTTAGAAGTAAGTGTTCGCATTACCGCATTTACATGTTGTGCTAGAATCATTTCCTTCTGTAAAGGAAGTGTTGTTTGAATGTACTACAGCTAGGTTTAGGCTAGTTCGCGATAGTCTTGTGTATATGCCCAAATCACTGCTCATTGTAATTACCCAACATTTAACAAATTAAGATTGTCTTAAATTTTTTCGAGTTGAGAAGTGTGTCGATCTGTCATAATATTTCTTTCCGTCGAGAATACCCTTTCGAACCCATCTTCCTACTTCACAGAAAAGTTGCCACAAATTCATATTGAACTAGGGATTCTTTCCTGCCAACCTGATTCAGGTGTCCATTCTAATATCAAATGCGTAAGGATGCGTAATTGTGAGTTGTATTGCTAAGTCTCGTCCTTTGTGCTTCCTGTCCAAGTTGAATTAAGCATATCTTTCGATTATGTAAACTTTCGATTGTACTACAGTGTACCACAGAATCGTCTCCCTTTTAAAAGACTACGTAGAAATCATATTATTCCCTTTACTTACATATATTGCGACTGATTTAATTATCCAGTCTACTTACCTACAAGATGTCTAATTTTGTTCATCAGCCCGAAGGTTTATCGGCAACATTTCTGCTACGATTGGGACAGACGGTCGTATATTGTATGTTATGGCGATGAAACTCTCAATGCTGGGATTTTTAGTTTCGTAGCCAATCCAATTCCAAAATAATTTGAGGACCTCTTTGTGGGTACTATAATACTGGAAATTTCGTGGAAATGCGGCGCTTATTTGTTATTAGTTTAGTCCATGTAATTGTAACCATATTTTTGTACCATAACGTGGTTCAGTTTATGTTGTGAATGATCAATTGCCCTGATTTGTATTACAGTAGCAATGTCATATGCATAGATGGGAAGAAAAGTTCCTATTTTGCGTATTCATATAAAAAACACCACTGTAGCTGGCGTTGGAGGAATCAGGGCAAATGTTACGGCAATGGCTAGTATTAAATATTAGCACTCTGTCTAGAAGATATGTTCTTATTATCCTTATGAGCTGGGTTTGTTGAAGCTTTCCTTAAGGACCGCAATTCATCTGAAAATCGATTGAAAGCTGTTTTACTTATACTATACGGAAGCCAATTAAGCAAAACAAAGAGAGCCTGTATCAAAACAGATCTCCTTACTTCATTGAAGAGCTTTACATTACAATTTTTATTGAGTGATGTCCACTAGAAGATAACTTTATACCTCATTTGGGGCATAATCGAATAACCTACCGTATTATATCAGAACGAAGTCCACATCTGGTATCATTTACTTTACAGCAACCGTTGATGGTTTCGTAAAAACTAATGCAAAGAAAATGTACTAGTTTTGCCCCTTACTGTAGATGTTACAGTTGTCAATTACTTTCTGTACTTTACCACCATTTAATATTCAACTTATTTATGGCAACATTAGTTGCTACATCCCTAATGCATTTGAACTTTGTGAACATTTTGTCCACCACATATTTCCAGTGCTGTTTACTTAATTTATTTGGTTTTATTAGATTTCGTTGCATTTTCATGCAATATTTGTTTATTTATTGTATTTAAATGTCATTTAACAACCTAAACTGCTGTTGTTCAAAACAATAAAAATATTTTATTATCCAAAAACTATAATCTAAATAATATAATATGCATACATACACATATATATTTAAAAAAAAAAGATAACCAAAGCCGTTGCAACTAAGCGAACCATGGATGTAATACCGGAAATTCCAAATAAATTTTTATAGAAATAATAACATTTTATTTGTTCTTCTTCTACTAAACCGAAGATAAGTAAATGCTGTTGAACATACATACATATATTTTCTCATTCACTTCGAACAATATTTCATTCATTCATTCAGTCAATATTGAGCCATTGGAAATTCATTTTTAATATTAAAACCTTGTCTTCCTGGCTGCTTGATTCTTTAATGCTCATCATTTGAAGTATTTGCTGTTGTAATTAATGAGAGAATTTCTGTTCTTTTTTTTATTGAAATTCTTGAGCATCTTCAGCCTTCGAGTATAAAATACTCGAACGCCAATGATACATATTAAGCAGGCAGCAAGCAGCCATAGAACATGAATTTATTTCAGCTATCCGTAGCATTGTACATGATTATATTTGCTCAGGTTTTTCACTTCTTTTTCTCACTGCTAAAGTCATTAAGGTATTTAGTCATTTATAAGTTCAGTCATTCAGTCGGTTATTCACTTCACTTCAGTCATGCCATCTTAACGTGCACTTGTTTAAACAACAAGTGCATTTCATTATCTTGAAAATGTTGTAAATAATTGGTTTAATTCCAGCCACTAGCTTTCTCCCTCTCTTTCTGAGTTGTTCATTTTTCCCTTTTTAATTTTGAGATATAAAGTAAGTAATGTTTTTTAATTAAATGTTATATTTGGGTGAAAAAATTGGAAAAAATTAATTTTAATTTTTAAAAGCTACAGCCTTTAAAGCTCAAATGCAGAATGATTTGTAAAATAAATGTTTTGCCCAGGGATTGCTTGTAACCTATTTATAACCATAAGATGTTGGGTAAGATATTTTAAGCAGTTTGTGTCAGATATCAAAAAATATCCAATGTAAGCTTGTAAGCAGATCCAGAGTACGTTGGTAAGTAATTGGTGATTACAACCCTTCAATCAGAATTACGACCGGGTTTCTCACATCATTTATGTTGTGTGTGTTAATTTTATACACGAGCAACGGGATCTACAGTTTAAAGTCGACTCCGAACGACAGATTTTTGAGAAACTTTTCATGGCAATTTCTATTTACTCTCAGAGTTTTTACCAGAAATCTTCTGAGAGGCAATTGCCGAAGGAATATGTTTTCATATTTCGTTTTGTCTGAAATGTCTGACCTGGGGCTTGAACCCTGATCTCACGTCTAATAGGCCAAACACTCACCATCTAATAGACAACGACGACTGCATCTCTTCGAGGGCTGTAAGATAATGGGAATCTGCTGTAAACTATGTAATCTGAGTAGAGAAATCTACCTCGCTACAATTATGCTGGAAATTGAGAATAAATTGCACTCTTTAGCTTCTACTTTCGGGATAGAATAGACGGCTGAAACTTAACTCATCATTTTTAATGTGGTCTTACGGATCCCGCGAAATTTTCGATTAGGGAGACAGACCGCCGTCTTCTGTCTAAGTTGTGATATCGGAGGCTTGGAAGCTTGAACTTGGACGATTGCTTAGGTGGCTATGTGGTTTGGTTTGTGGCTTTATTCACGTACATCTTAAGCTTAAGAAAACCCATAGCAAAAGTCTTACTTACTTAACTGGATACTACATCCCTTTAGCCAGGACTAAAACCTAGCTCCTCATCACACCCATGTTGTGTGTGTTAATTTTATACATGAGTGACCTACAGTTTAAAGTCGACACCGAACGGCAGATTCCATTTAGAAACTTTTTATGGCTTTTTTATTTAGGTTAGATTAGGTTAGATTAGTGTGGTAGCTTTGATACCAAAAGCTCACTTGAGCACGCATAGCGGCCCGTTGTGATGCCACAGGTTAACGCAGTCTCTGTACTGACCAAGTTCCTTCGAACCAGGGAGATAGAAGTTGGTCAGCGCAAGGGCATTTTTATTTACTCTCAGATCTTTTGCCAAAAGACTACTGAGTCGACGAATGAAATATTTGCCTGAATGAAATATTTGGTCTGAGCCAGGGTGTTTACGGGGGTGCGGGGTAAATTAAACAAATATTTTAATTTAAGCCCGACATTCTCAAAATGTGGGGGTGAGCGGGGAGAGAATAAAATAAAATATTTATCGAGATGTTGGGGGAATAAAAATACAAAAGTATTAGTTTCAAAAATAATTAAATATTATTTATTTTATGTACACAACGTACCTTAGGGTTCGGGGGTGGATCGAGTAATGATCTCTTTTCGTTTATAATCTTTATAATTCACAATATAATAAACGTAATTACAGGGGTGGTTTATACACTTTAACAAACTTAAATCTATACTTAAAAGTAGGGTGGCCAGCGTGAACATCCCGCCCCCCTTGCAACATTGCAACAAGAGGACCGAGAGGTCACCTGGCCAAAGATCAAGTAATTAACAATTCAGGGGTATATATAGACTTATGTATATTACAATTTTGAGCTTAAACGTAAAGAATGATATATCAAACTATAGTTTCTAGGTGGCACTGAACATAAGAGCTTGGTTGTGGGTTGCGCTCGTCTTCTTTCGTTCTGGGTGAGCAAGATCCTTATTGTTGCCAGCTTGTTTCGAGGTGTTTGTCATTTAGGCTTTCGACAATTAGCCAACGGGGTATTAGGTTCTCTGTAAATAAAAACGACAAACACACAACAGAAAACGAGAGAACGAATTAATACGGCTCTAGATTAAAATAAACGGCACGAGCTTCACAATTGGCCGTATTAGAACGCCATTGGCAGTTCGAATTTCGGCCACTCGCACTTCGAATCAGGGCTGAAATAAATCAGTTCACAAAATTTTCGATAGGTATGGGGTTAAAATGCCATAACGAATAACAACATGATCGACAATAACAATATTCTCTTTGATATGTTCCTTGATGAGTAAAAAGCCATCATAGGGAGATTCCATTTGTCAGTGCCTACCTGGTCCACGATAAACGATACTCGACATGCCACAAAAGTTGGCCAATGGCACGGGGGTTTTTGAGACCAGGACAGAACGATAGTCGAATCTGTCCCACAAAGGTAAGATTCAGCTTCTTACGAAGTGAAAATACCATTTTTCGACAATAGAGTTGCATCGCAGAGCTCTAAACGGGGTAAAGTTGACACTTCTACAGGCATAACTTTTACTTTGGCTGCGAGTAAGTGGGTGACAAAGTCACCAGACGGGGTTAGGACTCTACTATACAGAATGGCAGCATATTCTTCCTCAGAAGCATCACAAAATGCATGAAGTACTTCATGCTGAGGGTTAAAATTAACCCAACGGGGGATGTAAATCCTGTCGATGTACGAATAATCATCGACAAACTCAAGCCATCTGTTAAACGTCATGGGTTCCAAACATTCTTCCCAATTTGTTCTGCCTTTACAAATTTGTCGCATAATAATTTTAGCAACTACGATTCTAGGTGCCACTCACCCAACGGGGTCAAATAGCTTTGGCTATTTGAGATAAGACAGAACCTTTTGCGACTATAGAGAAATAGGGCGTTGGAGCTGGCTTGAAGCAAAATGCTCGCATTCCAACGTAAACCCAGAGTTTTAGCGGTGCTGGCGTCTGACAATTTCAAAAATTCGGAATCTAGTAGATGTTCGGGTAGCACAAGAGAAAAGATGAGTGATGGGAGTTAAAATGACATGATGGGGTAAACAGTAACTGGGTTAGGAGGATAAAATAGTCATGATCGGCAAGTGGTCTAGGGAAAGGTATTCCCCAATTACTTCTTCGTATTAGATTTCAATCTCGGGGCTCTGTAGCAATTAGATCTCGCATTTTGAGCAAACGAACGAGAAGGACCAAGACTCAAATCAGACTTAAAAGGAAACGAATTTGACTGAGGTATTTTCCCAGTCACAACCCAACCGAAAACGGTTTGTTGGGCGATCAAAGGGTCTTTGGGTGCCTTTCGAAATCCGGAAAGCATTATCTGGGGGTATACATCTCCACCCAATAGCAAATCCATATGGGCATATTCAAAATCTGTTAACTGGAGATCGGGTGCATCAAAATCAGCATACTTTGCTAACGAGCATGTAGGTAATTGACCAGTGAGCCTTTCAACAACATATGCCTCCGTGGTCAATTTAAACGATGGATCAATGGGAGACCGTAACGAAACATTACACACTTTTCTAGAGTTTGCTACCACTGCGCCATTAAGGCCCACTATAGGGGCAGCAGGTGTCGAACGGGTTGGAAGATTTAGCTTCCGTTGCAATTTTTGAGAGATGAAAGTAGCCTGAGACGCTGGGTCTATCAGAGCTCTCGCAGAAAACATGGCATTATCTAATTCTATGTTAACATTAGCAGTCCCTAACAGAACTGTTGAAGACGGGGTGGACTGTAATCGGGTAGCGAAATTTTGAAAAGATCGAGAAGCAGAGGAAGATTCGATACGATGAAGTAGCGAATGATGTTTTTTTTTTGCAAATATAGCAAACGTTAGAGCTATGGCATCTTTTTGACTCATGGGAAACGGCCAAACAGTTCGTGCAACACATATGAGATTTAACAGATAATAGGCGTTCATTAACCGACATTCTCAGAAAATCAGAACAAAGACGAATTGGGTGGTTCTGATTACAAATCGGACATTTTCTTTGGGGTATGTTAGGGGACACAGTCTCATAAATTCTGTGTCTTCGGGGATTACTAGAATTGCTCTGATTATAAATCTGAGCAGTACCTTGGCAAAATTGTGGCTGCCGATAATGTTCGAAACTGATTCGAAAGTTCGGTATCTGGCAGTCAGGAACTCATCCATTTTGCTCCATTTGGGTAAGTCTGAGCAAGGCCCTTGAGACTGCTCCCAAAGACCTAGGGTGTGTTCGGGAAGTTTGGTGGAGCAAATGTAAACAAATATTATATCCCAATTCTGAGTCTCTATGCCCAGCAACGACAAATTTGTTCTACAATCGTTAATCGTTCGTTGTAAACTCTTAATAGAAGGACCTTGGAAATGGATGGGAGGTTAAAGAGGGTTTTTAACTGAGAATTTACTAAAACGCGTTTGTTCTCATACCGATCTATCAGGTTCTGCCAAGCCATGTCGAAACCATCATTCGTCATGGGGCAAGTGCGAATTATGTCCCTCGCCTCACCTTCAGTCCTTTGTAAAAGGTAATACATCCTTTGGATGTTGCTAATGTGAGGGTTCGTTCCATAAATGGCCGAAAACATATCCCTAAACGTTGGCCAAGATGCGTAATCACCAGTAAAGGTCCGGGTGTCACAGGGGGGAAGATGAATCGAGCTAGTAATCGATTTCATGGGCTTACTCTTAAGGCTGTCAATTAATCCGTCAATAAATATGGCGGATTGAAAGTATATAGTGTATCCCGACATATATTTGGCCTTAATGTCTTTTGTTGAGACTTTGGTGTCATCGGCATTTTCCAACAAGTCTTCGTAACTATCACGAAAGACTTCCCACAAACGGGTCAACTCCTGCCGATGAACACCTAGAGAGTGAACCGAATGTTCCTCTCGCGGAATAGCCTGAATAAAGCTTTCCAAATCTGTCAAGCGATTGTAATTTCTATTTAAATTACGCATTGCGGCCATTTTACTAAAATTCGGGTTTTCTAATAAATTTATCGGGAGAATCCAAAAAATGGTTTTAAAATTTAAATTTAAATTAATTTGAATGAAGAAAAGAAAGAATAGGGGGTGTCGAAAAAATACCGAAAATTCAAAAATGAAAATATCACTTTCAATTATAAAATTTGAAGAAATATTCGCGATAAACTTTTAAAGGGGTAAAAACGGGTTTGCGAAAATTTCCGGAACAAAATTAAAAAATAATCGAAAAATTTAAATATGTATAATATGATCACAATATTAATTTCAAAAATATCAAAAAATATTCGTCTCAAAAAAGTAAAAAATCGAATTAAAATATAAATTTGAAAAGTCAATAAAAAATACTAAAAAAGTATTGATTTCAATTAAAAATATTTAAAGAAAATTATATATTTCGATTTTTGTTAGTGTAAGAATATAATATACAACACTATCGCAAAAAAAAGCATAATATATTCAACACAAACAGCGGCCACCTTAATTCGCAACAATCTTACAACTGTTTATAAAGAGTATACAACAACAACAACACGACTAAATTATTACACTGTGTTGTTTGTATGTTTATTTTTTTTTTTTTTTTTTATTTATTTAATTATTTATTTTAAAAATTTAAAATAAATGGATTATTTATTTTAAAAACACCAGTTAAAGCACCTATTACAATTTATTTTACGTACCTTATAAAAAGCGGGTAAAGGATTATTAAAATAATTTATTTAATAAATACCGAACAAAATTTGGGATTAAGGGTGTAGTTTATCCAACAACAAAACCAAGTATGGCGGCAATCTTCAAAGAGATTCTCGTCAAATATTTTATTTTATTTAGGCAATGATCCGGCTCGAAGGACCAAAATGTGGGGGTGAGCGGGGAGAGAATAAAATAAAATATTTATCGAGATGTTGGGGGAATAAAAATACAAAAGTATTAGTTTCAAAAATAATTAAATATTATTTATTTTATGTACACAACGTACCTTCGGGTTCGGGGGTCGATCGAGTAATGATCTCTTTTCGTTTATAATCTTTATAATTCACAATATAATAAACGTAATTACAGGGGTGGTTTATACACTTTAACAAACTTAAATCTATACTTAAAAGTTGGGTGGCCAGCGTGAACACAGGGATTGATGCACGCGTCAAATAAAACAATACACTACGGTGACCTAATAAGAATAGTCTAACGGGGTCAAATCGTACGCTTATGTTGCACAGTTTACAGCACTTCAAGGTGAGATGAGCATATTGTCAAATCGGTCGAGCAGTATATACAATGTAGAATGTGATATGTGGCTCATTGACGCCCTGATGACCACATGTCGTTGATGTCTTTACCATCCCCTTCAGGCCAAAGAAACTCGTAATCATCGATCTATAGTGCTTGCCGTTGACACTGATAGTGCTGATGGCTAATGTTGTTTTTTTCAGTTTCCAAATGCTCCAGAACCCATTGTGCGAACACACGTTGTCGTTGCCTACGGTCGTTTACCTTCAGTTGCTGGGTCGATTGCATTTTGTACGATTTTGTATGGGTGCAGCTCCAAGTCACTATGCAAAATTCGCCAAGTTGTGGCGTGCGAAAGGCCTTATGAGAGGCACAAAATTGATTGTCTCGAATTGTCCTGTACACTCTCAGAGAAAGTGGCAATGTTTTAGTACACCGTTTACTGAATCAGTGGAATAGAATTTATCCATTACATTGCGAATATTTTTTTCGATTATGGCTACTGCAAAATGGACAAAGCGAGAGGTACGTTGCCTGAACAGCACATCCATGTTGATAAAACAATTTCATTATTTTCACATGCTGTTGAATGCTATCTCCGACCAATGGTGATTTAGGAAAATGAACTGAATAAATGACAACTTTAATAAGATAAGTTCGGAAGTACCTGTTGGAAGTCTACATTTCTTTAATTATCGTCGAAGAAAAGTAATTCACGCTTTTTAAAAGCATTTTCAAAACGTTTATATTTTGGCCAAAATAAATTAAATTCATGGAACAGAAAGTTAAGAGTGTTTCATAATAAAATGAATTGTTAATTAACCCATTCCCAGCCATTGTACTCGCTTGAGTACAGAAAAAAGGCAACATTTAAGCACGCACAAATTTTTTAGCAAAAGAAATTAGGCAACGTTTCTTTTACTTTTGCATTCAACGCATTGCGTTTAAAAGACACATGAAAAAAAATGTAAAAACAAATATACCGTTATTGTTTATTTTGGTTTGTTTTTGTAACACTTTTTCATTCTTGCGATTTTTAGATAGGTCAGTAATAACTGAGCTGCGTGGAGCAAAGTCTGTTGTGTTCAAACAAAAGTTTTTTTTATTTTTGTGAAGAATAGTTATTGTGTGTACATTTTACAAATAGATACAGCAAAAATTTTTTTCTTTGAACAACGTTCAGCGAGTGACAATATCTCTGTACCCAATCGAGTACAATGGCTTGATATGTATAATTTTTTTTTAGAATTTTCCTTGGACTAAAATGGAATTTGGAGCCATAAAAACCTCAAGTTTTTATAGTAAACCTTTTAAAAATTTAAACAGCGCTCTTGATTTTGTGGAAAACGATGTTCACAAAAATTTCGATATAGCAATTATTCCGCCAGATCCGGACTATAATACAGATGAGGAGGAGGGTAATGCAGAGGATATTATTTTTGATCGGATCCCAAACGATGTACCAGGTGAAGTCGAAGTGTTTTTCGGCAGTGATAGCGAGGATGATATTCCACTTGAGCAGCTGCGGCAGACAATGTCTTCAAGATCAAGCAAAAACGCTCCTAAGTGGACAAAGGGACCTTGCGACATTCAAATGAATCAAACGAATTTTTGTTCAGACAATGAGATCAAGATGATTACAGAATTGAATGGCAAATCAGAGGTGAAGGTTTTTGAAGTTTTATTTGATGAAAAAGTAGTCAATTTAATCGTCGAGCAAACTTGCATTTATGCGTCACAATCAAATGAGCACAATTTTTCTTTCAACGCAGAAGACTTGAAAGTATTCGTCGGTATTTTATTGTACAGTGGATATCGCTCTATGCCTAGAGAGGACATGTATTGGCAGCTTTGCGAAGATACGCACACCCCAATTGTTTCCCAAAATATGTCGCGCAATAGATTTAGAGAAATAAAGCGTTTTATTCACTTGGCTGATAACACTAAATTAGACACTACTGACAAAATGGCTAAGGTGAGACCTTTGTCAAAAATTCTCTCAACAAATTTTTGCCAGTATGGTTATATGCATGAGAAACTGTCAGTTGATGAATCCATGGTGCGATACTTTGGAAGTCACTCTTCAAAACAGTTCATCAGAGGTAAACCAGTGAGATTTGGTTTCAAAAATTGGATGCTGACGAGTAGCTCTGGTTATTTATACCAGTTCGATACCTACTGTGGTGCCAAAGGTATAAGTGGAGAAAGATCAAAATTGCCCCTTGGCTCCCGAGTCGTGCTTGACTTTTTAGACAGCGTTCCTAATCCTTCAGATCATGTTGTATTTTTCGACAATTTTTTTACGTCATATGATCTGTTAGTTGAATTAAAAGAGAGAGGATTTCGAGCTATTGGAACTGTTCGAGATTCAAGAACAAAAAAATGTCCACTAGAGTCAAACGCTCTTTTCAAAAAGCAAAAACGGGGATATTTTGATTGCAGATTTGACAAGACCAATAAAATAATATTTGTTAAATGGAACGACAATAGTGCTGTAACCGTAGGTTCGAATTTTGAATGTGTTGAGCCAATGCATAGTGTAAACAGATGGTGTTCGACTCAAAAGGCAAAAATTAGTGTTAGCCAACCGAGATTGATCGCAGAATATAATGCTGGAATGGGTGGCGTTGACCTCCACGATCAAGCTCTCAATAATTATAGAGTAAAATTCCGAGGAAAGAAATGGTGGTGGCCGCTTTTTACCGCAATGTTGAGTTCTACTGTAGTAAATGCGTGGAAATTGTTTAAAATTGCAAACAGATCTCAAATGGACTTGCTTGAGTTTCAACGAAATATTGTTCGATTTTATTTGAGAAACTATACCCAGAAAGTAAATATTTCCAAACGGTCACTGGCTCCTGATGTTGCAACTAGTGGTGGAAACCATTTTCCTAAGAGAATAAAAAATCAATTACGATGTCGTGAGTGTCATAATAGGATAAGATGGTTATGTGAGCAATGCGATGTTGCCCTATGTGTTGAAAAAGTATGCTTTAAAAATTTTCATACCTTAAAAAAATAGCATACTCATGGCGCCACTGTACCCATCCGAGTACAGCCCTAAAAACAAACTTCCAAATTTTTTTTTTTTTAATTTTTTGTTTTTTTTGTATTTTTTAACTGTATTTAAGTATAAATAAATAAATGAATTTCAATGTTTTCTACTTTAAATGGTCTTGGCGTTTAATGGGTTAAAGCAAGAAAAGACGAAATTATGATTAAAATTAATGATGTTTCCATAACCTAATTTTCATTCGGGGGTTACTCTCTCTCTTTTACGCTCACTGCCGATAATTGCTTATAAATGAAATCGAATGGCGAACGTGTATACATTTAAGTGTGGTGTTATGCTTGTGTAGATGTATTTGTATTCATATTTATTTAGTCAATATCCGTTATATACCCACACTACAACGCCTACATACACTTACACCGGTACGTTTACATACGGTCATGCTAAATGGCACAAGAATGACACAATTCATGTCATCGTATCAATTGTGGCGATGGGAAATTCAATTACGTATGCTTTTAGTCAAAAAAGAGTCTCATCTAATGTGTTCATTATTATCAATGTATGTACATACATACATACATACGAATAGGAAACTGTGGAAATATGAATACTAAACATACAACACATAAATTGATTTACTTTCTATACCCACGTATATGTAAGTATGTATAATACATATGTTCTGTAGTGTATGGCAATATACTGGATTTGAGGATCTAACTGTCAAGCGATGACTCGTGTAAAGTAAATATTCACATTAAAAGTTAAATAATGACAATAAGAAAGGAAGTTTGAAATAGTCATGAGCGATTGTATGGCAGCCTATGTCACAAGAGAGGGTATTTTAAAGTAACTAAGAAAATAATATTAAAACAATACCCTGTGGTCACAGAAAATATATCAAAATTACAAATTTTTTAATTTTACATTCCTTTAATCCATTATGGTGTTTAGCGACCTTAAGTCATGTATATTACAAATAAATGACTTATTGTAGCTGTGTATACAAAGGCCTAGAAGTCAAGGCAATTTCTAATCTTCTCGATTTTGTAGTGGTAAAACCGACCGTGCTCGTCGCAGGTAGCTTCGTCCTGTTGAAACCACATATCCGGATCATCCAAAGCAGGCTAGAAGAAGTGTCAGGTTGGCCTGGCCAAAGCCGTTTTCAAAGACTCGATACATCGATAACATCGTCAGTTCAAAATCCATACCAAACAGTGACTTTTCGGAATTGCATTGGACGCTCTTGGATCCCAATTCAATAATTTTGTTTGACCACGTATCTATTCATCCAAAAAAGGGTCTCATCGCTGAAGATGATTTTGCGATGAAAATTAGGGTCGACGGTCAATGTGGTAACTTTGATTATCAAAGCTCACTTGAGCACGCATAGTGGGCCATTGTCACGCCACAGGTAAGCGCTGTCCCTGTACTGTCCGAATTCCACCAAACCAGGGAAGAAGTTGGTCAGCTCAAGGGCTGCACAAAAAAATTAGGATCCGTTGCCAGCTGATCCAGAGCTCATGTACATAGCTTATATTTATCTTCCTTTACCTTCCTGTGTCACTCGAATTTTGTATGGGCGCAGGCCTAAGTCACGTCGCAAAAGACCGAGTTCTTATGAGCGACATGAAATTGACTGTAAACAATATGGCGCTGCTCGATTGTTTACTGAATCAGTGGCCTGGAATAGTTCTCTCGGTAGGACGATTTTGATGATTCTGATCCAGAATAGTTAAAGTCGCTGTAGTTTAGTAGGTAATGTGTTGGATTACGTTTCAAACCTCAGGTCAAACATCTCCAACAAAACGAAATATGAGCAAGTATTACTTCGGCGACTTCCTCTCAGTAGATTTCTGGCGAAAACTCTAAGAGTAAATAAAATTGCCGTGAAAAAGTTTCTCAATAATTTGTCAAACGCTGTTCAATGCAAAATTTATTCGCAGTAATTTGCCAAACAGACTGAATAAATGACAATTAATTTGCCGAATGTTGCTTCAATAGGATGGCCGTTATCAATTGTCAAAGTTCATAAATCACTGTTGGAAGACTCGATTGAAGAGGTGGCTCCCAAATCGATATGTACAGCACTCTTACCATATATGATATGAGTAGTGTAGCGTATGAAATAAAATTTAAAAAGTTACTTTCAAGAATACAATTTTTTTTTTATTTTCCCAAACATTATGACAAATATTTCAACAATATTTCGTTGCTCAATATTCACAATTTTTAACGAAATTGAAAACAATGTTAAAACATTTCCTCCATTTCTTTAGTGTTACAATGAAAAAAGTCTACAAAAAAAGTGTTTCTATTTGTTTTCCAATTTGTTTGTTTCTATTTGTAGTGGCGTATATGTCGTATATCAGATTGAGTCCTTGAACTGTATTTTATGGATATTTATTTGAAATTGAACAGATATTTTTCACTCGTTTGATGTGGGTTGTTTAAACAAAATTTCCATTTTTTTTGTGCCGTCGTTGGCCTTTTGCGTTGTGGTGTTACATGTGTACGCCTGTTACCTGTTGTTTCAACAAATGAAAATAAAAAAAAAATAAAAATAAACGAAATCAACAAGAAAATATTTATTTTCAAGTTATTGTTATGGGAATTAAAAAAACAAAATATGAATGACTATGCGAGATTCATTTTTTTCCACTATTGCTCCTCGATTCATTCATATGAAACAAATGAAATAACAAGTCAAACTTACTTCGATTTTTTTGGAATGAAAAAAAAAAACGAAAAATAATATTCCATTGGCATACACACATACAACCAACAATATTTACTTCTTTTTATCCTGCTATTGTTATTGTTATTATTTATTTTTTTTTTTTGAGTTTTCCACAGTTTTTAAATTTTCGCACATGCAGTGTGTAGTTGGAATGCTATTCTCCATGGGGAATAAATTAAAAATAAAACCGAATATTGTTTTTTACTTAGGCAAGCATTTGTTTAATTTTCTTTCTATTGTTTTAAATCCATTCCCTGCTCTCCAGAGGAAAAGTACGATTCTATAAATATTGCAGGTTTAGTGTTTTAAGGTCATATAATTACGGAATAGAACTGAACTGGATGCTTAAGTCATCCTATATACCAGTGTTATATTTTAAACTAGACCGTAGTTATGGACTTGAAGTCTACATGGATAAGCAATGTAGTCGCCGTAGTCTAGTACGTAATGTGTTGACCTCAGGACAGACATCTCCAATAAAATGAAATATGAGCAAATATTCTTCGGCTACTTCCTCTCAGTAGATTTTTGGCAAGAATTCTAAAAATAAATAAAAACTGCCATGAAAAAGTTTCTACAAAATCTATCGTTCTGAGTCGACTTTAAACTGTAAGTCCCACCACTCATGTAGTAGATTAACACACGCAACGTAAGTGGTGTGAGAAGCTAGGTCGTAATTCTGACTAAGGGGTTGTAATGACCAAATATGTATGTTTATGCATGTATGTATGTACGTAGTGCGGCTGCATAATCCCTATTGATGAAGAGACTGAATTCGATATCTAAGAATTACGTATCTCTGACTGTACTGCTTCAAAGCGACTCAAAACCAATGTCTGCTGTCTGAGCTGACTGGACTGAATGCCTCACTTTCAGGAGTAATACTATCTTGTGTAAAAACAAACTGCCCAAACGCCATAAAAATGGGGGCGTATATAATATACGTACTGACCTAAACTTAATGATAATGAATACTTGCGCATATTCTTTTATTATATGAATTGGGTCTGTGTTAATTGGTAAGGTTAAGTTGTTTTCCTATCTTATCGGGAAGGAGCCCAGACCAGAGGCCAGAGATTAGACCCTTTATGATACCATAAAAAAAAATAGCCAACTCATTTTAGAGATTACAGAAAATGACTACAGTTTCCGTCTATTTATAGCAACAGCCGGGCATTAACAGATGAGGATAAATATAATCTCTTCCTCCTGCTCAGGCCTGTATCTGTATTTGAAGTGAAAACCAGGTTTACCGGCATGTTTTCCAATATAATAATGCTCTACGAGAATAGCAATAATGGATGGTCACGCGATTTAAAAAAATATGACAAGCATTCCACTTCTTATCCATGTCCGTCCAGAGGAAAGTAGTAATGTTCCATGTATCCTAATGTGTTAAAATTTAGTCTTGGTAAAAGGACTGGAAATTAGCCAGTTCAACTGGGGCAATCCATACACCTAAAACAAGTAACAGGTCGTAGATTGTGGGCTCTATACTAGCCCTCTGGAGCTCATCAGCAATAACATTTTCGATGATACCCTAAACTTTTGGATCCCATAGAAGAGTTATTTTTCAATACTAAGTTTAAAGATTATTTCAAAATAAACGAATAGAAATATTTCGACTATTCATACAATGCTTCACCCATTTATAATTACCTCTAATTTTGGCCAACTGGGTCATCTACATTTTATTTTAACGAAGAGCAAAAGAGAGCGTTGGGACAATAAATAGTGTTAAATTTGCTAGAAGAAAAGAATACAGAGAAGAACTTAACGAAACATTTTCCTTTTAAATAACAGTAAAGATAGTTTAACAGCATCAATACATGCAAAGAGTAAATAAAACGTAATGAGACTAAACTTTTTGTTTAGGAAAAGTCTTAAGCTTTTCTGTTCAAAAGAGCATGAATACATTGAAAGAGTAAATAAAACCACGAGTGAAAGTTAAGCTTTTCCTAACAAAAACTTTTTTGTGCTCTTGTACTGGTAATGGTACTAATTTAAAGCTTTGGTTATGTTAATGAAGAGCAATATTGTGAGTAAATATTGTATGTATGTAGTGTATGGTGTATGTATTAGTGGTGTTGTTTTATTTGTTTGCTAGTAACTCAAAAACAATTACAAACACTATGATTACATGTAAATACAGAAAAAATAATAGAAAATATCAACAACAACAAAAACTAGATTTATTACATTTTAGGTGTGTTTTCATTAAAATTTTTTTTAAGGAATTCTCATCTCCGCTATCAACATGGCTAAGTGCACCAAACATTTACTTGGCATTATCAGTTTATTACCACATATCCAGATGTGATGCAAGTTATTATTATTGATCAAAGTTTTAAAAATCAAAGTCTTCTTAAGGGATTATAGCCACATATTTTGGGAAAATTTTCCTTTAGAATCAGTTTAAAGAAGTTATTAAAACATGTTCTTGTTTGCAAAAAAACAAGAAACATTTTTTATTTATGGAGGAGAATGCCACTACTCTTGCAGTGCATTGTGTTGGAATACTGGAAAGTAAGTTTAAGGAGAAGGGCGTCTCTGGTGAGTATAGATTCAACAACCATCCACTCGCAGGTCAGTATTTATTTAAACTTAATTTTAATTTTAATTTTATTGCACCACCACTAAGCTCTTAGGCAGTCTTGGAAAATAAGCTATGGGAGGGACAAAATAGTAAATTTTGTTTGTATAAGTTAGGTTAGGTCGGAGTGGTAGCTCTGATGTCACAAAGCTCACTTGAGCACGAATAGCGGCCCTGTGTGATGCCACGGGTGAACGCAGTCCCTGTACTGACCAAGTTCCACCACAATGAGGGAAAAGGAAGAAGTTGGTCAGCGCAAGGGCTGCACAAAATAAGTTAGATTTGAATCATTTTACATTGTAACAGAAAAAACTTCTGCAAAAAGAATGTTTTACGATCTTACAGAACGAATAAAAAATGAATTCTCTTGCCGTAGTCGCCGTAGTCTAGTAAGTAGTGTGTTGGCTTATTAGACGTGAGGCTCGGTTCAAACCCCAGGTTAGATATCTCCAACAAAGCGAAATATGAAAAAATATTTCTCAAACGACTCCGAGAGTAAATAAAATTGCTATGAAAGGTTTTTCAAAAATTTGTCGTTAGGAGTCGACTTTAAACTGTAGGTCCCGACACTCAAGTATAAAATTAACACACACAATATAAGTGGTGTGTAAAGCTAGGTCGTAATTCTGAAATGAAGGTGTGTAATGACCAATTATGTATGTGTATTGTCCATTCATTTATACGATATGCTCTGCATTACAGACGCAAAAACATGCGATTATCGGAAAAATTCCTTTACTTCCCTCGAGCACATTCCGTGCAACAAGACACATTGCGGCGGTACACTAATGAATTTGTAAACTTGGGTGTCCTATGGTTAATAACCATTTCCACCTTTCTTCATTGGCTTCAAGAAGACTAAAGATAGAATTCGAGACTCAGGGCCAAACGTGTCTGTTGCATTCGAAATTAGTGAGGTAAATAGTAAGGAAATCTTTTGAACTGAAATATTTCTTTTTATCGACTCTTGAGAAATGTTGATTTTAGCGAATATCATTAAAAAATATAAGAAAACGTGCCAAATAATCTTTAAATTCGCAGTAAGGGAACACTAAAGCTCATGGCTGGTAATATCTGGAACAAGAAAACATCTTGTTCTGGTTGGTAGTCACTAAACAGTCGTCGTAGACGTATTGGGAGTGGCTTATAAGACGCTAGCCAGTGGTTCAAACTCCAGCCCAGACATTTCCAACAAATCGAAATATGAAAAAATATTTTTTCGGCAATTTCCTCTTAGCAGATTTCTGGCAAAAATTCTGAAAGAAAATAAAATTTTCATGAAAAGTTTCTCAAAAGTTGTCTTTAGATTCTGTAGATTCTGCCATTCATGGACAACATTATCACACATAACAAGTGTGGCATGTAAAGCTAGATTGTAACCCTGACTTAGTGACTAATAAAGTAATTGAGTACAACATGTTGGACTATGTTGTAATCCTTCGAAATGTCATGCTACATTATGTTGAATAAAATTATGCCACTTCATTCTGTACGCTAGCAGGATTATATACTGCAGATCGCACTTTTTCCATTGTAAATCATTTCAATTAAGATTTTTTATGTATTTTTCCGAAAAAAGTATTTTTTCTCTAGATAATAATTGGGGGTTTTTTTTTTGTCGCAATCTAACTTTGTAGTGCACGTGTTAATTTGTCAAAATCATTTGATGCTTAAAGCGATAACAGTTTTTAAACAAAAAAAGCCAAACAAAAAAGGATACCAATTTGTCACAGCTCATTATATTGAAAAACCAATTCTGCTTGTGTGTTTTTTTTTTATCAAGTGTTTCTTAAAAGTTTTTTCTACCAAATTTGTAACCTTTTTTGTTTATATTTTGACTTATTTTTTTTGCTATGGTTGTATAGGGTGTTTCATGAAACGCCTTCTATTTTTAAATTTGAATAAAATAAAGTGTGTATACTCTACAAGACGCTCATCATCCACGTGCTTCTTTCCGGTGGAAAGGCATGGATTCTATTAAGCACTGATGCAGTAGTATTGAGAGTATTCGAGAGAAAAGTTCTACGTAAGATCTTCGGTTTAGAGCGAGTTGGCAAAGATTTCCACATTCAATCCAATGAGCTGCATGAGCTTTTCAACATATACCTTGTGCAACATCCAGCGGCGGCTGCGCTGACTCGGCCATGTCGTTCGAATGGAGGAGGATGCCCCAACGAGACAGATATTTGATGCGTGGATCTGCGGATGTCGGCGAAGAGGACGACCTTGTTTACGTTGGACGAACCAAATTGAGGAAGCCCTGTCATCGATTAGTGTGACCAAGCAGCAGAGGCGTCTGGAAGGTTGCGTTAAGACAGAGCGAAATCCTTTAATCGGGTTGTTAATGGCCAATTAAGTAAGTAAGTTTCTGAGACATCATTGCAATTTGTTATTCATTTGAAAGGCTTATTAATGTCAGTATATGTGGAATACAATATCATTCAAATGTCTATCACGGCTGCTTTGGATGGAGCACATTCGAAATGTCCAATTTTCCATGCTCTGGGTGCATAAATGCGGCTGAATTTGACCCTTCGCGTGGAATACATTGCCTTTGAGGGCAGCTGTGAGGGCGTACAACTGCGACTTAAGTCAACGGGGTCAAATCGCACGATCTTGTTGGCCACTTCACATCACCTCATGACATGACTACGCCCTCAAATCACTTGTGTAGATTATCCATTGTTGTATGAGCTGTGTGGCACATAGCTTAGTTAGTGTCCAGTTCATCGACTTCAGGCCTAGAAAAATTCGTAATCATCGACCTATAGTGCTCGTCATTGACATTGATGGCCAGGTCATCGTCGTTCTACAAGAAAAATGGACCGATTATGCAGCCACTGCATAATTTACGCCAAACAGAGAGTTTTGCGGATGCCTTGTGGACAATTTTGTTTGGCCACGTACCGGTTCATCTAGAAATGAGCCTCAACACTGAACATGATTTTTGAATGAAAATTGGAGTCACTGTTCCGCAGTTCATTCAGCGATAAGATGTCATTGTCTATTGTTATTTACGTTCACACCAAACAAAACAGACTAATTACGCAACAACTGATTTGATGGATGTAGTTTTAACAGGATGTTCATTTTCCAATGCTAAAGTTCGGAAGTTCCTGTCGAAAGACCCTATATTTTCCAATAGAAATTGAAAAAGAAATCTTAATAAAATTTTGTATAAAAATGCCTTTGGCTGGCTACAGAAAATTGAGTGTCAATATATAGTATAACGAACGATAAACGATAAACAACTAACGATTATCTCTGCATTGCTAAAAGGCATAAAACAATTTTTTTCCTTACGAAGCACAAAAAATAAACGAAGAAACAAATGAAATATTTTCAATAAAAAAATGAAAACAAAGTCAAATATTAAAAAGAAGAAATTGGTTAAAATCTGAAATTGTATACACAGGATCCTATTTTAATGTGCTTGGAGTTGCTTCCATTTGGAAACTGTTTTCGCTAAATATTTTTGCAATTTTTCCTTCACCGCTATATCGTGTTTTACTTCGATTTTCATCATTAATATAGGAAAATAGTTTCAGTTTTAGTTCGAGTGCCCTTAGGGGTTAAAACACAATTTATGTCTGTATTAAATTTATTGTTAGTTTTTCTTCGATTTTGTTTCCTTCTTTGCCCTCTTTTACATTGTTTTCGTTTATGTTTCTTTTTATTTATGTTGTTGCTATTGTTTCAGTTCTTCTCCTCAGAATGAAAAAATAAGAAGAAAACCGAAAGGAGTATTACAAATCCAATTTAAAATACTTCTTAGAAGAGAACTGAAAAAAAATAAAGAAATGAAGAGAACTCAACTAAACTGGTAAAACAAATTTGAATCTGATAAAAAGAGAAACAACAATTTTTAATTGAGTCAAGCTTAATCCTTTTCTTACATGCCAAAAAAGTTAATTTTTTAGACTGTCATTGTAGAGAGAAGGATGGATGAATGGATGATGAGAAGTTTATTCGTTATTTTTGAAACTGAAACAATTTATAAAAAAAATTGAAGAATTTTGCAAAAGAATATATGAAATAAAGATTAAAATTTTTTTTTTCAGATTTTTAACGGAAAACAATTGAAATAATCATCATAATAATTAACATGAACACATGTTTTTCTTTAAAAGAAATATAAAAGCACAGATATAAAAACATACCGAACATAATTGGTTATTATAACCTTTCAGTAACGATTACGACCTAGCTTTTCACACCACTTATGTTGTGTGCGTTAATTTTGTACATGAGTGGCGGAACCTCCTCTTCGACTCCGATTTTGAGAAACTTTTCTTGAGAATTTCATTTCATTCTCAGAGTTTTTGCAGAAATCTGGTGAGAACAATTCGCCGAAGAAATATTTTTTCATATTTCATGTTGTTGGAGATGTCTGACCTTGGGATTGAACCATGATCTCACGTCTAATAAGCCAACACACTACCTACTATATCATGGCGATATATGTAAAAACCTGAATGTTATTTAGTTGTCAAATATTTCATGTCCAGGTAGCCAGTTGATATGACGGTAAATTGTACAATTCATAGTTGACTTTGCTTTGGTGCTACCAAGAAATTCGGTACTTATTTACTTAATTAGTCATTACAACCCTTCAGCCAATATTGAGACCTAGCTTCTCACAGCATTTTATATTGTGTGTGTTCATTTTATACATGAGTGACAGACTCTACAGTTTAAAGTCGACTCCGAACGAAGATTTTTGAGAAACTTCTTTATGGTAATTTCATTCACTCTCAGAGTAATTTGCGGATGAAATATTTTTTTCACTGATCCATTCGATCACCCAACTTTTGATTGGCTTGAATATTGTCTTCTAAAACTTAAAGACTTGTTGGTTTGACGACACAAAGCAATAACTGAACATAGCCTCATAAAAAATAATCCGGTGGCTTTAAATTACACGAAAAACAAGGCCAGTGAACTGAAACAGTGAAAGAAATGCACTGCCAAATTGAATTTTGCAATAAATCAATTGGGAAGAATGCTCTATTGGAAGTTGTAATATCTTATTAGAGCTAAATGTTGTTGATATTTTCATTACGTTGATAGGATTAATTTTAGAAAAAAAAAAAATAAATTCAATAGTGAATAGTTACTGAAACGTCAGCTCCTTGCTAAGGACTGATTATGCCGCCTTCATGTAAACCGTAACAAAAAGGCAATTCGTTAGCGGCATGAAGCAAGTATTCTCTCTGAGTATGGCAATTTTTCTTACTGACGTAGTTCGATCAGTAAAAGTTCAATGCAAGCGATGGTCGTTTAGCTTCAAGGCTGGTATGATCTACAAGGTGTAGTCATGAAACCATCAATTTGAGTTGAAGATCTAGGTTACAAAGAGCAGTCGAACAATTGTCTAGTAATTGTCATTGTTTATGCAAAGGTTGTAAACAGAGGAATAACAAACAAACCAATTTTTGTTGTTTACATCAAGTTGTGAACAGTAGCACACAGAATTGTGCTAATAATAAACAATTTTAATTAAAACTAAACACAAATATATTTTTATTTTATTTGCAATCTACGAGCTCATATTTTAAACGTTTTTAAAAACGTAACAGTAAAAACGTAAAGTTCTATTCCCTTGTGCGTTTAAATACTTAGATTGAAGAATTAACCGAAATAAGTACGGAAGCGATAACTTTACTAAGCCAATTTAACAGAATGAAGTTGTTTACTGAAATACAGGTCAAAGTAAAGAATTTTTATTAGAGAAGTTCTACACACATATGCACACTCTTACATTTTTTTTATTACACAAAATTGAATTGGAATTGTTTACAATGAAGAACAAACAAATAATAACAACAACAAAAAGAAAAAACTAACTTTTTTAAATCTGAACTTGTAATTTCAGGCCTTACAGGATAAAAAACAACAAGACAACCTGGCAGAAGAACAATTTTTATATGAAATGTATATGCATTTATGTACATATGTATGTATGTATGTATGTGTAACTGAGTGTATGTGAGTTTATTTGTTTTTATTTTTATATGTAAATGGATATTACAAAAAAAAAAAAAAAAAAAAACAAACTAATAAACAATAATAATAAAGTAATAATACAGGATAATACACAGAGATACACAGAAGGACATGATAAGAAAGCAAAAAAGATAGAAAATTAAAACGAATATAAATAATCATAAATTTTATATTTCAATTAATGTTACATTTTTAATATTGTATAACAACAATAACAACAACAATTATAATAATAATATTCGCAAAAAGTAAAACAATAATAAACTGAAAACAAGAATTGTTTTTCTTCTCTTGAACAAAACAAAAATTATTTTTATTTCAACATTTTCTTACTTGTGCCAGTATACACAAGACAAACTGTAGGCAAGAGATATAGGAATGCAAATATAATAATAATAAACAAAAGTATAAAGAAATTTATAATTATTGTTTACACACATGCGTACAATATACATATATACTCTACGATATCATTGTTATTTAAAAAATACAAATAAATCTGGTGATAGTGATATCTTAATCAAAAGAAAACCAAAAAGCAATTCACATAAGATACTAAAACATGCCCGGGAATTGTACGGGTAATGGGTAATGGGTACGTAAATAAGCAAAATGGCCCTATTTGTGGCGGTCTTCGCCACGTATTTCGCGGTCTTACAGAAGCGAATGCACTCATTATGAGTGACTGTTTGGTGTGGCTTGTGGAGGGGAAGTATCCTAGAAAAATATTTCTTTGAAAATGAGGACGTCTTAACCATTATTGTCAATGGAGAGACCTATCGCACCATGATAACCCATTTTTTTGTACCCGCTCTTCATGGTATTGAAGTGAATGATGTTTGCTTTCAACTGGATGGTGCAACTTGCCACACATCTCATACCACTATCGACTTATTGCATCAAACATTTGATGGCCTTTTAATTAGCCGAAATATTGATGTCAATTGGCCGCCAAGAAAAGAAGCTGCGATATGACAACGTTGGACTACTTTCCGTTAAAGAAAAACGAGAGAGACAATTGAGCATTTGAAGGCCAACATTTATAATGCCGTTGCCGAGAAAAAGTACTCGAAAAAGTACTTGAAAATTGGTCCGATCAAATTACACTGCCAGTCATGGCAGCCATATTAATGAAATAATATTCCATTCCTAACCGGAACAATTGTACTTCACAACAAACAAATAAATTTGCCGAAATTTCAAACTGTTTTTGTTTTTTTACATTTTGAAATTTATACTTTTAAATGGCCAACCCTTCATGATATCTTTCCATGATAAATGTTATTATTGTGGTTGCGTATGAGTAATTTTAATTACAAACAATTATGTACACACAACACTCATACGCACTGTGCGGTGTCATTAAAGCGTAAGTATACGTATTAGAGATGAGCGATCCAGTGATTTTTGAAGAACGTTGTTCTCAGTGAACGTTATTTGTTAATTGTTAATTTGAATTGTTATTTGATTGTGATCACAGTATTCCAATAATACAATAATGATAATAACGTATTTTATTAAGTCGTAAGAAAGCGACAACTAGATACATACTACGAAAAGAATACTAAACAAAATCAAAGTGGTGTCCAGTGTTGCCGTTTTTGGTTATTTCTAACCAATATTGGTTATTTTTTTGTTCAATGTGTAGATTTTTCCGGTTTTGGTTATTTATTTTTCTTATAAAAAGAGCTTTTGTTTTGTTTGTAGAAATGTATTAATTAGTAAGACTAAAATTTTATTTTGTTATTTTTTGTTTCTTTTCTTACTCTGTTGTATTAATTGTAATTTAAATTTGAAAAAAATAAAATAAAAAACTGCGAATTTAGTTTTGGTTATATTTTTTCTTATTTGGTGATTTTTTTCACAAATGTTGGTTACAATATTATTTTTTTCGTGGCAACACTGGTGGTGTCATTAATGTTATTATTTTTAATGTAATTTTTTTTATATGAAGTTTGACAATTAAGTTTCACAGAAAGTTCATGTATAAAAGACAAAAGTAAATAATCAAAACAAAATTAAATAAATTTGAGTATGTAACAATTTTGAAAGAACGACATTATTAGTACCTGTTATTTGGCAATTTCAATCACTGTAGTTACCAGTGAATTATCAATCACCGTGATTAAATCACAGTTTTGAAAATATCGCTCATCTCTAATACGTATACATATTTGCTTTTGTTTTGTATTTGTATTTCCTTTTGTTTTGTATTTTCTTCGGTTTTGTTTTGTTTTGCTTTGCATTTGCATTTGTTTTGATTTGTTTTTTTTTTCGTTTTGTTTCAAAATACATCACAACAAAACAATAAATTTGGCAAATTTCAAAACGATTTTGCGTTTTATTGCACTTTTAAATTTAAACTTTTAGGTTTTCCACTTACATATATAGGGTCTATCATTAAAGGCTTTCTATTTTTAAATTTAAATAAAACAAATTAGGTGTGTATGAGATACAATCGAAATTTTTATTCGTTTTAAAGACTTTTTGATGGCGATTTCGCTTTTCGGGGTGGAAATATCAAATTAATATAACTCTGACGATAAATCAGTCTTAATTTGACCGCTGGTATGTCGTGAAGAGGTGTCTTAGATAACCATTCGATCTACTGTACTCCTCTCAGACGTTATAGGTATCAAGGTAATATAAACTACAAGCCTATTGCCTTGACAAAATGCTCGATGCTGCTCGGTGTCAACAATGACAATTCCCTGTCTAGCACTTGATGTGCATATATCCACGTATTTCTTTCTGGAATACATTATTGCCGCACAAGTTCCAAGAATGTGTTCCAATGGTTCATGCTCATCGTCACAGAATCTACATCTTGGGTTCAAGATAACTTCAATTCTGAATAAGTGTACTCTGAGTCTACAGTGCCATGTTAAAAATCTGGTTGCTGTTCCTGAATAGTCTGGTACATGCCTCAGATCTGCTTTTATTGTAGTTTTTCTATAAAAGTTTCGATTGCCGCAGAACTACTTGATTTGAGAAAAGTCTTTGCCTTTCTTTATCTTTTCTTTCGATGATCATACCAGAAATCTGCTTCCTCTCCACAGAAGTGGTTTGATCCCAACAGCGAAGTGGAAGCTCCTTCCTTTTCAAGCTCATCTGTTTGCTCCTTTTCGAGAGGATAACTTTATTTTTCCTTAAAACTACTTGGTTTGAGAAGAGCCTTAGCATTTCTTTATCTTTTTTCTTTCGATGAGCATACAAAACATCCCCTTCTACTACACATGGAAGCAACAGCAACATGGAAGCTAGCTAGAGTTTCCATATAACCTGCGGTCAGCACAGGGTAACCTTAATTTTTCTACCTATACAATTCAGCTTCCGTAGGCACTACCATACGCTGTTGTATTTAACTTCATAAGAGCACAGAGCTCGAATGGCTGCCTGACAGTTAGATAATATTGCCATTCCTGTCCTAGCTTTTGGACCACACATAGAAGTTGAAGTGAGGGCATCTTTCGATGGCATAAACATACTCTTGGGAGATACTCGCGAGTATCATTATGGCTTCGAAATATTTCATTCTGGGACTAAAAACTCCTGCTGGAATTGTAAGAGCAGCATTCTACAGCTTGATGTCCTATAGTGGATCGTATGAATGGTTAAACTAGATTATATTACCGTCAATGAGTTTCAGGTATTATATTATCCCATTCCCTTGATAATTCCATTCATTACATACATACATAGACCTACAGTTTAAAGTCGATTCCGACCAACAGAATTTTGAGAAACTTGTCGTTGCAATTTTATTTTCTCTCAGAGTTTTTGCCAGAAATCCCCTGAAAGACAGTTGACGAAGAAATATTTTTTTATGTTTCGTTTTGTTGAAAATGTCTAATCTGCGACAAACCCCAGTGGCATCGCGTCTAATAAGTCAACACACTACCTACTAGACTACGACGGCTAGCATTCCATTCGTTCCCTTCCATTATTTGGCTATGTATTCACTTTATTTTTTATTTTTCAAAAATTTAGGGATATAATGAATCTTCCACAACAATTTCTTTCTTTCTTGAAATTGAAATTTATTCCTCCACCTTTAACAGCATTTGTTTATTTATTTTTTTTTTTTTTTTGAGAAACCATTTTTATTTACAATTTATTTAAAAATTGTTTTCATTTCATAATAGCGCTTTAATTCATCTGTTGGTTTTTAATTCCTTTTTATGCATTCTTTTTCATTAATTAAAAGCAAAATATTACAATCAACAAAAACAATTAATATTCGAAAGCATGAAAAACACAAAAAAATTAAAAAATACAATAACGTCCGCCTTGCTTTTGTTGTCGCTGCTGTATTGTCTGATGCGTACTTACTCCAGGTCATTTAATTAAATTTTTATGCAATTGCGGTTAAATTCCATGTGAAATCTGTTTTTAATTGTAAAGAAAGAATAAATGTGAAATTCACTCTTTTTTATCTGAAGTCTTAAAAACTTTTGTTGTGGTAAAATTACGAGGACATTTCGAATCAGACATACATGCGTACATTACAACACAAGATTCTGTAAATTCAGGCAACCGTTTGTGCGTATTTCTTTTTAATTAATTCACAATTATTGTGAGAATTCCGATGTGAATATTTTTTAATAAATTTTTAATTTAAGGAAAATTAGGTTACCTGCTGGTGCGTCCCAGATTAAGGGGGAATTTCTAGAAGAGCCTGCGAAGAGGGATGCTTTCAAACCGTTGTTGGGGCTAAAATCCTTCTGCAAAGAGGAGCCAAATATTTGATAAGGTATGCTTAACGAAAGGGAAGATAATAATGAAAGTACACATGTTTAGAAGGGCATTGTCTTGAGTCCAACATTAAGATTATGTGACAATGTGAAAAAATTATAGGAACACATTCTTGGAAGCTGTGAGGTATGAATGCATCCCAGTAGCAAATATCTTAAGGCAATTTCAAAATGGTCACTTGGCTTTAATGCTTTACTTGCAGGTAACGTCAGATCCATACTTAAAATATTCCACTGAATCTAAAGACAAAGTCCAAATAGTCGGGAACGCTGATGTAACGACATATCGGTGATTTTTGTTACGACTTTGCTCGCTGGAGAAAAGGTCAAAGTGTTCTATAAAATTATCGAATAGGTTAAGTTCTTCCAGAGTGAATTTCGACTATTTGGAAGCGTTATTCTCATTTACTAACTTGGTCATTACAACACAGTTTCTTGCACCAACATGTTGTTGGTTATACATGAAAAATGGCACCTAAAGTTTCTAGTCGACACCAAACTACAAATTTGAGAATCTTTGCATTTTATTTGTCCTCAGAGTTTTTGACAGAAGACTGCTGAGGGGAAGACGCTGAAAGAAATAATTTTTTTTTTTATATTTCGTTTGAAGCACAAGCTCTTGTTTAATAAGCCTATACCATACTTACTAGACTACGGCCAATTTTTTGACAAATCTTATTGAATTAACTGTCTACCAGGTTTGACACTCCCAGCTGTCAAACTACACATATCTACAGTCAACCGCTGGTTTTTTCCCAATGGAAAAAGATGTCATAGCATTGTTAAAGGCGTTTACAATTAAGAATGTTTGAAGAAGAAGTGGATTTGAAAAAAAGGTAACGTAAAAAAATATAAAAATTAGCGGGAAAAAACTCTACACACAGTGGTGTATGTGAACTTTTTTCTTTGACTGTATATGGATAGAAAAAACCACCCGCTATTTTTAGATACATAAATATTTAAGTTGCTTCATAGTTTCTGAGTGATTTTCATTTACTTCTCTGCTTTAATATGCTCTCAGGCGGATTAATGAATTAATGGCTTGACATACCGGATGTTACATTGAATGCATAGCTAAATAATTAAAATAAACATTTTCTAGGCTTTTCTTCCCTACCAAAGTATTGTTTTTTTGTTTTTCTTGTTCTTAATGACTTTAGCTATTCACGAAATTCTATAGAGAATTATCCTGAATATTTCTTATTAATAAACACGCTAAAATATTAAAGCGTTATTGCCATTCGTTCACCCTTGTTATAGGAGATTAGGGTGTGAATTTTAGTTTTAATGCGAATATTTGGCAACTATTCTCATGTGATTTAAAGTTGCAAATAATTTCAGGAAATATTTTCTTGTATTTGGATATGCTCTCACCTACCATTTGTTGATTAATATGCTGGGCACATCATTTACTTTATGGCATTAGGATAAAGCATTTGAGATTTGCCTTTGATAAGGAGGCACTTTTTGCTCTATTGACGTTTCGATGGGTTCATTAAGAGTGATAAATATGGTTACCAAAAAAACAAGAAGAAATAAAAAGTGGATGAAGGAAAATTAAAGAAGAATTTAATTTTTTTCTTCTTTAATTTTAAAATTTTATCAAGTCCCAGTTGTTTGCTAAAATACTTGCTAACACATTTCAAATAAAGTTAAAAGTTTTTGTTTCTTTTCTTTGTATTTTATGCATCCCTTGTATACCAAACTCGTTCTCTTGTTTGTTGGAAACTAGAGAAAAATATCTTGTTTTTATTTTCCTAAGAAAAATCAAGAAAAAACTGAGAAAAAATGTGTAAAAAAATTGGAAGCAACCAATATAAAAGGATACATATGGAGTTTGTTGATATTGTAACAGCAAACATATTCTGACATTATTTTTCACCTTTAAATTCTCTCAAAATATATGAAATATTTTTATTGATACTTTTTGTTACTTTGCCAGGTTTCTTGTTGCTTTATCAGTAGGCCAACTTGTCTCATTCTTTATAATGCTTTACGTCATATACGCTGTAAGATAATTGAAAATCTACAAACGGAAATGAGTCAAATTTAAGTGGTTTTAAAATTTTTTAAATTATTTGTTACTTATTCAGTATATTTTATCAAATCACTATAGACGGATTTAGAATTAAATAACATTTATTTTTTTTTTTTTTTATCGAAATGGGTGTTCAATTGGGATAACGTACTGCATGATCATCTTAAGCAGTGAGCCCCATTTCCGGACAAATGAGTACGTGAACAAACAAAATTGTCTTATTTATCATCAATTGAGTGCAAAATATTCAATCAACAGATCAATTATTTCTAGGCTAATTTAAAAGTTTTTACAGACTGGTCGCACATCTCCTACCCATTCTGGAGGAAGGTCACGTGAAACCTTGCGACATGAAGACTCCTTAATTAAAAGGACAATCCAAAATGATCCTACAGCATCTTCTAGTCACGTACGAAACCGCTTAAATTTAAAAATAACCGAAAGAACGATTCCCAGAAGGGCGGTAGAGGCCGGATTATTCAGTCGACGACCAGCAAAAAACCTTTGATATCGCCAAACTTGAATTCGCCAAGACCCATCTCAACTGGAGTGTCCAAAAATGGATGAATGTGCTGTTTTCTGACGAATCTAAGTTTACATTAAAGGATTCAGATGACATAAGGCATCCAGAGGCAGGCCAAACGGACAACGGCTCAATCCTAAATGTACTGAGGGGGTGCTTTAGTTTTGGCCAATACTGTACATCACTAGACTATGCTCTTATTGCAGGTATATAATCTGTGCTCTAGTGCGTATGAGTATTACGCATGTATCTGTTTACTTGGTATATTAATATTAATCATACGCATAAGGTATGAATTATTGTAGAAAAATTATTTTTTTTAGCAGAACACTTTTGCCATAAATATATGAAATTATTAAAAGTAAATTTTAATAAAAAACCAATTTATAAAGTATTTTTCATACGAAATAAACCCACTTATTGACTTCCTGTATATACCACTGATGTTGTTCAATTTAAAATGAAAAAAAAACAAAAACGTTTATGCTCATACGAGCAGAAACTGTAATATTCCTCACTTTTGACATACAAAAAATATCATAAAAATTTAATTTTATGGTTAGAAAAATTTTATACGTTAGGGGAATATAGAAAAATATTAGAAATTTGTTTCCTGTACCATAAAAAAATAAAATTTCTATGTGTACGTATGTATATATACAAGGTATACATGTTCTAAATTTTACATACACACAGTATATTGTATTTCATCACAATTCTATTTTTTTTTGTTTTTGTTTTCATTTATAACTGAAAGTGTCAAAATTGTCCAAAACAATCATGCATCAATTTTAAAAAATTTTTTATCCAACAAACAAAAAAGTGAATATTCGTAGAAAACAAAGAATATAAAAGCTGAAAAATAGGAAAAAAAGAATTTAAAAATATTTTCAAAATACTTTTACTGGCATAATTTTTGATGTGACTTTTTGTTACTTCTAATAATTGCCACAGCATTAAAATATGTTATGAGAAGGAAATAAAGCCGATTATTTTTTTAATATTAAAATATTTGAATTTTTAAAAAAATGTTTTTTTTAATTTCTTTTTTAAATTTTTTTGCTTTTTTTAATTAAATCCGACAGAAATTTTATATTTTTTAATCAATTTTTGAAAAAGGTTATTAAGTTTTTAAAAATGACGGAGAAAATAATGTAGTGATTTGGGTCTGTAGACGTATTACCCTGCATACGTTTTACAACGACGCTTGTTTGCTAAAAAGGCTCTGGAGCAGTTTGCAAATGGACCCTAATTTTCATCGAAAATTCATTTTTCACAATCAGACACATTTCTGCATGAATGGCTACGTGAACAAACAAAATGATCGTATTTTGGGACAATTCCAATTCCAATGAGACAAAAAAGTGTACAGTGCATCCTGAAAAAGCCAGTGATTAAATGAGTTTTGAGCTCTCGACGTCGTGGTCCATATTTCCTTGAGAACGGCATTACCCCAGCTAACACTGTTACAACCGGTCGATGATAAGCAACTCTTTATGGCTTGAATTGGATGATTACGCCATAAACGACATGTGGTTTCAACAGGACAGTGCTATATCAATGCCACGTTCATACCACATTCACGTCTCATTCTATATTCTGCCCGAGCGCTTTGAGGGTATGGTTACCTCATGTGATAGTGATGTGAACTGGCCACGGAGATCGTGTGATTTGACCCAATTACACATTTTCTTGGGGATTTTTCCGAAACCATAGTCGCCGTAGTCTAGTGGTTGGTGTATATTGACTTATTAGACGTAAGTCAGACATCTCAAATAAAACAAAATATGAAACAATATTTCTTATGGCGACATGCTCTCAACAGATTACCGGAAAATACTTTGAGAGTAAATAAAATTGCCATGAAAAGTTTCTCTAAAAATCTGTCATTTGGAGTAAACTTTAACCCGTAGGTTCTGCCACTCATGTATAAAATTAACCCATCCAACATAAGGTTCGTAGTAATCCTGACCGAAGGATTGTAATGTCCAATGTATGTATGTATGTTTTCTGAAGCCGCAAGTGTATACGAAAAGCCGCAAGCTACAGCGGTCCTCAAACTCAACATCACGCATGCTATCGGTTAAGTTCATCCTGATTTATGAGCCAAAGTCACGCAAAATTTAATAGTTCAAATGTGTTGCACCCAGAGAAGCCGTGGCGGATCCTTTAGTTTTTCAAATGAAAAAATGTCAATGATATCTTACACCGACATTTTATGTTTCATCATTGAAAATGAGTATGGCAACTTATATCCACGTACTAATCATCTATGGTGATTAGGCAAAATAGACTGAATAAGTGGCAACTAATTGGACAAGTGTAGCTTCAACAAGACGACCGTTATCAACTGCCAAAGACCCTATATAGTATAAGGGAATCCACTTCTGTCGTACAATCTTGTCATTTTAAAAATTTAAAATAAATTTTTTTCCTGACAAATAAAAATTTCATTTCAAATCCATTGGTTTGGGTATCGGGTACAGAATTAAATTTTTTTTATTTATAACAGTTTTGAACTTTATTTTAGCCTTAAATTTTATTTATTTACCAAAAACCAAACGTAAACGCGGGGGAACTTTATTGATTTCCTGCTTTATGTTACATTTTAACATAAAATCCATTTTATATTTCATGTTCCTGGGAAAACCAAAACAGAATCTAAAAAAAAAAAATAAACAAAACCAACACCATAACAACTAACACCACCTTCTTTTTGTGTTATAGAAATTACTGGGATACTGTGCATCTTAATATTTGTCTGCTTCAATGATTTTTTCAAAGAAAAAAAAATTTGTTTTTTGGCCATAAGGCTACGTTCATTCAACTTTGATTATTTTTCCTTCTACCATTTTTTCTTTTCTAATCTTTTATTCTTTTTATTATTTTCTATTTCAAAGCATAATTTACGCTTCTTCAATATTGTATGCTTGAAAATATAATTTTTCTTTACCACTTGACTGGTCTATTTGCAGCCAAAATCAATTTCAATGCGAAAACAAGCCTCATTTCATCGTAACTTTGAACTATTGAAGGAAGGCCTTGCAGCTATAATTTTAAAATATTTGTATATTTGTGTTGACTATGGAGTAAAAAGAAAATTGATGGCGCATTAAGCCAGCCATTGGAGCTTAATTTCAAGATGTTTATGCTCCTTTTTCTATTTGTTCTTTTTTAGTTTGCTTTGTTAAAAAAAAGCGTAGAAAATATTGATTTACCCGCATTATGAAAGGAAATGAAAAGAGGGGAAAAACCAGAGAATCATTAAATAAATGGTAGTCTGGGTAATTGATGTTGGTACAGAATTAATACTGTTCGAAGCAAATCTAACCAAATCAATAGTCACTGGCTTTAAGCTCCATTGCTCTTCATTTAGAATTTTTTTTGTGACTTTTTGTGAGTGGAAATATGAAAGGACATGACATTTACTTTTTATTTTTTTATTTGGACCGTTTGAATAAATGTAAATATTTCATGCAGTAGGGGAATTGATGTTTACTGTAATTGTCTTGAAAATAACGGTCGTACCCAGCCTTAGCTCGATCAAAACCAATCAAAATAACGGGTACTTTATTCAGCACTTACAACCATTAAATAATGAAAAGTGTATGTAAGATAACATCCAAATTATTTATTCGTTTTAAAACGCTTATTGAGTAGTGTGCGTTGGCTTATAAGACGTGAGGCCACAGTTCAAGCCCCAGAAGAGACATTTCCTACTGAACGAACTAAAACAAAATATTTTTTCGGCGACTGCCTCTCAGCAGAATACTCACAAAAACTTTGACAATAATTAAAATTACCGTGAAAAGTTTCTCAAAAACCTGTCGTTCGGAGTCGACTTTAAACTGTAGGTCCCACCATTCATATATAAAATTAAAACACGCAGCATAAATAGTGTCAGGAACTAGTTCGTAATCCTGACTGGAGGGTTGTAATGACCAATTATGTATGTATGCATGTAGGTCTTTACAGGGAGTAAACTGATTGGGGAGTTCGATGGTTGTGTCATATCTGGCCAGTTCATCTACTTTGTAGTTTTCCGGAATACCAAATTATTTGAAAACCTTTAAAAAGTAAATTAAAACTGAAAAGAAAGAGAAGAAATATTTTATAAAAACATTCTTACCAAGATGTTAAAAATAGAAAGTACTTAGAAATTAATAATAAAAGTGCATTTTAAATTAATTTAATTTATTTATAAAAACATAAATTTTTGGATTCATTGGAGGCTTGTGTGTTTGGCGAGTATTTATTTCCTTTCACTTGTTTTTTCTTTAAACAGAAGATGAAACGGAAGCAGGATTATTAAGATATGCAATCAAATACTTTGCATCAGTTTAAATGATGGCAAAGTTTTTAATGTTCTCAGTGGACACAGTTAAATGAAAGAAAAAAGGTATTTTCGATGAACTTAAATGGTGGTTTTAAAATTAATCAAAATTACAAAATTTTTTCCAATAAGAGCCTGAAAATTTTAAACTCATACTTTGAATATACTCATAAACTTTGAATATACACGGTACTTTTTTCCACCCTATATGACGTATATGACGTATCCGTCAGTATGACGTATGTGACGTATGTGACGTATATGACGTATGTGACGTATATGATGTATGTGACGTACGCGAAGCACATGACGTATGTGACGCATATGACGCATATGACGTATGCGACATATGTGGCGTAGGTGACGTATGTGACGCATATGACGTATATGACGTATATAACGATATATTAATAAATGCTTATCTCAATATGAGGAGGTCTATAAGGATTTAAACAAAAACCAAAGCCAAATGTTAATTACGGATTTCATTACGAAGTCTCGCCAATATAAAATCGTTCCTAATCCATCTGACACCGAAAGAGAATCGCATAAAGTATTATCGAGTGATGAAAGTGACATCACACCAATCAGGAAGAAAAGATTATACATACCTATGACAGTGATAACAGTAAAAAATTTTAAATTTTTGGTAAAATTTTTTAAATATTTATATTTCTGGTTTCTGTATATAAAATGAATAACATATCCATATACAGGAGCACACTTTTATATATTTGTATTTTAACCCTTTTAGTGCCATACATATTTTACCAATATATGCGAAAAATGCCAGTAAAAAAGTGCATTTTTATAGATAATTTATATGCACAAGAGAAATATTCGCCATTTCCGTTACAATACTTCAATATTCATAATTTTTTCAACGTTCTCTTCAGAAGATTTTATACTATGTTATTGATTTTCAAATTTGTTATATTTATGTTAGTCTTATAAGAACTCTCAACAAATAAAGTTAATTTCATTTTAAAATAGAAATAAAAAAAATTTTTTATAATTTAAATTACATAACTTGCGCGCCAAAAGTGAACTGTCAAAAGGAGCGCTATCGCGACGCTGGCATTTTTCGGAATTAACGATAGAAGCGCGAGGGCGTTCCGTGGCACTAAAAGGGTTAATGAATAGATAGCTACTTTTATGTTTTTAAAAATAAACATACGTATGTGCTATTTACCTTTATTTTACGTTGAAATAAATGACTGACTTATGCCTATTTTAGTTTATTTTCGATTTACATGGTTTTACATAGCGAAATCGTAGATTTCGGTTTACACGGTTTTCTAGGGAACCTATCCTCAGTGTAAATCCGGGGATAGGTGTATTAAACATTTGAAGAAATTGTTTTAATTTTTTTCCAAGAAAATTTCATAACATTTTTATTTCATTAGTGTTCCCAGCTCACGTACTTATTATGATTGTATGTTTCTGGAAACTCTAGGGGCTAGTTTCCAAATCAAATTCAAAATAATTAGTTTATCGTATGGTATCAAACCCCAGTTACTGTTATTATTTGTGTGACATTATTTGAGCACTTTATGTGGCAAGAAACAAAATTCAATTAAGCAGCATTTGTATTTGTATTCTTACATTTACGACACGACACGACACACACACATACACGACACAGCAGAGTGACAGACAATTGATTTAAAAATACCCCAAAGGTCTAATAAAATTTATAATCAATTTAATTCATCTGCATCTACGTATACATAATACAAATACTTTAAAAATAGAGATGCTGTTATGCAGATACTCATATACTGTGTGTTTACTACCTACTATTCGTTTCAAAACAAACAAAACAAATTAATTTTTGGGATTACAAACAAATTTCTGTGTGTTTTTAATAGACAATAGATTGACTTGGTTATTCGAAAATAATTGTCATTAGGATGATAAACATTGGACTTGATTGAATTATTTCATCAGACTTAAGTACTGAATTAAGTCGTTGTATTCCTCAGGTTAAATATTGTTCGAATAAATAAAATCCTTTAGAAAATGATGCCTTATTTTAGCCGGCTCCTCGGATTTATTAATTGGCTTATTATGGTACATAAAAGTACATTCACTTGTTGATTCCTTTTCTGGAAACAATATTTTGTAAAATTAAAAAAAAATTAATTAAAGTTTCTTGTCAAAAAAACTTTGCCTATTAGTTGATCATTAATCATAACTACATAGAGTTCTATAAAAACTTGGTCACTTTCTAAAATATCTCCTTGATTTATAACGAAACTCTAAGACTTTCGAATACCTCCTCTGCAACTGATAGGCCTTTAGTAGGATGAGAGGTGCTGGGATTAGAGGTAGATGCCTAGATATGTGGTGTATTTGTGGTTGTCTTTTTCAATTATTCTTCACTTCCTTTTCCAGTTCATTTCTTTTTTCTCCATTATTCTATTTCTTTTACTACCCTTCATTTTTAGATCAAATTACAATGGATCAGTTTGACTTCCGTGTATTGTACGTACCTTAACGATCCTCAAACTAAACCCAACCTAACGAAATTCTAGGTGAGAGCTGGTTTAAAATTTTTGCCCAATCCGAAAACTCAGAATGTATTCAACAGAATCCGTTTACCACACATTATCATAAGTCCCGCAGAAAGAAGGGGGCATCCCTGTTTCACATTGTAGTCCTTGTAGTCTAAAGTCCAATACCACGTCAAGAACCTATCAAGATTCGAATATATTCATACCTTTATAACTAGTCATTACAACACTTCAGTCAAGATTACAACCTATTTTTTACACTACTTATGTTGTGTGTGTATTAATTTTATACATGAGTGGGGGGACCTATAGTTTAAAATCGACTCTGAACGACAGATTCTTTTTTTTTATTTATTATCAAAGTTTTTGCCACAAATCTGCTGAGAGGAAATCGTCGATGAAATATTTGTTCATATTTCGTTTCATTCGAGATGCATGACCTGGGCTTTGAACCGTGGGCTCACGTCTAGTAAGAAAACATACTATATACTAGACTACGGCGACTACAGATTACTTCCCATAGTTTACAACCTTCCCCTCTGGAATGGTCATTCAGTGCTATAGCAGCATGGAGATTATCAATTATTCCGTCATAGAGAATCCACTTATCGTCTGATCATCTAACTGATCAGCCCAAAGGGTGGATCTCTCCATTACCTTAGCGTCTTCTCTGGGCCGATCATCTGTAATCCAATTGTCCTTCATATCACAATGCTCTGAAATCCAATACAGTACCATGATGTATACAGTATATTTTTGGTAAAATTCTTATTCACATATTTAATTCGTCATTACAACCCATTAGTCAGGATTACAAACCTAGCTTCCCCCACTATTTGTATTGTGGGAGTTAATTTTATTCATGAGTGGCGGAACGTTTAGTTTAATGTCGACTCCGAGCGATAGTTTTCTGAAAAACTTCATGGCAATTTCATTTACTCTCAGAGTTTTTGCCAGAAATCTATTGAGAGGAAGTCGCCTAAAAGAAATATTTTTATATGTCGTTTTTGTTCGAAAGGTTTGAGTCAGTTGTTCAACCACGGTCTCTAGCTATTTACTTACATAATATACACACATAATTTGTCATTATAATCCTTTAGTCAGGATTACAACCTAACTTCTCACATCACTTTTGTTGTGTACAGTTTAAAGTCGACATCGAACGAAACATTTTAGAAAAACTTTTCATGGCAATTTCATTTGCTCCCAGACTTTTTTCACCAAATCGACGAAGAAATATTTTTTATATTTCGTTTTGTTGGAAATGTCTGACCTGGGGTTTGAACAGTGGCCTTAGACCACGTGGGGTTGTTATTCACTTACTGGTCTTCTAAAATTTAGTTCTATTTATAATATTTTGTGCCCATAAATTAAGACTCTAGCACTACAATCGTTATCAGTTGCTTCATTACTTTTTTGTTTACTTCCCTTCTTTTTTAATGGCTGGTTAAGGTCACTTGAGATAAATTTCAGAGGAATTTAATCAATCTCTTTAATCATAATGTTTATTAATTTTTTTATTGTCTCCATAGTAATCATTAATATTTACTGGGTATGCGTTACATTTTGTTGCATTTTGTAAAGATACTTGCGTTGTCCTATGAATGCTTGCAATTGTATTCTATGTATTGTAATGCATGGAATGCATTTTATCTGTACATATAATTAATAAAATATTGCAACTTGCAAGAAACAAAAAGAAAAGTAAGAATAAGCAATAATTATAATCGAAATGTATTTATTTAGGCCGTAACATAAATGCTTTCAAAACCACATTCTCTGCATTCAATAATTGACATGGCCATTATGAATTAAGGAAATCCTGTTAAGGTTAATGAACATCATTTATAAGCCTTAATGACGACTTCTTGTTAATTATGCAATAAAAGTAGATAAACCTTTTCGAAGTCATACAATTTAAATGCATTCTATTATAATATCGTACACTCAATACCAGGGTTCATTAACCAAATGTACACAAATACTTACTTCACTAACAAATTAATTTTGTGGCTAATTCAGACAAAATATTTATTTAATAATTTCTAAGATTGTAAATGAGGGGGAAAGAGTGTAAATATTTAATAAAATTCTTCACTTAACCAAGTTTTAATTAATAACATACATTTTCCATTTTGCAATTCATCGGGCGTTGTAGGCTGGTGTCTAAATAAAAAATTCAAATTAATAAACAGACCATTAAGAGAAGGTTGTAGTCGCCGTTATCCAGTAGGAAGTATGTTTCGAAAAAAGTTCTCCTATAAGGGGAAAATATGGGATTGAGATTTCTACGTATAGAACTAAGAAAGATACCAATTGTTGGTAAATTCTACACCAAAAGAATGGACGAATAAATTGCGTTCCGTTTGATAATTGTGGTATACAACAAACTGAAGTGATTTCTTTTCATAATTAATATTTATGAACCGAATCGTCTCTTCTACCAGAGATAGTGTTGGCCAAGCAGTGGAATTTATAGCTAAGTTCCAGCCTATCATGGTCAATTTAACCTATGTGCGTAGACAACATACTGGCAGTACGTTTCCCTGTATGACCATAGGGACGTAGGCTCAGCGACTCAATGAATAAAGACCACTGGATAATACGCCATTTCCCGAAGAAACATGGACAAACACAAGCGTCCATATGATGCTCGAAATGTTGTCTATGACTGTCTGAGTATATCAGTATATCCTTAGATTATTTACTATATTTAATGAAGTGCAAAGCCACTGTAGTCTACTAAGGACTGGTTTAAACACTCACTCAGACATCTCGGCGATTTCATTTCAGCATTCTTCTCGAAAAAACTCTGAGATAAAAAAAATTGCCATTAAAAGTTTCTTAAGTCTATCGTCTGGAATCGACGTTAAACTGTTCCAGTTCCGTCCCTTATGGATTAAATTAACACATATTCGATATGGTTGTTGTGAGAAACTTGGTTGTAATGTTGGCTAAAGGATTGTAAATACCAATTAAGTAAGTAAGACTTTTCTTGTGGTGTTTTCTTAAGCCTCAGATGTATGCGAGTAAAGCCACAAACCACTGCGATCCTCAAAGCAAGCATTATCCATGCAATCGGTAAACCTTCTTTGTACGTCATCGAGAGAAGCAATGGTAAGTACGTACATAAGTAAGTATGTAATGAAGTGTAGTAGAATTGCACAGAAATATTTGCAATGCTTTCTTGATATTTCTGGTCAATCGGGTGATTATGGACATTAGTGGGATCTACGAGTTTGTCAGATTGGACAGTAAAGAAAAGTTTGGTTTTTTTAAAGAACTTTCTCCAAGGACGTTGTACAATGGGTCAATTTCGACCTCCGGGTATTGTACTTGTCTTAACGGACAAGTACACGTCCTCTAACCTAACCTAACCTAAAGAACTTTGCTTTGGATTTTCTGGTTATTCCCATGAATAACTTGTGAACTGAACAGAAGAACACGAGGTCTTTGTTGGCTAATTAGTTTTTGAAGGTCCGTCAAATTTCACTTTTTAAATTTTCACGTACGTGTTCAATAAAATTCTTTAAAAATCTTTATAATGAAATAAAAGATGAAGTAAACTAATTAAGCTCTGTTGGTAAGTTACAAAGCTTGTTTTAATATAATTAGAGTATGGGGAGAGGGATATAAAAATATTTAAAGAAAAACAATGGAAGCCATCGTTGACAATAAGAATGTGTAAAAGGAAACAGCAAAGAGTAGCATAACTTTTGTAATTACTTTTCTTTGTACTATTCTTCGTTTTATCTCTTAATATCCTGTTTTTGAAAATCTTAAATGTCTGCAATGGTAGCAGTGTAAGTTTATATATGCCAGGGTTTTTCTACACATACGAATACAAATGTGTGTGTGTTTATGGTATACATGTGTTAGAGACATTATCAAGTTATCCTATTAGCAAAAAGTCAAAAGGATATACAAAAAAAAAGAAAGATAAGAAAAAAATAATCGAAATAAAAATAAAAATAAAACGATTTACAATGACGACATGTCAACCAATAATCTTTGCTAATGCTAAAGATGCCATAAAGTTGATTGAAAAATAATTGAGAATTGTTAAATGTAATACAACAACAACAACTATAATCTAAAATAAAATATAAAATATAAAACATACAAAATATAGTATGTGTAGGTATCCAATATACAACCATTACACAACACTCACATACGTGCATTAAATGTCATGATATAAAATTGTCAAAGTTTCCCTCGTATACAATATACATTTGTATAGTTCGTCTCTTAGGATATACAGTTTAAGAGTTGTATGTGTAGGTTTATTCACGTACAGTGTAATAGTGTGTATATAAGTTCTCTGCCTTGGCTGACATTTAATAAAAATGAAAAAAAGAGAACAGAAGTAAAAGAAATCAGAGAAGATATCAATATAAAAAGCCATAATCCCCAAAACAAATAAAAGAAAACTAACATTGTCAGTTAAATATAAAGGATTCTACACACTCAACACAGTTACAGCACACACACACTGGTGAGTCATTTCACGTTAAATGTTTGTCAAATGATATTGATGAATTTTGGTATACAATTAGAGGCTCTTACATACTTTGCTTTGTTAGATCGTAAAAACAGTTTGTCTGTTTTTACGACTGAATAAAATAGAGTCCCTTCGGTCAAATCAGAAGTAGGTTTTAAGTTGGCTGCAGTACTATTGTTATTAAGGTACGGTGCCTTAAATAAAAATTTATTTCAAACGCAAATCACTTCTAAAATTAGATAGGATATATACGCTCATAGCCATCGAAAAGGTCGATCGATTGCACTCTTTTTATTGCGGTGAAGAGATGTTTTAATAGTGCGACCATACGATCTTCAGTGTTTTATAGGGTATCTCTATAATGTCTCCTACTAAATTAGTGCTCTGACACACTTCATGATTTTGCTCTAGCTGCTCTGTTATCCACTTAGGTATTTACTACTGGAACGCATTCGTGCCTCACAGATTCTGCGTATGTGTTCCAATGATCAGATGGTCACAGAATCTATATGTTGGGATTGAAACAACACTAATTCCTTATTAAATGTACTCTCAGTCATTTTGTTTCTTGATAGTCTGATGCATGACTCTGATTTCCTTTAATTGTAATTTTCCCATAAAAGTTTTGATTGCCTCAAAATCCACTTGGTTTGAGAAGAGCCTTTGTCTTCCTTTACGTTAAGCATACAAAAAACTTCCACCTCCACTCCATAGAAAGGTTCTGGCTCCAACAATGAGGTGGAAGTTTCCCTTCTAGCAAGTTCATCTGCTTGCTCATTACCAAGTAGTCTCACATTATCTGGGATTCAGCTGAGAGCAACTCTATTAGTCTCATACTAAATATTTTGAATTTAACTAAATAAGAGCCGAGTGTTTGATTCGCGATCTGACTGTCAGATATCATTGCTATGGTCTGTGTTTTGCGCCTCCTACATACATATGTACATACATAATTGGTCATTACAAGACTTCAGTCACGATTACAACCTGCTGCTCACACCATTTATATTGTGTGATTTAATTTTGTAAATGAGTGGCGGGACCTACAGTCCAAACCCGACTTCGAACGCCAGATTTTTTGAAAAACATTTCATGGCAATTTTATTTATTCTCTGAGTTTTTGTCAGAAATCTGCTGAGAGGAATTATTCGAAGAAATATGTTTCTTCATATTTCGTTTCGTTCGACGTGTTTGACCTGTGGTTTGAACCGTGGCCACACGTCTAAGAAGCCAACACACTTCCTACTAGACTACGGCGACTTTGTGCCACCTATCTTAGCCTATGTGCTCTAATTAGGCATATTTTTCGATGGCATAGACACCCACTTGGAAGTTACCTGGGAATATATGCTTGGGTTCTGAGTGTTTCATCCTGGTATCAAGAATTCATGCTCCTGTTCCAAAATTCGTTCTTGACCCATATTTATTTCACAAAATAGTTCCTCACTAAAGAGAATATTCAGAGTAATCCATTCATTTCATTGAAAAAGTCTCGTTGCGAAGCACGAGCCAAAGTTTTAGTTCTGTCTAGTGGACATTTAAGGAAGGAGCAGTCAGCCGTTCGATTCCTTTTCTTTATCATTCCACATGAGGATATCATGACGTTAATGAAATAACATTGAATACCGAACCGCCATAAATAAGAGCAAAGTTCTTGAGGCTCTACACTACACGGTTTTTTGCTGGTCGTGTACTATGAAATTCTGTCTATAAGGGCTTTAACATAATTTATACAGTTTGTTAGCTTCCTGTGAAACGTCTCACATCCTTGTGTGTGTGTCCTTTACATTATTTATAACTCTCATATAGCTAAAGCCAAATAAAAGGCAAAAGTAAAAACAGGTAAACAGCAGTCAGGTAACATTTGCTTCAAGCGTATTTATTTAGTATTATGTATGGTAGTTTCAAAAGCCTACAGCGCACACATACAATACAAGTGAACTTTCTAAGGCACAAACAAATCCTTCTGATAGAAAAAGGATATGCTGCTATAGTGTCAAAATATAACAATAATTGTATAAATGTTAAGAAAGTAAAATAACAAATATAATACACACACAAACACACACATACAAACAAATAAATAAAGCAACAAACAATATACACATACATGTAATACATAAGAATGAATGGAATTGAAATGAAAGGAATGGAAAGTAAAGTAGAAAAAAAAAACTAAAATCATGAAGAAATACAATCCCTAAAGGCACAAACACTCTTCAAGACCACAAGAACATACACACACACACACACATTGCTTTGGTAAAACAGTTAAAGCTGACACTATGTATTCCCTTTAAAGTTGTTTGTCTCAGTCGTTCATTCATTTCTTCATTCAAGCATCTTTCGGAAAGTAACACGATATTTACTTAGGATTGAAATTATTTTTATTTGTTTTTCTCCATTCCAAACATACATTTCTAATGGATGGTTATGCATGCGGGGATAAATTTCCAATTCAATTGGAGATCATATATATTGAAATTGTGGAAAATGGTAAAAGCATTCTAAAAGGCTATGTAAGACCTTGAGTCCATTACATGCATGTACTTAAGAATATCCAGTTTGATGTCAACATAAGGCTTTCAATAAAAGCTATTCCATTGCAGTGTTTAATTGTGAAAGTTTAATGTTGCTGTAATAACTAGAATATCATGGTAAACATATAGTATTTGTATGACTTATCACTTGACCTTCTTAAATTTATGAAAGTATTCCTCATACTCGGAAGGAGAGGTCAGAACGAAATGGCTGCTTATGTAATAAATTCGTACGTAATCACTACAACAAATATATTTAAAACTTATCTGTACTGTATTTGTATATATATCTACTATATACAGGTATATATAGGGTGGGCCATTTAAAAGTTTAAATTTAAAAATGCAATAAAGCAGAAACGGTTTGAAATTTTTCCAAATTAATTTTTTTGTTGTAAAGTAAAATTGTTGTAGTTAGAAATGTAATATTATTTCATTCATATGGGTGCCGCGGCCGGCGCCTCACAGTACCTCATTTGATCAGACCAATTTTCGAGCACTTTTTCGACTCTATGGGATTGTATCTCGGCAATGGCATCACAAATGTTGGCCTTCACATGCTCAATTGTCTCTGGTTTGTCGGCATAACATTTTAACGGTGCCCCAAAGAAAATAGGGAAACGGTGTCAAATCGCAGCTTTTTGGTGGCCAATTGACATCACAGTTTCGGCTGCTTAAACGGCCATCAAACGTTTGATGGAATAAATCGATTGTGGCATGAGATGTGTGACAAGTTGCACCATCCTGTTGAAACCAAACATCGTTCACATAAATACCATGAAGAGTGGGTACAAAAAATCTGTACGATATGTGTCTCCATTGACCGCAATGGTTGCACCGTCCTTATTTTGAAAGAAATGATCTGCCAATGATGCCTCCGCTCTCTAAGCCGCACCAAACATTCACTCGTAATGGGTGCATTGACTTCTATAAGACCACGAGACCACGAAAAATATGATTTTTTTATAGTCCAGTTTTCTCTTGCAGTCGACTCCGATTGACAGATTTTTGAGAAACATTTTCATCGCAATTCTATTTTCTCTCAGAGTCTGCCACAAATCTGCTGTTAGGCTGTAGCGGAGAAAATATTTTTTCATATTTCGTTTTGTTGGAGATGTTTGACCTGGGTTTTAAAACGTGGCCTCACATCTAATAGGCCAACACACTGACCTCTAAATTACGGCGACTTCTGGATATAAATTTAAGCATTACATTTTTTTTAACAAATGATAGAATAAGTACATCCCATTTCTTTTCATCCTTAAAGACTTTCCTATTTAAGGTGTTCAGTTAAAAATGTTTATTCAAACCAAATACTGACTCATGCAACAGCAATAAGAAGTTTTCTTTGGTTGCATAATTTTTCTTCATCAACAAACAATGCGAGCGGCACAGCAGTAGTAAGGGAATATCAACTGTAGAAGTTGCAATGGTTGACTGACTGACAGCATATTGAGAATGAAGTTGAAGTTGGTCTTTCAATAATGAAACTTTTAAAGCAATGAAAATCCATTGTTTCAGGGATTCTTTTGGGTTTAGAATTTTAATTTGAAAATATTTTTTAAGTTTTGCTAAAAAAAATTTGTATGGTTGCAGATCAGATGCAATGCTTTTTACGAAGGGGTACATAATACTTCAATTAACATCATCTAGAATGAAATGGAGTCAGAGTTAAATAGTTTTATTTGATTCTTAACCCTAAGATTAGTAGAGTTATGCTCACGAAATTTCATACGACACTTATTTCTGCAGTAGGGCAAGGATGGGGCTTTCGTCTAAGGACAGTTCCCTGGATTAATTCGATGGTTATCGAATTTAATTTTCTTTAAGGAGTTCTTTTCCGGTGGACTAAGCTCAATAATAATTGCTATGTAAACTTTATTGATAAAGTAAAAAAATCAGTTGCAATACAGATTACATGTGGTTTAAGTACTGCCTTTACATAGGCCCTCTTTGGTATTCCTACTGGCTGTCATCTAGATGAACTAAGCTCAATAAGAATTGCTATGTAAACTTTATTGATAAAGTAAAAAAATCAGTTGCAATACAGATTACATGCGGTTTAAGTACTGTCTTTACATAAGTTCTCTTTGGTATTCCTACTGGCTTCCATATAGATTACTTGTCACACAATATGTGGCGACATCGACCACGACTCCTTCAGCATCATTGGAAGTGACACAAATAGCGACCCCAGCAGCCATGGCCGTCATGGCATCGATGACAAAGTCGCTGCCGTCGTAATTGCTGTCGTCACAGTTAGTGTCGCTGTCTTTTGGCGACTTCCTTTACCCAGTTTCCTGTCAATGAATCTTAAAGTAGATAAATTTGCGATGCAAATCAGTCATTCGGAGTCGACGTTGCACTGCAGACACCTCATGAATAAAATTAACGCTCACAACAAGCATGGTGCGAGAAGCTAGGTTGCAAACCTGACTAAAAGGTTGTAATGACCAATGAACTATACCTCCTCTTATGTATAAAATTAACACACACAACATGGGTGGTGCGAGAAGTTAGGTTGTAAAACTGACTAATCGGTGGTAATGACCAATGAAGTACACCTCCTCTGATGGATAAAATTAGCCCAAACAACATAGGTGGTGCGAGGAGCTAGGTTGTAAAACTGATTAAAGGGTTGTAATGACTAATCAAGTAAGTAAGTAAGTAACATAACATAAGTAACATAGTCGTGTCTCTGCTATTGAGTTCACCAACATTTTTCAAAATTCAGTTCTTTTAAAAAATTTCGAACAGAAATAATCATTAATTTATGTCGAAATGATTGTAAAAGATTTCTCAAATGTCATCAAAAAACTAATCTGTTTACACATACTACGACAAATTATGAATCTGCAATTGTATTGACATAATAAACGCAATTAAATAAAGTTTTCTTTAAAAGTCATTTAGAAACTCAATGCCATACATTTCCGTCAAAATTGTGTTTCCACAGAATACAAAAAAAAAAAAAATCGAAAATCTAAAATAAATAAAAACGTTTCAAATCTGCTTTTATAGATCAAAAGGAATGGAAAAACCAGTTTCTTGTGGTTTTCTTATAGTTTCTAAAAAATTTTCTTGTAATTTTCCTTAACAATTTTCTCTTAATTTATCTCTTTTCAGAACCGCAAAAACCGCTTACATGTACGAAACTTCTCAATGGGAATTTTGAACATTAAACAGTTATTACTGCAGACATGCATGTACACAACTACATCAACTACATTACAAATATTATAAATTAATACACATACATATCCCGATACATACAAACATACATACATATGTATTTATATGATACAAAGAAATTTTGCTAACCACATAATCAACCGCATACAATATTCTATGGCATGTACACGAAACAACTAAAATGATTATTACTACTGGTGCAATAACTTATTACATATCGAAACACACACACACACATGTATATATGCATGTATGTATATACGCGATGAGCATTAGAATTTAAGTGTATATGGTACACACATTTCAAGAAGAGAGAATTATTATCTTATGGTCAAATGCTGCAACAAAACGATCGAATGAATGAATGAAATGAACGATTGCTGAATATGCAATTCAATACATTCAAAATATATTACATTGCAGGCTTGAGTGTATGTGTGCGAATATGTATGGTAGAGTGAGTAAGAATGTTCGTACAGCATAACTGAACTAATTGAGAAGACTTTTCTAAAGATTTCTAAAGATTTTCTAGTTGGATAGCCTGTCGTTAGTTGGTACACAAGGAGGCCGCAGGATACATGGTGATTTCCTAAAATAAAGATAGTCCGTTGCAATCTCTCTTGATATGTTCACATTTCTAGGAGCTTTATTAGATTATTACAGACCACATTCTCCAACACTTGGCGTTTCTTCTGGACTGGTTACTTGGTCAAGAAACGTTGTTTATATTTCTCAGTGTACTCCGACTCTGAAAAGGATGTCTTATCCACATTTTTTTCTTCCCTTTCACTCTCTTTTTATATTCATAATTTCACATAAGTGTATACAAACGACGATCTGTACTGTCAGAAATCGCCAACCCACTTTTGGCTCCCATTTATTTTGAACTCAAGGTTGCTACAGTTTGCATTATTGACTAACGTAACTATCTCAGACGCTGTACTTTAGTAGGTAGTGCGTTGTTTTATAAAATAAGACCCCTCCGTTCGGTCATCCCGGACAAAACGAAATATGAAAAAAATATGTATTTCTTTCGGTGACTTCCTCACAGTAGTCGCCTGGCCAAAACTCTAAAAGCAGAATATAAAATTGACATGAAAAGTTTCTTAAAAATTGAAAAGTTTCTAACAAACTAACTCAGCCGTAGTCTCGACGTCCTCTCTCAGCGGTTCGCCGTTTCGCGTGTCTGGGTTCCCGGGTACAGGGACTTTCCTGGCAACTGTAGTGCTGATGAGCATGCCAATTGGAATTGGATATGCCACTCACCTCGGTTAAATTGGCCATTAGGCAACAATTCCTTCGGGACGCCAGCCTATCCTGGACTAATGCTAAAGCTTGCTCAATTGCCAGACTCACTTGGCCCATGATGGATAGGAGACGTACCAACCAACTACTCAAACTCAATCGTAAGGCCATGCTCACAGGTGACTGCGTTATGGGAAGACATGCGGTAAGACTGCAGGTGCCTTTGAATGACTACTTTCGAGGTTGTGGGTCTGCTGAAGAGGAGGAATTTTGTTACCCAATTTCTTTGCCAATGCCCATCTCTTGCGAGGTGCATATATAGCTTATCGGAGCTATTATCCATTGATATCAAGGGTATAGTGTCGTTCATAGGGGGGTCGTGCTTTTAGTGTACAGCTCTCGCGATAACCAATTTCTTCTATGAGTTCTGTGGAATTTGGTTAGTATGGAGACAGCGCTTACATGCTATGCGTGCTCAGGTTACCATTCCAACCTAACCTAATCTAACTCAGTTCTAGCTCCGGCATTATAATTACTATTTACTTACTTAATTGGTCATTACAGCCCTTTAGTCAGGATTACAACCTAGCTTCTCAAACCACACATATTGTTTGTGTTAATTTTATCCATAAGGGGAGGTCTACTCATTGGTCATTGCCGTTTAGTCAGGATTACGACCAAGCTTCTCACAGGACCCATATTGTGAGGGTTAATTTTATCCATAACTTCGAACTCTTCGACTTCGAACGACATATTTTTGAAAAGTTTTACATGGAAAATTTGTCAGAATAATGCTTAGAAGAAATATTTCTGATATTCGTATTTTGTTCGAGATGACTGAGCTAGGCGTTGATAAGCCAACACACTACCTACCACTGGACTACGGCGACATTATAATTATTAGAGTTGAAAACCCTTACCGTTTTTCTGTCTACATCACAAGAGATGTAACTTGTGTTTACATGGGTTTTCTATTTAGCTCTATACAGCTGTTAACATAAATATGCGCCTGTATGTTTTGAATGAGGGAATGTATGTCCTTAAGCACTGCAGTTGTAGTAAATAAAATAGAAAAGAAAGAAGGAGAAAAGAATAAACGAAGAATTATTATTACATTATTAAATAGTTACAAAAGTATAATTTTTTTAAATGGTTTTCGCTTAGGAAAGCAACTTTTCAATTTGCTTCATTTGCTTTACCAATAGCTGTGAAAATGGATTAAGAAAACATGTGCATAAACGAGTATAAGTGAGGGAATAAACTGAAAACCTTTCATGAAAAAAAGGAAATGAAGAAATATAGATTGAATGGAAGATAATTTGTAAAAAATGTTGCCATACATGAGTACCTTCTGTATTGAAGATTTTAATTTTAAATTTCTTTTAAAAGTAGAGACAGCCTTGAGTTATAAACCGTTGATACAAGGTCTAAAAACATTTTTCTTTTTTAATTTTAATAAAATTATTTTTATTCATGTTTATGCACAACAAAATGATTTGGCTTTTGTAAACATTTGTATGGGTAAACTGGAATTTTTGCATTATCTGCTTCTAATGAAATTTTCTTTTACAATTTATGCGTTTTTACTTTACTCTCCCCCTTTAGTTTATTGTCATTTAAATTCAACCATCATGTGGCAAAAATATTAAATGGCATTCAGCATATAAAATATGCTTGCATTTACAGTTATACTCACATGTTGTGGCAAGAGACAGATAAAAAAAAAAAAATAAATAAAATTGAAAATTATTTCGCTGCACATAAATATTTTCAAACGTAATACAGTGGTATTATTTGTAGCTGGAGTGGCATTCATTTTCAAACTCAATACACCTTTGTCACACACACACACTTTGGGCTTCGTTTATTATTGAATTGCATTTCATACGGATCTTTCATTGTGCGCTTAGATACCTGCGTAATTGGTCATTACAAGCCTTCAGTCAGGATAACGATCTAGCTTCTCACATCACTTATGTTGTGTGTGTTAATTTTGTGGCGGGACCTACAGTTTAACGAATTTTTTGGGAAACATCTCATGGCTATTTTTATTTACTCTCAGAGATTTTTTCATTAATATGTTGAGAAGAAGCGCCGAGGAAAATTTTTTCATATTTCGTTTTGAACCAGGGCCTCGCCTCTAATAAGCCAATATGCTACGTACGTGACTACTTGAGGGCCATTTCTGGGTGAATGGGTAGGTTAGATTGGGTTACGGAGTAGTTTGCCGGTCATAGGCAAGTTCAATCGGTGAATATATGGCGCATTGTGTTACCCAGTGTGAGGTAAGCCCCCTTGTCATGATCCGTTAGTGGTGGATTAGAATCACCGCAAGCATCGGATGAAACCGGCCAGTTTTCTTGGTGGCACTTTCGCGACAATGGCCAGATCTTCAAATGTTCTGTCACCCAAAAACCCATGACGTCTGTCTTCAAGTGCAGAGCACTCCCATAAAAGGTGTTGTACCGATTCCGTTTCCCCTACATCATGACAACTTCTGCAGTAATCCGAGCTTGTCAGCGAAATTGCCAATAGTACAGTGTCCCGTCAGAATTTCTGTTAGAGTGCGAACCGATCTCTTGTCGAACTCAAGTAGTTCCCTGGTTTTCATTCTGTCCACTGCTGGACACAGTAGTTTTGAAATTCGTCAAACAATTTGAAAAAGTATTCCTGTAGAGACAGGAATCCAATCCCTTCCGTGCCATTTCGTTAGCCTCTTCGTTTCCCTCCATGCCACAGTGGTCCGGAACCCGTTTGAGGCGAGTGTTGAGTTGACGTATACAGTGGAGTGTCCAGGATGAATGGATAAGTGAATGAACTAAATTGTCGAATTTGGCACGACACCACAAGAGATTTAAGAAATGGCATCCCGAAAAAGTTACTGTTTGGTATCGATTTCAGACTGACGGCTTTATCGGTCCATATTTCTTTGAAAAGGACATCAGCCATGCCATCACTATCAACAGCGAGCACTTTAGCTTTTTTCACTCTGATAGAAATGCTCCGTCTACTCTATCAAGGAATTACTGTATTTTTTTGAAGTGGCAATACTATTCATCATGAAACGTACACAAATCTTTTCCCTCCATCATATGAAATAAAATTTACTGCTTCTCTGCCAAATCAGTGTGTATTTTGCATAATTTTTGTTGTTGTTCTTGTTTCTGTTTTCCCTTTTGAAGATTTTTAAAATGCAAGAAGTATGTGTGCATGCGTTAGATTTTTTTATTTATTATTGTTGTTGTTGTATATATTCTAATGTATATATTATATATATATATATATATATGTATATATATATATATTATATTATATTGCATATAATTTAAGTTTTAAACATGATGTCTGTGTGTGCGTGTCTTTTTGTCTGTCGTTTTATTTACCTGCTGATGACACCGATACTGAAATGTGTCACTCTGCTTTTGGAAAAAAGAAATAAAAATTTAGTAGACGTTCATTGTCTCATACAAACACACGTTCATGCAAAGACATGAACTTTCTTTAATGCACCTGTTGTACTTCTTCCTTTTATGCATCTATGCTCATTTAAAAGCAGCCTTCGTACCCGACCATAAAATGTCTTGACATATAGGAAGAGACACAGCACAGTTACGTAGTGTGTTTGAAATGAACAAAGATTCTGAGGGAAAACAATTTATTTTTTTTATTTTATTTCTCCGCCTTTATTGTGGCCATTGTCTGCCAAGTTTTCAACTCGTAAAAAAATTTTAAATTTATTTCCGTTTTTATGCAATCTTGTGATGACATTTTCTGCTTCTTTTTCCTTCTTCTTAGTAATGCTGTACAGATGTTCACAGTGTTCATTAAAACAATTGAAGTTCAACAAGAGTTTTTGTTTAATTGTTGTTCTTTATTTTAAGAAAATTGTAAAATTTTATTTGCCCGTCTTAGCATTCAGCTGTACTTTAATGCAATTTTAATATTTAAAAGAAAATATTTTTTCTCTTTGAAATTTTCTTATTACTTTTTTTTAATGAAATTCTCTTTAAAATTTTTAGCATTTATTAGCTCTATAGAACATCAAGGATGTCAATAAGATTTTATTTTATTTTGTTTTACTATATTTTTAATTTATTTTGTATTTATTTTTATGACTGTCTAAGAATTTGAACAATATTTTAAAAGGAAATTCATCAGCGAATTTCAATGAAATTTATATCTAGAACTCTGCTTCTTACTTATCTTCGACAGTTTGTCACACCAGTCGATGACACGGATTCCTCGAATTGCTCCTTCCAACGCAAACAAGGTCGTCCTCTTCGTCCTCCTCCATTCGAACGACATGGCAGAGTCAGCGCAGCCGCTGGATGTTAATATGCTGCCTAACAACCATGTCGTTGTTGGATCGGATTCGGAAATCAACAGCAACACGCACTGGACCGAAGATTTTACATAGTGCTTTCTCTCGAATACTCTAAAGATTGCTGCATCAGTGCTTAATAGTGTCCATGCCTCTGCGCCTTAAAGTAGCACGGGGAAGACGTTTTGTAGAGTATTAGTAGTCGTACGGGAGAGACCTCCGCAACTCAATTGCATATTGAGACCATAGTAGCATCTGTTGACAAGAGTCGCCCAAATGCCTTTTTAATTTTTTTTAAATCCCCTTTAAATAAACATGTTCTGGGTGTCCAAGTATTCTTCTTCTTAGGTTCCTAAGCGCCATTACAGTTTCTGCAGCAGTTGTTATGATGTATTGTCAGTCTCCGGGCGTACTCTATCAGAGTTCAGTGTTCCAGATTTCTTAGATGGAATTTTGATAGGTTTAATGCAAATTCTGTTCTACACATATCCATGTCAAGCCAGATCTGTCTGATGTCTTTACAAGTATGTTAATTACCCCCATCCCATGCATACATAAATACATATATAATTTTTCATTACAACCCTTCAATCATAATTACAACCTAGCTCTTCACACCACTTATGTTGAGTGTGTTAATTTTATACATGAGTGGCGGGATCTACAGTTGTAAGTTTACTACGCAAACACACTACCTACTAGACTACAGCCACATTATCCCATCCTACCTTTGCATAGCGTATTTGTGAGACCATTTGTGTGGCCTACATGCAGACGAACGCCAATCTCACGTAGGAATTTAATTAAATTTTCCGTGGTGCCATCTTTAGAAAGTACATTGGCTTTATTATTACCTGTCTATGTCCCCTTTAACAGGAAACTAAATGAGGGTACTCATCGAATATTTCGATATCTCATCCAGAGAAATCCTGCATTCTTGGACAATCTAAGATGTGGTGTACACACATCTAATGGCCGCTTTACTGTCGGTAAATATGCATACATCACCATACGATATACTCAGCCACCGAATTCGGCTAGTGGCCATTTCAATAGCCGTTATTTCAGTCTGAAATGTACTACAATAATTCAGTAGCGCTGGGGTAGAACGCCTTAGCTATTGTTGAGGATTCTGTATCCATCAGTGAAAATTTGAATGATGTTTCCAGAGAAGTGTAAACCATTATCATAAACGGATCTATTGTATATATTGGTTGTAAAACCAGAATCGAAAACAGATTCTGGTATCACTTAGTCGATGGGTGCATTCAGACCAACCATATTCAAGGTTTAAGCATAAGCATAGCTTTTGTACTTTCATGATATTATGGCGCTCAGCCTTATTGCGGTGTTCGCAGCCATTTTTTCGCCAAAATGTTAGCTGATAGCCGATTAAGAATTGTAAACAATGTTATGGAAAATGTAGTCCTAAGGGCACCTGTTAGCATGATCGCCATAAACCGTACAAATTGGGTTGGATCTTGCAACAATAAGAAGCAGTTGTGTCTGTAATGTGTGTTCAAGTTCAAGTTCCAGTTTACCGTAGTTCCAGTTTTCCCGTATGATGTCACAATATTTGGTGCTTTTAGATAGAATGAAAACTACTCCGTTGATGGAAGGCGTAGGAAATTAGTGTCTGCTTGCGAATAGGACTAACTCTGGTGCGGTTAGGTTTACTTCCAGTACGCATTCGTGAGGTCACGGTTCAAACCTCAGGTCAGACATCGCCAATAAAACGAAAAATGAAAAATTATTTCTTCGGCGACTTCCTCTCAGCCATCTTCTGGCAAAAACTCATAGTGTAAATAAAATTGCCATGAAGAAGTCTTTCAAAACTCTGTCATTCGGAGTCATCTTTAACCTGTAGTTTGTGGATAAAATTAACACACACAAAATAAGTGGTAGGAGAAGCTGGGTAGTAACCTTAACTAAAGGGTTGTATCTATGTATATTGAAGAAGTTGTCATCTAAACCAACTTCCTATGATTTTAATAATGTTGAAAAATTGTGCTACAATAGCGTCAGTTAAGGCCTGAGTGTATTTAATAAATCCACGGTAATAACACCAATACACGTAGCTAAGTTAACAGACAGACCAATGCAGACAAATGAAGCGCATAATTGGATTTTAAATTTATTGTAAATGCCATCGTGTTTTCTTTTTACTTTTCTTCGATTAATTTTATTTCATGTTCTAATTTTATTTGCCCACTAAATTATTTACACAAAATTTAACATTAAAATCCACACGATTTAGAAGAAAATAAGCAATTATGCTGTGATATTAGCTGATAATTATTTATAGCAACGCTAATAAGATTTCCAAAGCGATATTAAATTTCAAAAGCATGGTTTTTATTTTCTTTAAATTTATCTTGTTTTTTTTTATAGAATTCATTACAATTTTTCATTTTATTTAAATATTGAACGATTGTTTAGAGTGTGAATAAATGATGTTTCGTAGGATGTGTGAATGGCTTTACTGTTTGATAAATACAAAAACAAACAACAAAAACTGCAAAAAAAAAAAAAAAAGAAATAAAATCCCACAGCAAACAAAATACCACTTGACACATTAAAATCCTTTTTTGCTTTACAGGAAAAATCCAAAAAAAAAAGAATTTAAGCAGTTGAGTCTGTATGCTGAGTATGAGTTTAATGGTTTCTTTCATTCCTTCTCTCTCTCTTCGATTTTTGGTTCATATTATATGCTTTTCATTCATTGTTTTTATCGTTTTTTCTTACACTTTGGTTGTTGTTGTTATATTCTTTACTATGTTTTGGTGAGAAACCATTTTTTGAATTCATTTTATTTCTGTTGCTGTTGTTGTAAATAAACAATATCGAAGCGTGAACCATAAGCGAAAACTAAAATATTTGTGTACATGTTTGTGTACACGTATGAGTGTGTGTTTTTGTAAGAGTTCCATCTAAATTCTTTAGAAATATTTCTTGGAAATTTTTACTTGCATAGCATTTACCACAGTATTGTACTTTATTTTCCTATTTTCTTTAGGTTGTCTGAATAGGATGAAAAACAGAAATGAAAATGGATTTATTGAAAATGGAAAATTTTAAATTCTGATCTAAAACCTGAAAGTTTGTGCGGTAATTAGAATATTCTTTTCTAGCCACTACTTTAAGGGTTTAATGGGTAGGATCCGAAAAAATGAGCAGGCAGATAGTAACTCTAACGGAAGAAACAATGAAACCTTGCTGTACTAATTACATTCCTCTAGCGAGATTATTCCACTATCTGAGCCACGCAATACATAGTGTGATCTTGCCTTTATGTGAATGCTTGAATATTGTATTTAAATTAGGCATGTTAGGTAGGCAAGTAAAGGCTGTCAACCCAAGAACATAGGACAAACGCCAGTACGAATGCATGTATATAATGCCCAATAATAACTCTTACCACCATGCTAAGCGTACGTACTCCTCTGGAGTTTAAGCAAACTTTACGTGCGCCTTTCATCCAGCTTTAGTCTGATTTACAGCGCGGTAGAATCTGTTACTATTTTCTTAATTATAATCTTCCAGCTTTTTAAAAGGGTTCCCAAAACCACTCCGCAGGATTAATATCACGGCTTGCAAGTTAATCCACATTACAGTTTCCTGAAATGCCAGTATGTCCAGGTATTGTGGCAGCTTTACATACATACATACATAATTAATCATTACAGCGCTTTAGACAGGACTACGACCTAGCCTCTCATACCACTTATATTGTGTGTGAGAATTTTGCAGATGTATTAGAAATTTTTTAATGGCAATTTTATCTCAGAGTTCTTGCTGACAAGAAGTCGCAGAAAAAATATCTTTTCTCATATTTCGTTATGTTGAAAACTTCTTACCTGTGGTTTGAACCTTGGTCTCACGTGTAATAACCCAATACACTCCCTACAAGTGCTAGAAATCGATATGTTAGGTATTAGTTGCATTACGCGTAATAATCATCACCGCAGCGTGTACCACCGACACTTCAATCGAGTGAGCTATGGCAACACTTTTATCCACCTCGAAAATAGTTCTCCATACGAATGGAGTACTTTACTTTTTCGGAATGGATTTTCTCAACTTTCTTGAGAAGTCATAGTGTGGTTACAGCTGGTGTCAAACACCTACAGTATACGATTGAATTAAATTTGTGAATAATGCATGCTTGCAAGTGTATGTGCATGCGTGTGAGTTTGTTTTGTTTGTCAGACTTACCAAATGAAATTGTTTGCCTCTTTTCCTTAGTTTTATTGTGACTGCAAATTTTTGTGTATTCTTGTTCTCTGTCCATTTTCTTGCATAAAATCCCTGTCGTTCGGGGTAAGGTAGTTAGTTTGTGTACAATTTTTAAATTCGTTTAACGATTTTGTTGCAATAAAAACGATTTCGCTATATAACGGTGTTATAAGTATATAAATGTGTGTGTTCCTTTTACTGTTTGTTGTTGAATGTACAAAAATATGACCGTTAAGTCTGATGTGGCTGGCTGTGTGCCTTTTATGGTATTGTTGCCTGCTTTTGTTTTACGGCTTCAACAAGGATTTTCCCTCTCGTCTACATCATCACCAGTGAAAGAACGGTCTATTGGGCATAATTCTTCTGGCGTTGTTGTTGTAGTGCTTGCTGTCACTGTTTTTGTGTGGCTGCACAAAATTTAAGGCACACTTGAGAGTTTCCAACAAACAAACGAACGAGCGAACAACTGAATCAAAGACCAGCGTTAAAGAAATCAGCCATGCAGCCAACCAAAGTAAACAAAACAGAGGATGAATCTCTTATTTTGTGCTTTTCTTTTTTGTTTTGCTTTTTTTGTTTTGTTTTTGTTTTTATTGTATATTATATTTATTACTGTTTATTCATATTCTTTTTTATTTTAATTTTTTATTGCGATTTTGTTTTCAGTATTTTTTGTATTTCAATTTATTCCATGTATGCATATTTGTATGTTACATGCTATTATTGTTGTAGTTTTATTTTTATTGTTTGTGACATTATTTTACGACCGAAATATTCTTCAAGCCAAAACTTATATTCTAAAATGATTTGATTGGAAAAGGAAGACAAAACAAATGATTTCCGTTTCATTTCGGAACCGTAAAGCGTTTAAAACAGAAATGAATTTCTTAATCGCATTTCATCAAATAATCACTTTAAAAATTGTCAAGACTCTCCTAAGTATATTAAATGTTAAGGCTTAAATAAGACTTGAAATACCCTCTTAGCTGATAATGGATTAAAGACAAATCTTTTAATCAGTTTTTGTCTAGTAAGTAGTGTGTTGACTTATTCTACATGATGCCACAGTTCAAACTTTAGGTCAGACATCTCCAAAAAATATTTCTTCGGTGACTGCCTTTCAGCAGATTTTTGGCAAACACTCTGAGAATAAATAAAAATTGACTTGAAAAAGTTTCTCAAAGAATATGTTGTTCGTAGTCTTCAGGAAAGGAAAGTTGGGATTATGAGCCCACTAGCATATAGGCCATATAATTCTGGCACTGGACATTTTGCAGAAAATTTGCATTTAATCTCATCGTAGTACATTTCAAGAACTTCATAGCGGTTATATCTGAATACTGGCCTCTGGGAGAGCACACTCGTATGCTGGTAATATCTCAGAACGACTTTTGCTGAAACCGTAATGATCACGAATTTTCATTATGAAATTTATATGCTTCTTAGGTTACTATGAAAATTATTCACGATTTTATTTTAATAATAATCTGAAAATTTACTCATTTTTATGTTTTTGTTAACATCATAATTAAATCTCATATAAACAGGCTTTTATCACAATATCCTTTACATTTGAATTGCCTAAGGTTGTATGTTTTTGGAGCATTATATAGCCTGAATATAAAATTCTCTTTCATTTCACTCGTTGACTAGAATATGGAAATTTTATTACATTTGATATGTAAAGTATACATACATACGTATACAAATATATGCGTATGAATGTAGGGTGAATGTGTTCTTAAGAAATATTATTTCAAAATGGGAAAATAAAAATAAAGACAAATTTTATAATAAAATTATGTTTATGCCATCACATCCCTGGTAAACCTCATAAAAAATAACATTTAACTTGATTTGCTTCATCCTTTTACATTGAGGGGACTGATTTTGATGAAAGATCTTTTTATCTAATTTCAATATAATTTGTTTAAAATATATGTATGAAATAAAAATAAAAGTCTTTTTGCCGATACGTAAATGTGTTTCTAAATTCTAAAAGAAAAGAAAAAAACAAACAAACAAACATGTGAACATTTTATTTTTCAAAAATCTGTAAACGATCCTTAAGGCATTTAGTAAAATTGAAACTGATTACTTTCTTTGGGGCTGAATGCATACGTTCTTTAGCAGATATTCTATATTTTCTTTACAACATATTTCCCATTGTTCGTGTTTTCATTTCTCTTTTAGTTTCCGTTTAAATTTTTTGTTGCGAAATCAAGGGTATTTAGTTGAGCTGTTTTTATAAGATTTCTTGAGAAAACATTTTTTATGGACCTTCTAGAACGCATTAAATTTTTTAAATCTTTTAATACAAATTCAACAAGGAAGGTTGCAGTTTAATAACCTCTGTGCATAGCAGAGAGGTAACACTTTTTTTTATCAAAATTAAATGTAAACAATAATTGTTTTAACGGCTGTTATTGCAAACCGTTTTATTAATTTCTATTCAAGTTTCTATTTAAATAAATCAGCTTGGAAATAAGCCAATTCTTTCAATTTAAAAGGCATAACGAATGAATGAATTCTGTCCAACATTATAAATTAAAAGTAGTACTACCTATTACATACATACATACATACATAATTGGCCAGTCAAGATATGACCTAGCTTTTCACACCACTTTTCATGTCAATTTTTATTTATTCTCAGAGTTTTTTGCCAGAAATCTTATGAGAGGAAGTCGCCGAAGAAATATTTTTCAATATTTCGTTTTGTTGGAGATGTCTGGCCTGGGGTTTGAACTGTGGCCTCACGACTAGTAAACCAACACACTACCTACTAGACTACGGCGACTCGTTAGCTATTCGGCCATACAAATATAACTTCTGGTTGGCATTTTTCAATAATCCTGACAGTTTAACCCATTTCCGCCCGTAGTACTATATAAACTTAGTACACAACTTAAAGTCGAAGTAAAAATTACAAAATGTAGTTTTTTATTCTGGAAACGCTTGCTACCAGTCAATAAGAGTACATGCAACATCCACGTAGCTGTTGTAAATCATAGTTCAAAAATATCAATGAGAGGAATCCCCATTTTGGCTAGCGATTTATTTCTTGTGGGATTGTGAATGGTTATTTATTTTATTTTACATCAGTTAACTTTGAAGAACGTTGAAAAGCAGTTTATTTACTGGATAACATCAAATTCTAATAAAAGCAATATAAAACGGTTTAGTTCGTATAGAATTTTTTGAGCTATAGCATATTAAGTGTTGCTGTACTAAGTTTAGTACACTGGGCGTTCAAGGTAAGATAAAATAGTACAGTGAAGACGTTTTCTTTCCGGCATTTTGCTTTAGAATAAAAGTTTTTCCTGGTTTTTTGATTGCTTTTTTCTGAATAGCGTCTTGTTATTAATTAAAAAATACTTTGAAAGATATAAAATGGCGAACCGACGTAGCAAAAACTATTTTGGGTTGGAAGAGGCAATATGTGACATTATTAGCCAAGATAATGAAAATGACGTTACTTTTATGCTGCCACCCGATTTAGATGTTCTCACTGACGAAGAGGAAGGTGGAGACGATGAATTATATGAAAATAAACTACCTCGAGATGTGCCCGGTAATATAGAGGTGGTTACTTACAGAGCTACGGTTGAAGATGTATGGAGTAGCGATAACGATGAGCCCCTACAAAAGATCGCATCGTCTACTTCACGGAATGTTCAGAAAAAAAGAAGAATTGAAGCTAGTGTTGAGTCCCCAAGTTGGAGAAAATGTGCTCCCGTTTATTCGTTTTTTCCATCTCCTCCAGATCAAAAACATACTGAAGACCGGCGTGCTAATGTTTCGGAAATCTTAAAAGATATGACCCCAGTGAAAGTTTTCGAGCAGCTTTTTGACGATGAAGTGTTAGAGCTTATCGTAAAGCAAAGTGCCATTTATGCCGGACAAAATAATAGGCACGATAGCGTCTTTACCAAAGAGGAACTCCGTAAATTTTTGGGCATACTCATACTTACCGGGTATCATAAATTACCTAGTGAAAGATCATACTGGAGCTTAGATGAATAAAAATAATGGCCACAACCCCCAAAAAATTCCAAATCAACTTCGATGTGTCATATGTTTAAATCGAGTTAAAACATCATGTTGTAAGGGCCTGGAAACACTTTGTTTGGAAAGAGTTTTTTATGCAAAATACCACACGTAACTGCCCATTGTACTAAACTTAGTACACCTCAAAAAACACAACTTAGAATATTTTTTTTGTTTTTTTTCTTTTATAGTACTATAAAAAATGTTATTAAAATCTAGAAATAAAGATTGAATTTTAAAAATTGTTTGTGGTTCTCATTTGGGCGTTAATGGGTTAATAAAGTTGCGGTTTCAATCCAAGTCACGAATCATGTGGCGAACATTAACAAAAAAAGTTATGCAGTGGTCCGCTCTTCTTCCTCGTCATAACGTTGTATGCAGAAGTTGTTGTGAGATATTTCAAGCTTACGGTCGTGAGTACCCAGAGGTTAGTGTTCCGACGTAAGCATTTCAAAATTAGATTTTCAAAGTGAGCTCCGATGAGGTTTAACGTAAATTTTGTTCAGAACATACTCATAGATGGCCAGAGACTGTATACAAGTTGGCTCATGATCCCATCTTTCCTTTCCAAATGTATAGAGTTTGTGTGAAATCATTTGAAAGCTTTGCGCTATTTGCAGTGGAATCCAATCTAACGTATGAATGCATATGCCTCTTACCAGTCCTTTGTTACATCCAAAGTTCCCGTGGTCTAAAATCCATATGACGGTAACCCTCTGAAGTCTCGCTATCTGCTCCAGCAGCACCCGGTATTCCTGGTCAATTTTAGATGTGATTTAAACACTCTCCAGTGATATTATGGCTGCTTTAATTACCTACTTATTTACTTAGTTAACTGGTCATTTAATCATTTTATTCAGGATTACAACCCACCTTCTCACACCACCCATGTTGTTTTTGTTTAGTTTTATCCATGAATAGAGAGACCTACTATTTAATATCGACTCTGAGCAACAAATTTAAAAACTTCTCATGGTAATTTTATTTTATTCTCAGAGTTTCTGAAATTATTTGGTTGGCTGTTTAACACTCTAGTACATATTACCATGTCATAGTGTGTGTGAACAGTGTGCAGAGATGTGTAAATCGTTGCAACAGAATATGGATGTAATAAACCACCTCTGTGGTTTATCTGAATAAATGCGAATAAGAAACAAAAAAATTGTGAAAAAATGAGAAAAAATGAAATAAAACTGCTACAACACATCGAATGAATGAACAAACGGAATAGTCGTCGCAAGGAAGGTGGATATATGGTAGAGAGAGAGAGAGAGAGAGAGAGAGTAGCATTTGCGACTGTATTAGCAAGAAGAAGAGAGTTCACAAATTTTTGGTAGCATGTGCATGTATCGGGTCCTTGAACGGGGACTTCTGAATTACAACAGTTAACAACGCCGATTTTATTGAAGCTAAATCGGTCTAATTAGTTGCCAGTTATTCGGTCTGTTGTACGAAATCACCATGAATGGATATAGCATTCCCAAACACGTGCAAATTATAAAATTGTGCTACCAAATTGAGTATTCTGTTTGACCCTCATTTGCTTTGAAAAAGATCTTTTTTTTTTCATTTATGGATGAATGGGTGCGTGAACAATAAAAATTTGTCGAATTTGGGACGATCCACAATCCAAATTAAATCTCTAAAAAATCATTGGTTGGCGTGGATTTAGAAATGGTGACATCTTCGCTCCATAGTTCTCTGACAATTGGGTAGACCATCACTGTAGATGGCGAGCACTACTGGTTGATGACGCCAACTTCTTCTTCTTGAAATGGATGATCTAAACGGTACGGCTGTAAGCGTTACACGGCTTAAGACACATTGGATATTCTACACTAGCGATTTGAAAGCATGGACTTCTCATGAGAAGGTGGTGTTCTGCACTAATTTTTTCTTTTGGGTTTTTCATAATTCGCAGGTGCGTGCAAATACACCTCAATCTATAGGGACCAACACAACACCAGCCTTTGGTCAATTCAGCTTGATTTATGAACCAGAGTGAGAGATAAAATGGATATTTCGAAAGCGCAGCATCCTCAGAAGCAGTGGCGGACATTTGAACGATGTCATATTCCAATTCGATTAACGTTTTTCAAGATATCCCACACAAACTTTATTTCATTTAAATTTAAAATGAAGAGAAAGCTCTTAACGAGAGACCTGTTAGAAAATAGTGAATTTTATAACATAATACTTTTGATGTCATTTCCGTTGTTGTCATAGCTGCCGTTTATTATGTTTTGGACATGTTGTTGTCATACAAGTAAATTGTTACAATATTTTATGCAATGGCGTGCACTTATACATACATACATATGCATAGTCAGCATATGTAATTTAAATGTAAAGCAACGGAAAACTTGCAACTGTTTCTATCGTTAAATATTAAAATTGTTATCAAAGCAACAACATCTTAATTGCTCAATATGGTTAAAATTATGGTTTACTGTTAGAGGCTGTTATGGGAGTCTGTAGATCTTTTTTTTTTGTATTTATTCTTTAATAAAAAGTATTAAAAAAGCTAAAAGGACAACGACATAGAATTAAACTCCACAATAAATACATGGAAATAAAAATTTTAAATGAATTATATCGGATGGGCCATATATCGGTTCAAATTTGAACCAACGGCTTTTATGAATCTGGCAACACTTATGTCATTCCATTCTGTCACAAGATTCAGTATATTATCTCTACTGAATGTAAAAACCGATTTATGCTAGAGCAGCGTTAGGGTTTATTGGTTTAACGATATGTCGATGATGCCGATTTTGTAAAAAAAGTCATCTTTTTGGATGAAGCTCATTTTCATCTTGGTGGGTATGTTAATAAGCAAAAATTGCCCTCTTTGGGTCTAAGAAAACCCACACGTAGTCTTTGAAAATGAGGTCGGCGCAACCATTACGTTCATGTCTTATTGCATTTTTAAATATAAACTTTTAAATGTCTCACCCTTTATTTCCAGCAATGAATTTATAACTAATTTTTTTAATTGTAAAATTCATTGTGCAGGTGCTGCTGTAGACCATTACCTAATTTAAATGCATATTAAAGGAACTATAAGGCAAGTTTTAAATGGATTTCCATTTAATAATATTTTTTACGTTAGAGATTTTTTAAATTGAATTTCTAATTACGATTTATAATGTTTTTAATGCATTATTATGCGTCAGCAATTTTCAAAGCCACAAATCATTATTATTCACATACAAAATATATAAATTTTTAATATTAATTTTACACTCAACTAAAAAAGTTGTGTAATTAGATATGCACGAATTTCAGAAATTTAATTATTTTGTTTGCATCAACAACTTGGATATCTATATTATAGATATAAAATGCTTGAATAATTCAAAAATATTTATAACGCCGCTATTAAAATAATGTTTGCAATAATAATTTACGCTTCCTTTAGTAAATGCTATATGAAATCCTCTAACAAATGTAATTATTATTGTGAAAAAAGAAATACAAACGAAAAAAAATTTTGATTTTCGTTTTCAAATTAGAAAAATTTAATCGCATTTAATTAGATTTGCAATTAATAAACAAATACAAATTATTTGTTTACGTGCTTAATTTATTTGCTACCTTTCCTCGCAGTGTCACAATTTTTTTAAATGGCATTCCAGCTATTAAACTAGGCTTCTAATATACATACATACATACATAATTGTTCATTACAACCCTTCAGTTAGGATTACGCTCTATCTTCTCACACCACTAATGTTGTGTGTGTTAATTTGATACATGAGTGGCGGGATTTACAGTAAAAAGTGGACTCCGAACAACAGATTTTTGAGGAATACAACGACTACTACTCACCCAACTCACTTCTAGTAAGAGCAACATCCCTAGGCATTAATTCTCAAACGCGCAATTTAAATTTGAAGATTTAAATGCATTAAGGCGGTTATCTGTTAAAATACTTGTACAAATTAATTAAACTCCGTGGTTTTTAAGGCATTAAGTAGTACATTTTGCATAATTCTTCTAATCGTTTCCCCCTTTGCGGTTGTCATTTAAGGCATGAGTGATATTTTTAATATTTATTACTTATACGTCACATATGAATTGAAAATACAGTATTCCCTCGATTTACGTCGTCTCGATTTACGTTGTTTCGATTAACGTTGTCAAAAATTTTGTTCCCTTCAACTTCGATTTGCGTCGTCATTCGATTTACGTCGTTTATAAACAAAATCAGGGGAATTCCCTCTTTAAAAAAAATTCAATATTTGTGTGTAACTATTTGAATAAAATATAAATTGAGTTTTGAAAAAAATAAATATTTAAGTGCTAATGGATAATTTTTTGTTTTTTATTAAACTTTTTGTGAACAACATATGAAATAAATTTTTATAACAAATCAAAAATCCATCTATATTTATGTATGTACTGAGTTATACAGAATAAAAATTTAATTATTTTAGTTTTTTTTTTGGAAAATGTACATAAATAAATGCATCTGATAGTATGAGTTATTTGAAATTCGATTTACGTCGTTTCGATTTACGTCGCCTTTTTCCGGAAAATTCTACGGCGTAAATCGATGGAATACTGTATTGGACAATAGAATCTTACGCTTTAATATAAAAAATCATTGCATATATTTAGGTGTCCTCAGCAATTAATTCAATTGTTAAAGTACCCATTTTTAGTATTTTATGGAAATCTTAAAAAAATTAAAAATTATGGGTTATCCATTCAGTGGGTTCAAAACTGCCGGTTCCGCTGTTAGTATGTCAGCAACATAATCAAAGATTGGAGATTGGAATTATGGAAAGTCAAGGAAAGAAAGAAAGTTTATCAGACATTTGAAGGATGTTATATTCCCAAATATGGTGTGACCTGCAGTTTAAAGTCGTCTCTGAACGACAGATTTTTGAGAAAGTTTTTCATGGCAATTTTATTTATCTCTCAGAGTTTTTGTAAGACGTTTAATGTGATAAAGTCGTCGAAAGAAATTTTTTAAATATTTCTTTTTGTTGTAGATATCTGACATGCGTTTTGAACCTTGGCCTCACGGCTACTAAGCCAACATACTACCTACTATTCTGCAATTGTCTATTTTTATATTCGTATCCTATCTGTTATTCTTTTCTTCGTGCTATAAAATTATTTGATTTCTTGTTTCTTTGTTTTGAAATCACTATTAAAAGTTTACGATTAAAAGATTTTAACACTCTTTTATTAGTTCTTGCACTAACATGAATAGGCAAAACAATAGGTAGCTGGCCTAATCACATACTTTTTTCTGCTTTAATAGTTAGATTTGCTTGCAAACATCCTGAATACAAATTTTATGAATTTGATTACAAACATGAGTAGTCCTTTGCCTCATAAGGCACATGGGCTTATTGAACTTCATATGAAAATTTATCAAAAATTTAATGACACACTTTAATCTGTGTCTGCAGTAGGCCAGTGTCGATAATGAAATCATAAAACCATTTAAGACAAGAACACAAAGCCGTAGAGGTGTGACTAGACTATAAACTCAAAATGGGATTACACTTTCCACAGCCAGAGGATATAAAATTTACACATTTTATCGCATCAACACACAGAAATACTCACACAGATTTTTACTTCTATTGAAGCATCTGCATGTCCAAGCCAAGTATTGATGCCGATTATTTGTTTTTGTTTTTGTTTTCTTTTTTCTTTCGGTACTTTTTTGGGTCAATTTCTGAAAGCAAAACCTTGCCACAATGGTAACAAGAGGGAGGTATTCATTTAAATTTTCAGAGATTTTTTGTGTGTTGTTTTTGTAGACAATATGTTAGAAATTCATGGGATATACGTTCTAAAATTTTTTTTACATTTTTAAGTGCCCATAAATGTTTTCGGATTAAAGTACTTCAGCAACTTTTTATACAATTTTTTAAAAATGATGCCACTGAGGGTTGTTGTTGTTAAGGCAAACTGTTTGAGGGTAGGAGTATAAAAATAACACTTTACGTATGTAAATGAGTTTTATTAGATTGAATGAATTTTAAAAAGGGATAAAAACAGGATATTTAACGCACTTATAAGAATACTCCTAATAATGTTAATTATAATAAATACTTCGAAAAGATTTCTAATTAATTATGTGCCATAATTAACGTAATAAAACGTCTCAATTTGTATCAAGTATAAAGTAACTAAGTTCATCTTGTTGGGTACCCTAATAAGAAAAATTGCCGTATTTGGGACTCAGAAAACCCACACGTGGTCTTGCAGAAGCCAATGCACTTATTAAAAGTGACTGTTTGATATGGGTCGTGGAGTGGAGGCATCATTGGTCCATATTCCTTTGAAAATGAGGACGTTACAACTATTATGGTCAATGGAGACATCTATCGCACCTTGATAACCGATTTTTTTGTAACCGCTCTTCATGGTACTATTTTGAACGATGTTTGGTTACAACAGGATTATGCAACTTGCCACACATCTCATTACACAATCGATTTATTGCGTCAAACGTTTGATGGCCGTTTAATTAGTCGAAATAGTGAGGACAGTTGGCGCCAAGAAGCTGCGATTTGACGCCGTTGGAATATTTTCTGTGCGGCGCCGACAAAAAAGAGACAATTGAGCATTTGAATGCCAACATTCGGGATGCCATTGCCGAGAAATGACCCCATACACTCGAAAAGGTTCACGAAAATTGGCCCAATGAAATGAGGTACTGTGATGCTAGCAGCCATATGAATGAAATAATATTCCATTTCTAAACGGAACAATTGTAATTCACAAATAAAATAAAAAATAAATTTGCACAAAATTTCAAACATAAAAAATATTCTTCTAAGATTTCTATAAAATTCTAAATAAACGAAAATTTTCAAATGTTAAAGACCTTCTGAACAGTGGCCACAATAACAGTTGAATTCATTGTTCAGGCTATTTAATTATAAGCTTTGATTTCTCATATAAAAAGTGTAAGATTCCATTGCTCAATTGTTTCAACACATACCGTAGCGTATACGTAATAAATACTTAAAATATCACTCATGCGTTAAATAACAACCGCTATGGGTGAAACGAGTAGAAGAATTGATCAAAATGTACCACATAATGCCTAAAATCCACAGAGTTTAATTAATTTTTACAAGTATTTTAAGACTTAACCAGCTTAATGCATTTAAATTTGCAAATTTTAATTGCGCTTGTGAGTATTAGGGATAGGGATGCTGGACTTATAAAAAATAATTTGGTAATGAAAAGGTTTGATAAATAGGTGGTAGTAATAGCCGTTGTATTTCTCAAAAATCTGTTGTTCGGAGTCGACTTTAGCTCCCGCCATTCATGTATAAAATTAACACACACAATATAAGTGGTGTGTGAAGCTAGGTCGTAATAATGACTAATTATGTAAAAATTATGTATGACTTGAGCCTGCACCCGTGCAAAATACAACTGACCCCGCTAGACGACCATAGATCACCGTAAAAAATCAACTGACCGTGGAACTGAAGGTAAACGATCAGCTTCTTTAAAACGTGTAGTAATTTGCCATAGGAATTTGGAAAAAAAAATTGCTTTTTCAGCGATCTACTTCTTTATTTCTTCCCATTTTGTTCTTCCTTCGTAACATTCTACTCGTTGTCGTTGTCAAATTGTTACAATCTATCATCCGTCTGCCATACATTTCCTGGTAACCTCGTTGTGAATGATGGCAAATCAGTTTGTGATTTCTTTTTCTCTTTCTCTTTTATTTTTGCGGGGAATAGCGGACTGCAAACATTTCAGCTAAATGCCATAATTATAGCAACAACAACAAAAACAATACAAAAAATTTCATTTTAAATACTGGAAAATTGGAACCAAAAAACAAAGAAAACTAAACGGGAAATAAACTAAAGACATGAAAGCTAAATGAAGATACAAATAGAACAACAGCTGAATTGTTTTGTGACAATTTATACGAACGTAAGAAAAGTGGCTAAATGGGTGTGTGAGCGTGTATTTTAATATATCCTTTAAATCAAACACTTACACACATACATATCTTTACAGGACACTATTTCTATTCGTTTGTACACTTGCAATATTTATTTTCTCGCTTTATTATCACACTTATTATCTTCAATCACTTTGGCATTGTATTTTAACACTATTTCTACCAAAGGTGTCAAAAGACACCTTTTAAAATTTTAACTTGAAATCTATTTCAAAGTTTAATAATTTTTTCTCAGTTAATGTTTTGACAATTCGTATAATAATTGTTAAATTTATTTATCGTTATCATTTTCCTCCAACTCATTCTGGATCAGTATATGCGTACATGATATACCTATTTCTACCATGAGGTGTCTTTTGACACCTTTACGATTTTTCTTACAGCAAGAAATAAAAAATATAAAGAAACTACACTAAGATACATTTGGACTGAACTATGATTTGTTTTTAGTTTTTTGCTCTTCGTATTATTATACCAAGCCATGAAAATTCTGAGCAAATGGAAATTCTGCGAAATGCCGTGGCATATAAATTCTGTGAAATTCTGTTCAGCAAGTTTTCGATACACTGAATTCCCCGTTATAATTTTTGTATTCGATTGTGTTTTGGGAACAACAGGAATAGGAATGGAATATGTTTTAATAATTATTTCCATAATTATTTGCATCCAAACGCAAAGGTGTCAAAAGACACCTTTTGGTCGAAATAGGTATACACAAAATCGTGGTAGAAATAGTGTTAATAGGTTTTGTTTCCTTTGTATTTGCTTTTGACTTTTTATTTCATTTAATCCTTTAATGTATATGGGACGCTTGTGTCCCATACTTACGCCTTATAGACAGTCCACAATAAGTATGAGTGCTGTGTGTACATAAATGTCTGTAATTAAAATTACTTATACGCAACCACAATAATAACATTTATCATGAGAAGATAGCGTGGATGGGTGGGCCATTTAAAAGTTTAAATTTAAAAATGCAACAAAACAAAAACGGTTTGAGATTTTTCCAAATTTATTTGTTTGTTGTGAAGTACAACTCATCCGGTTAGAAATTGAATGTTATTTCATTCATATGGCTGGCGCGGCTGGCCTCACAGTACCTCATTCGATCGGACTAATTTTCGTGCACTATTTCCAGTGTATGGGGTCGTACCTCGGCAATAGTGGACAATTGAGATCACCATTTGAGCTAATTAAACGGCCATCATTCCCTCGACGCAATAAATTGATTGTGGCATTAGATGTGTGGCAAGTCTCACCATCGTGTTAAACCAAACATTGTTTACATCAATACCTTGAAAAGCGGGTACAAAAAAATCGGTTATCATGGTAAGATTGACAGTAATGGTAGCGTCGACCTCATTTTCAAAGAAAAATGGGCCACTGAAGCCTTCTCTCCACAAGCCGCACCTAACAGTCATTCGTAATTAGTGCATTGGCTTCTGTAAGACCACGTGTGGTTTTCTGAGCCCCAAGTATACGCCAATTTGGCTGATTAATGCGCACACCAAGATGAAAATGTGCTTCATCCGATAAGATTTTTTTTTTCGATATCATCGCGCAGTTTCTCGTTCGTTGGCCTATGTAGTGAAGCGAAAACGTAGCGGAAGGTCATGCGGCTGGAACTCTCGAACCAATTGAATTGTGTTAGACGTCAGACCGGGATCTTCGTAAACTGGTGAGTTAAATGCTCAATCCTTGAGAACGATGACGAGTTGATGTTGATAAATTCTCGCGTATACTCTCAACCACAACTTTGATATTTGCAAGTCTACGATCTATAGGAGCACGATCACGTCTTGGCGCATCAACAATGAAACCAGTTTTACGAACTCTAGCAATAAACTTGCGTATACCGGGCATTGTTGGTCGTTTTCTGCAAACAAATTTTGTATGACATTTTCGTGCAATTACCGACCAATTGCCTATAATAAATAAATTTCCAATAAATTCTAACGTTTCCTTTTTAGTTATGCTTTAAATAGCTCCTAATACTTCACAAAACATATTCAGATTCTCAAAAACGTTTGCGTATCCGTTTTCGGCATGAAAGGATTAAAAGTTGACAATGGTACAGGATTATTAGAAAACAAAAAGCGAAATAAAAATGATTTTATGTTTCACAAAAATCCAACATAATGTTGCATAATTATTTCACTTTCCTAAGTAGCATAATTTCTACCACTCCCCATCCAATTGAGTAAAACAGCGGTGACAATAGCTGCACCAAAGTCATTATGAACACTCTACTTAGTGCCATAATATACTGGCAATTGCTATCAGCCGACAACAACAATTTTCATGTTGCTATTCATTTTATATTCTTTGGATTTCTTTTCATTTCCATGATGCTTCTTTCAGTTTGGCTTTAACTACAGATGCCAATGAAAGAAAGAGATTTTTTCCCTTAAAACGCATATTTCGTTTTTATTTTGTTGATCATTATGTACACAACAATTATGAACACTCTGATAAAGTCGTCAAATACCAAATAGAAAAGGAAATATTTTACACAAAGGCTGTCAATGGCTATCGTATCGTAAAAAGTGACAGCTGGCCTAGAATACGTGTAAATCTTTATTAAGACTGTAAAATAAAACAAAAAAATATCGCAAATGAAACAGGGCCAAGGAATTATGAACAATTTATTTGGAATTAAATTTTATATTTTGTATGAATAGTACATACATACATACATAGTGGAAGTAGTAGTATATGATTAGCATTCGTGCAATCGAAAATTGTGCACCTCAACCATTATGCATGTATTTTTTATCCCACCTGAACATTGGAAGGAAAATATAAACGAAGTATAAAACTGTATGAAAAATTCTGTACGAAAATGAAAAGGCTCCTAACGACTCGTTGACCTACATGACTTAGATGAATATATTCATTGAAAGACTAATTTCATATATATTGTGCATCAGCATTCTAACATTGACTTAAGAAATTGACAGATTAGTTGTCGTTTATTCAATCGCTTTTGACATATCACCAAGGGCGGCTGTATTCGTCAATAACCCACATACATTATAACACTTCAGTCAGGACTACGACCTAGTTTATACAGTGTGTGTTAATTTTATACACGAGTGGCGGTACCTAGAGCTTAAATTAAACTGTGAACGACAGATTTTTGTGAAACTTTTTCATGGTAATTTTATTGACTCAGGGTATTTGCCAGAAATCTGCTGAGAGGAAGCCGCCGAAGAAATATTTCTTCATATTTCGTTTAGTTGGAGATATCTGACCTGTAGTTTGGGCCGAGGCCTCATGTATAATAAGCCAACGCGCTACCTACAAGACTGCTCTCCATGACAATGGCTCCTAAATTTGACCGATGACATGAGAATTGTTGGCTTTGAGCCCTGCTGTATAAATCACTTTATATCGGTGGGTTCAGATTACATTCACATAAGGTGACCATGCCTCCAAATCGCTCAAGCTGGATATCCCATTTCGAATGAGCTGTGCAGACATGTCGTTCGTCGCTAACAGTGATAGCCTGCCTAACTTCATATTTAAAGAAATATGGACCGCCATCCGCCGTCTAATAAAACAATCTCCGCACCAAAGAGTGACTTTTTCGGGATGCATTAAATGGCTCTTACGTGGATTGTTATTGTCCCAAATTCGGCAATTTTGTTTGGATCTCATCCTTGAAAATGATTTTTCGATGATAATCAGTTGTGACGACTAAAGTCGGAGGCCTTGTTTTTGCCCACACCATACCTACTTACATATGTCCACCGGTTCAACCAAATCATCATTTTATAGTATGTACTAATAATTAATATTATATACTTATAATTATTTATATGAATATTAAATCCTAACCTGCAATTATTATTATTATAAAATTATTGTAATTATTTTAGTATAAGTTCATAACAAGCCCATTGTGCTTGAAATATTTTTTAATGTTGTTAAGGTTTTATGTTCTATTTTTAGAAATATTCTTTTTAGTAATAACGGTTGACGTTCGACTCTCATTTGACATACAAGACCTCTCTGCTGAATTCAATTGTTGCTTGCTCTCACATTGGTGAGTTGTAACGTTGGACACAACTTGTTTGAGGTTCGATCATGTTCGATCCGTTATTCATTTCTTTTGTGTATTAAAGCAAGCATGTCTTCAGCGGTCGGGGCAGTTGGTGACGAGTTGCTGGTAAGGCAGGTCGATCTTGTGACATCGACTGCGCTAATAAACATAAGCAGGTCACGGGTGCTGTGGTTCTCCCACACTTGTGACTTGTTTACCGCCAGTAAAACGTTGGCAACTGTGACTGGACAGACACCAGAGGTTTCAGGACCACAATCATTCTGTGCGTGGGCCATTTGATTGTTCTTCTGACACTCCCCTTTGGTTGACTCAACTAACACGATAATTGGACGAACCTGTGACTGGACAGACACCAGAGGTTTCAGAACCACAATCATTCTGTGCGTAGGCCATTTGATTGTTCTTCTGACACTCCCCTTTGGTTGACTCAACTAACACGATAATTTGACGAAAGTGTGACTGGACAGACACCAGAGGTTTCAGAACCACAGTCATTCTGTGCGTAGGCCATTTGATTGTACTTCTGACACTCCCCTTTGGTTGACTTAACTAACACGATAATTTGACGAACCTGTGACTGGACAGACACCAGAGGTTTCAGAATCACAATCATTCTGTGCGTAGGCCATTTGATTGTTCTTCTGACATTCTCCTTTGGTTGATTTGACTGACTGTGCCGGGGCAATAGCAAGGACCAGTAGAAACAACGGTCATCTCGAGCGCATGCCGTTTGACTGCCGTTCTGACTCAACCCCCCTTGATTAATAGCAAGGACCAGCAGAACCACAGCCATCCGGAGCGCATACCGCTTGACTGATATTCTGACTCAACCCCCCTTTACTCTTCGGCACCGTTACTCGACAAACGACAGTTACTTGACATGACTGACACTGCTACTTGACGAACCGTTATTTGGCCGGCCTAGGGCTTATTAAATTAACATAGTATTTCTTTTCTCATCCTGACGTAGTATAGTAACTAAGCTATTTTAAGTTATTTTATTAATTGTAAATAAATAGCCTAGAATCTACGAAAGAATGACTTTTATTTATGTAACCACTGGACGCCGCTGAACTACCCCAGCATCCGAGCGGAAACGTGTCGTTACAAGTTGTGAACTGATCTAGAGTCAATTTAGCAAACATATGGCGTTAAGGTCGTTTATGTTAATTTTTTGGGTCAATTGAATTTTGTACGGGTGCAGGCCCCAGTCACGAAGCAAAATAAGTGGTGGTCTGCAAATGATCGATTTTTTGTGAGCGACATAAAATCAATTGCATACTTTTTCGCAGAGCTGAGATATTTTAGTAGACCCTGCGTTTCGACGATTTTTGAATGTTGGTTGATCATTTACTGAACTCATGGGTTCGAATTTATCCACCTCATTGCGAATAGTGAGTTGGGCAGCACAATTACGGCGATGGCGAAGCACACTGTACGGCAATATGACCGAATTGAACACCCATTTTAATAAAGCTATATCCGTCCGTAAAAAGTCCCTTATTGGAAGACATGATAGATGAGTAATTAATGAATATTAAATCATCTTAATCAACATAAATATCCACTTATGCACTTTAGTTGCTATAATTAAAGCAATAATTTGATAAACTAATGCAAATAAAGAGATTGTAGTTCTGTTCTTCTGTAGTTCTTATATAAAAAAAAACAAATGAGAAAAAATTTCTATTATTCTTACAAAATAAATTCTAAATACACTCTACAAACATACTTACAAAAAGTAAATGAATATGTCTGTGTGAGTATAAACGTACACATACATCTTTAGTTTTTTCTACACGTCAGAATATTGTTATTGTATGTGTATGTTATTGTATTATTCAAGTGTTTGCATTTTATAAGAATGTTTGCCAAACAGTTAAAAGTCAAGTGCTTTTTTATTTGAGTAGTAAGAAAAATACTTCAATTGTAATAATACATACACACACATATTCACATATCCATAGACTCATAATACCCAAAGGCACAGACATACAATGTAGGGTGATCAACACCAACACCATCACCGTATGAGGTTTTATGTGGCTGTAAAAGAGAAGAAGACACATACGCTTATGCATTCTAAGTTCCTTTAATGTTGTTACAATTACAGTGTGTCTGTGTGTATGTGTGTATATATAGTAAACTTTATTGCTGCTGTAGTTGTCATTGCAGTAGTAAAAATTTAAAGATTCCGCTGTACGCCTTCATGATAAATGCTTGTAAGAGGAAAGAGAATGAAGCAAAATTAAAACATTTTTATACAATGATTGCAATACAATAAAAAAGAATTAAAGAAATTGAGCAAAAAAGAAGTGAAAAAAAATAGAAAAATTAAAAATACGTTGATGACAGTTTGAATTAATCTTAAGCAACGAGAATCATATAAAAAAATTTTGCATTGCAAATTATAATATTGAGAAGAGACCAGTAAGAAGAGACATATTTGCCAAATTGTTTTTTTAAAAATATGGGAAAAATTTAATTCACAATATTCCTATTATTATACAAGTTATATAAATTTAAGAAAAATTCGTTTTATTTTATAAAAACTATGCTCATTTTAATCTTGGTGGGTACACTAATAAGCAAATTTGCCGTATTCGGGGCGCATAAAGCCCACAGAAGCATACACCCTCATTACGAGTGACTATTTGGTGTGGCTTGTAAAGCGAAGCTATGGTTGTATCGTGGCATTGGCATTATGAATGTTAGCCTTCAAATGCTCAATTGTTTCTTATTTAAAGGCATAACACTTTTTTAACGGCGCCCCACAGATAACAGTCCAAAAGTGACAAATTTAGGCTTTCGAAACGTCCATCAAACGTTTGACGTACTAAATCGATTGTGGCAAGAAATGTGTGGCAAGTTACACCATCCTGTTGAAATCAAACATCGTTCACATCAATGCGATAGGTGTCTCCTTTGACTATAATGGTTGAGCCGTCCTCATTTTCAAAGGAATATGGGCCACAAGCCGCACCAAACAGTCACTCATAATGGATACACTGGGTTCTGTAAGACCACGTGTGGGTTTTCTCAGCTCCAATTAAAGCAAGCTATGAAATTGCGAATACCGGGCAGTATTGGCCGTTCTCTGCGACCAAATATTGTCTTGTATTTTGGAGATAAATTTCCAATTAATCCCAGCATTACTCAAGCGTAAATCGAATCATTACGCTCAGTCGAGATAATATACTGAATTTGGTGACTGAATAGAATGACATAAATATTGCCAGATTGGAAATAACCGATGTTTCAAATTTACACCGATAGACGGACCAGCATATACTTGCTCATATGAGAGAAGAATGAGAAAAGGGCGTCATAATTCTTATTGATACTCGTAGTTCTTGCCTAGTAAGCCAACATTAACACTAGGGTGTTTTTCCTTTTCTTACCTTCTCTTTAATTATTTGGAAAGCCTACAGCGGTACCCCTAACATATGATAAACTATAGACTTGAAAGGTTAATAGTTACATTGGAATTATGTGCACCACATTTCACCGGCTTCTGCGATTATATTTATGATATTTAACTTATTAGTTAGTAATCCTTCTTTCCTCGTTGTTGTTTTTTTACAAATAATAATATTTATTATTGTTATTACTTTTTATAATTGAATGCATTTAACGAAAACTAAATGGGATTTACTTTTAATATTTGCAACGAATATTAAATTTTATTAAAAAAGTTTTCTTTTTTGTTGCACTTTTTTCATACACTGTGAGAGTTTTTGTGGCAGGCAACCTTTCTGAATTTGCAACAGTGCAAACTTATTCAGGCCTTTCTGTTCCTTTTTGCCTTAAATTTTTTTATCTTTATGCCTCTTTTTTTATAAATTTTTCTGAGGCCGTATTGTATAAAATGAAATGAAAAAATTCTGGTAAATGTTGCAAATAAAAATAAAAAAACTTTTTTTCAAATGTTATTGTAGTTCTACTGTGTATTTGAAAGTTCAAAAAAAAATTCAATTTTTCTTACAGCAGTTTTCCAACATTTATAAAGTTATTCAAATGAGAATGCAAACAACGAAAAAAAAAATGCAAAAGTAATATCAATAGCCCAATTCACGATCTAGTGTAAATGGTCTTGCATCATTGCATTTGCAAAATGGTTTAGTATATTTTTACACCACAATAACAAAATATACAGAAATACTCTTGCTACAGTTTATAAAATAAACAATACTCAAAACCATAGTTTATATTTACTCAACATTTTGCAACACTCACAGCTGACAATTTATTTATTAAAAATAATAAATTTTGTTGACGAATGGAGATCCAAAATATAAAAAAAAGAATAAAAAGGGATAAACCCAACAAAAAATGGTCCGAAGAGGAACATAATCTCTTCGGTAGCCTCGTCTATTAAAGAGTCCAATATTTGTTCCTTCACACTTCCATTAGACATTTTTATAAATTGTTAACAAATATCATAAAATTAAAATCAAATATTTATTTTTTATTTTTGACAATCAGCTGTGTATTTGTGTTTTACAATTAGTGTTGCAAATGTAACCAGTAAAATTTGTTCACAATTAATAGGAAATATTTACAATTGCATAAATACAATTGCAAAAATACACGAGATTGTGAATTGGGCTAATGTATTACAGCAAATCATGATTAAGTTTTATTCTTTTTTTTTTGCGAGCTACACAAATACAAACCATCAGCCATACAGCCCACCACCAGCTGACTGGATGTGATTATGTTGCAACATTTGGCAGCCTTTTCCTCATGGCTTTAGAAAAAAAACCAAATTTTTATAGTTTTGTACCACTTTTTAACGATTTCGGTTTTTTCTTTGTGTTGAAATATAATATTGCAACAGAAACTTTTTTAATATTTTAGTTTTTCTTTTTAGAAATGTAATCACAAAGGAATATAAATAAAGGAAAGAGTAAAATAGTAATGAAGTAAGTAATCAAATCGATAGGAAACTGCATTCACAGATATGTTTTCGCAATATGCTATGATTGAGTTCATGGTCTTATTGTAGATTCGAGTACCTCTTTAATTTTATTCTTAGTAACTAAAAAATCTTTAAAATGATATGCTAAAGAGAAGCTAAAGGGTTAAGGTCAGGAGCTTTAAAAGCTAATACGAAACAAAAATATTGTTGGAATAAATTTTTTTTTATTATAATCTTTCATGTGTTTACTGCATCTACAAGCTACCTGATCTGTACAGATAAGTAGAATTTTCGTCTATTTTTGCAATAAATTTGTTTGTATGATGTAAATGGTGGCTTCATCATCTTCGGCGATTGTCTCTCTGCAGTTTTCAGGCAAAGAATCTCCCACTCATGTATAAAATTAACACACACAACATAAGTGGTGTGAGAAGCTAGGTCGTAATCCTTACTGAAGGGTTGTAATGACCAATTAAGTATGTATGTGTGCAATGGTAGCATAAATATTTTCTGCCAATGCTATAAGACTTGCTAGTTTAGTGAGCGTAAATCAATGACTTAACACCGCCCCGTAAAAACAAATCCAAAGTCGTTAAATCGCATGAAGGAGGGGGCCAGTAAACTCCTTCTGCGTAGAGTTTCGTCGTCTTATTGGAACCATAATGCGTTGACGTTTAACTGACTAATTTTTGGCAAGAAGAATTGAATTTGTATGTCTCGATATCGCATTATAAAGTCAATTTTAATCGCTGTAGAGCTATTTGTTGAAGTCGCCGTAGTCTAGTAAGTAGTATGTTGGCTTACTAGACGTGAGGCCTTGTTTACAGCCCCGATCACACATGTCCAATCAAACGAAATGCAAAAAAATATTCCCTCGGCGACTTCCTCTCCAGTAGATTTCTGGCAAAAATCCCAGGATAAATAAAATTGTCGTGAAAAGTTCATCAAAAATCTGTCGTTCGAAGTCGACTTTAAACTTTAGGTCCCGCCAGTCATGTAATAGGCCGAATATGTTAACCGTAAAGCTTGGTCCCTACTTCTTTTTCTTTTTTTAACACCAACACTCTGAAGATGGCTCATATTCATGCATGGCATTGTATTTAAATTAGGGAAGTAGCTTATAAAGTAGGTTATGAAGAAAGAGTAGTGTTTGTAGATATTAGATTTGAGTCTGCCTGTCTTGTGATACGAAAAAATTTTGTAGAAAGAGAGTTCCACAAAGAAAGAGAGTTCCACGCTAAAGAATGAACACTGTCTACAGTAATAAACTCCTTTGGCCTCTGTCTCCTGTACTCTGTTGAGTAGAATGAAAACAGTCTTTGAGACACAGGCCCAAACATGAGAGTTGTATTGAGTTCTCGGTCAGATGTAAGTGTAAATAGTAAGAAGATCAGACCAAGTAAAGTGTTTTCTACATTGTCTCAAGAAGCCGATGCACTTGTATACTTCTTTCGACACTTAAAAAATATAAAGGTTTCAGCGAACATAACATTTATTTTTCATTCCCAGGATATCAAGAGATTCTAAATTCCCAAACGCCGTAATATTACTATGCTTATGAGTTATCAAACATCATTAGGACTTAATCGATGATATTCACACAAGCTCATTGGAAGATTGATTGCAGTGCGGATTTAAGTAAACATATTACTATTTGGCGGCAGTTTTAGAATTATTAGCCTCACTTTGTTTCCTTCATCACTTCGGAGATTTTTTCGCGAACATATTTTTCAAAGTAAAATCCTGCAATTTGAGAGCATTGTTCTGTCATTAAACAATAACATACAACAACTGGCTGAATGAAAAGAATTGTCAAAACATGATATGTATGATATTCTCGGCAATTAAACTATAGTTTTTAATAGTTCCCAGGCAACTAAAAATATTCGATCTATCCGATTAAATTTGAACCATCGGTTATTTCGAATCTGGCAATGTTAATGTCATTCATATTCTATCACAAAATTAGTATATTAGCTCCATTGAACGTAGTGAATTGATTTACGCTTGTAGCAAAGTTGGTCTATTTTCTGTGGAGGGCCATTAACGGAAAGTGTTACACAAATCAGAGTCAATTGAGCATCAGAGGGCCAACATTCGTCATGCCATACAGTCGAAAAAGTGCACGACAATTTGTTCGAACGAATGAGGTACTGTGAAGTCAGCCGAGGCAGCCATATGAATAAAATAATATTCCATTTCTAACATACTTCACAACAAAATTTGAAAAAATTTTATACTGTTTTTGTTTTATTGAAGTTTTAAATTTAAGCTTTTAAATGTCCCAAATGATATTTTCCCATTATAAATGGGAAGATAATTGTGGTTGCGTATGAGCAATTTTAATTACAAATTATTATGTACACACAACACTCATACTCACTGTGGAATGTCTTTAAGGCGTAAGCATATGTACATTAGAGATGAGCGATATTTTCAAACCTGTGATTTAATCACGTTGATTGATAATTCACTGGTAACTACAGTGATTGAAATTGCCAAATAACAGGTACTAATAATGTCGTTCTTTCAAAATTGTTACATACTCAAATTTATTTCATTTTATTTTGAGCGAGGCAGAATTACTATTAGATGATGCTGATTATTTACTTTTGTCTTTTATACATCAACTTTCTGTGAAACTTAATTGTCAATCTTCATATAAAAAAAAATTACTTTAAAAATAATAAAATTGATGACACCACCAGTGTTGCCACGAAAAAAAAAATTGTAACCAACATTTGTGAAAAAAATCACCAAATAAGAAAAAATATAACCAAAACTAAATTCGCAGTTTTTTTATTTTATTTTTTTCAAATTTAAATTACAATTAATACAACAGAATAAGAAAAGAAACAAAATCTAACAAAATAAAATTTTAGTCTTACTAATTAATACATTTCTACAAACAAAACAAAAGCTCTTTTTATAAGAAAAATAAATAACCAAAACCGGAAAAATCTACACATCTACACATTGAACAAAAAAATAACCAATTTTGGTTAGAAATAACCAAAAACGGCAACACTGGACACCACTTTGATTTTGTTTAGTAGTCTTTTCGTAGTATATATCTAGTTGTCTCTTTCTTACGACTTAATAAAATACGTTATTGTCATTATTGTATTATTGGAATACTGTGATCACAATCACTGTTTTAAAGAACAGTGATTAACAAATCACGTTCACTGAGAACAACGTTCTTCAAAAATCACTGGATCGCTCATCTCTAATGTACATATATATATTACGAAAATTTCAAATAAAAGGTTTTAGTTTTATTTATTGAAACAATATTCCGTTTCTAATCGGAACGGTCTATGGAGACACCTATCGCTCCATGATAACCAATTTTTTTGTACTCGCTCTTCCTTGATATGAACGGTGTTTGTTTGTGGACAGTATGGTGCAACTTGCAACACATCTCATGCCACAATCGATTTATTGCGTCAAATGAGGTAATATGATGCAAATTTTTGGCAGCGGCAGTCATAGGAATGAAATAATATTTCATTTCTAATCAGAAGAATTGTACTTCACAACAAAAAAATAAATTTGACAAAATTTCAAACCGTTGTTGTTTTATTGCATTTTTAAATTTAAACTTTTAAATGGCCCACCCTAAAGAAACAGTGCCTAAAATGAATTTTGTTTGCTGTCTTTGTACAAAAGCTAAGACTAGTTAATTCATTCCAAACAACTTCAAAATGATTTTCGTATTAGCAAATGCTTTCTGAAGGAAAAGAAAATAAAAAAAATTAAACGACTGTTTTTAAGTAAAACTTTTAAAATAAGTCTGTGCTATTAGATGGGATGCTATAATGCCAAACCATAAATAAAAAAATAAGAAACAAATGGAAAAAGAAACATACTCCAGCCATTTAAAAACGAAGGAAAACTTTTTCAAAAACTATACTCTTACAGAAACGAAAAAGTTTTTGTATTAAAAAAATAAAAAAAATTGACCAAAGATGGCTTTTGGTTTTAAATAAAATTAAGTTTCCTACACAGCAATGGATGTCTGTATGTATGTATGTCTGAGAACACATAATATTAAATGCATCCTTACAAAAACAATAAAGCAAAGGAAAACAGTTGCTATACATTTTACAATGACATTAAGCACAATGTGTCTAAATGTCGGCTGACCAGCCACTTACCACAATAGAAAGGGTCAGAAGAGAAAGAGAGATAACGAGAGAGAGAGGGAGAGAGAGAGAGAGAAAGTGGTAGACATAATTGAAAATATCATTAAGCTATACAATGTGGTAGAAAATAAAATTCTAATCTTGTTTCCTCTTACACTCAGCTCTTAATTTCAATTTTTCTTTTTATTTTTCCTCCCTGTTTAAGAGATTTCTTGTATCATAAACTTTACTGATGACTTTTCGTACTACAAATTGATTAAAATTAAAAGAAATTATTTCAATTTAAAATCTAAATTTAAGGAATGTTACCCCGAAAGAAATGCGCTTAAAAGATATTTAAAAATGTTACCTTTTAAGGCAATGGAACTTCTTATTTTAAATACACAGGATGCAGCCATACACTCTTGGATTAGACAAGTTTGGTTGTGTTTTAAATTTTCTGAAATATTTGAACAAAAAATACCAAATGTGTTCCTAACGGCCATCTTGTTGAAGCCACAACTTTCAAACTAGTTGTCATTTATTGAACACATTCTCCAAACTCATCATAGACGATTAGAGACAATGATGGGTATGAGCTCTGGAGCAGCTAGATATTAAAGTTATTTTCATTGAAAAATCATCTTCAGTGATGAGGCCCATTTGTAGATGAATGGAGATGAGAACAGACAAGCAACTAGAATTTGGGACGACGCCAGTCTATATGCATCCCGAAAATGTACTTATTGCTGTAGATATTATGCTGGCAGCGTCACAGGTCCATATTTTTTAAGAACGATGTTGACCAGGCGATCACTGTTAATTATTACCAACTACTTTCGGCTTTAATTGGATGGTCTGAACGCCAACGACATGTAATTGCAATAGGACGGTGCTATGTGACACACAACTCATGCCACATTGGATATTCTGAACGAGGGGTTTGAGAGCGTGGTCGTCTCAAGTAGAGGTACATGAGCAAATAAAATTGTCGAATTTTGCACTATAATAATTCATATGAGATTCAAGAGCGTACAATTCATTCCGAAACAATCAATGTTTGGTGTGTTTTTGAACTGGCCAGGTAATCCTTTGAAAAGGCGAACGCTATAAGGCCATGACTACGAATTTATTTTGTGTGTGAATTGTATGATGTGGACACCAGCAACATGTGGTTTTAATAGAATAACTCTACGTTCCACAGAATTCATGACACCTGTAAATTCTGCAAAAACTATATGAGGGCATGGTTATCCCACGTTCGGCTGATGTGTACTGGCCACTGGGATTGTGCTATCGAACTTCATTACAGTTTTTCTTCTGCAGTAGGTGTGTTCAAATAAGCCATAAATCACAGCGTTTATCAAAGTGAATCTATTGACTTCCCCACTTCATTATATACGAGTCATATATTCAAACTCATAAAACCGTATGCATATACGTATAACCAAACATAAATATTAACCACAGCAAAGGTGACAATTGCTGCATGATCAACCCAAAATCAAACCCAACTGAGAAATGCGTGACAACCGGCTATTATTGGGAAATGTTTAATTCTTGTGAAGCCTCAGTAGTCTAGTAGGTACTGTGTTACTGTGTTGGCTTATTAGACGTGAGGCCACGGTTCAAACCCCAGGTCAGATATGTCCAATAAAACGAAATATGAAAAAATATTTCTTCGGCGACTTCCTCTCAGCAAACAGTCTGAGGGTAAATAAAATTGCCAGGTAAAGTTTCTCAAAAATCTGTCGGCTGGAAGCGACTTTAAACTGTAGGTCCCTCTACTCATGTACAAAATTAACACACACAACATCAGTGGTGTGGAAGCTAGGTTGTAATCCTGACTGAAGGGTTATAATGACCAGTTATGTATGTATGCAACAGTACTAGTTTGACAACTAACTAATTACATTCCAGCATTTTATTATTCCATGCCAACAATTTACTTTTTTTTAAATGTCATCCGTTCATAGTGACAAAAGGATAGATAAACCTGTACTGGGAAAATTTCAGTACAATTTTCTTGAACTTTGGTTATTCAAAACTGTACTTTATCAAACTTGTTTGAACATAAAGTTTGATAAAAGAAAACCAACAAAACTTTCCAAATCGAAATGCCCTTGTACCCATAACAGAATTGTTTAAAAACATGTCAGTTATTTACAGTTTACTTCCCTCTGTTCAGTTTAAATATAATGTTTTCATATTGGTCAGCTCACATCTAACTACGTACAAAGCATCTCCCCAAATAACTACAATTACAACCATTGTTGTGGCGCTAGCCACTTCTCCATTTTTTCAAAAAATATTATTCAACTAGATTAGAAGGGGATTTTTACAAACTTGCAACTTTTTGTTACAAATTAATTCCGCGAAAGCAATTGAAGATAAAAACAAAAACATTGTGCCACCAAAATCTAAACATTTGTTTTGCACTGACATCAAATTTACATTAAAATTCCGCTAAATGCGATGACGAAATTATTTTGGCCACATTTCAATCCCGACAATAATAACAATGATTATTATGGCAAGTAAAGTGTGATAAAAATTAAAATGAAATTCAACAAAAGTTATGCTGGCTGGCTGGTTGGATTAAAACTTGTGTTCAACATGAAAATTTTAACAATTAAACCATGTTCTATTGCGATAAGAGGCTTAAAGTGTTACAACATTTTTCATTCCATTATTCTTTTGTGGGGCGATTTTCTCTCACTTGTATTTTATCATTTTTGTTGTTAGTTTTTCACAGTTTTTACAGTTTCGGTTGATTTTTTTTGATTTCAAGTCATTTATTGTGTTTTTTTTTTTTTAACCGTGTGAGATGTTGGCCGATTCAGTGCAATGTTTGGTTTACTAGATGCGTTAAAATGGTAGATCATTGAAAATGAAAAGAGGATAACGTTTGTGGTGGTGATGATGGTGGTCGTGGTAGCTGACTTTAGCAACGGTTTTGTTATTTTGTTGGTTGACAGTTTTATATCGTCCCATTTTCTTTTTGTCTTTTGAAAAAAAAAATAAAATAAAAAAACCTTTTAAATCCAGAATTCAAGCCATTAAAGCAACTAAAAGAAAAAATTCATTTCACCTAAACTAAATTGGCATTCTTAATCCTTCTCTTTTAAAAACAACAACAACAACAACAGCACAAAATAAAAAAAAAAACAAATTTGTGCCACAGGTGAAACATCAATTTTGGTCACCAGCCACGGCTTGCAATTTCCCTGCATTAATTAGTTAAAGTTGAGCAGAAGAAAAAAAAAAACGATTTTGTTCACTTTTTTGCCTTTTAAAAGCTTAAATACACACAGAAAAACCAACAACAAAAGCGTTTTAAATGTTTAAACATTTAAACATTTAAATGCTTTGCTTTGCTTTTGCTTTTAAAAGGCAAAAAAGTGAACAAAATCGTTTGTTTTTTTTTCTTCTGCTCAACTTTAACTAATTAATGCAGGGAAATTGCAAGCCGTGGCTGGTGACCAAAATTGTTTTCCGCCTGTTTTTTGTTGTTTAGAGGTTTCTCGTCGCTAACAAAAGATCAGTCTTTCGAAGACCACAACCTGGCGAAATCTGCGTCATAACTTAGGCCTCAATCCGTACAAAATTCAACTGACCCAGGAAATGAAGCTAAACGACCATTGACAGCGACGTCTGTTCGCTTAGTGGGCTCTTGGGCAGTTGCCAAATGACCTTAATTTTCATTTAAAATCATCTCCAACGGCGAGGTTCAATTTTGGATGAATGGATACGTAAACAAACAAAATTTTCCGAATTTGAGGCGATATGAATCTCTATGAGATCCATGAGCGGCTAATGAGTACCAAAAAATTTACTCATTGATGTGGACTTTGGGTTGGCAGTGTCGTCGGTTCATATTTTTTTATTGTCGTTAATAAGCAAATTCTTTTAGTCTGAATTGGATTATCTGGTCACCAACTATACGTTATTCCAACACATGGCACGCAAAATATTGTGCACGTGCAATTTGAAGGCATCGTCATCTCACCCACGTAGAGGTTATGTGAACTGGACAACTAGATTGTGAGATTTGATGCCGGTTTTTGTGATGTTTTCTTAAATTGTAGGTGCATGCGAATATCCCACAAACCACAGCGGTTCTCAAAGCCAAAGTCATGGAAAATTATAAAAGCTATGGCCGACATTTAGACGATGTTATTTTCAAAATATAATGGCATTAAATGGCCTTTATGTGGCTAACATACAACGTCTTGAGTGGTTGCTTTGGTACAAAATCTCATTTGACCACGCATAGTGGCCCATTGTGATGCCACAGGTGAGTGCAGTCTCTGTACTGAATGAAATCCACCGAACTCATCGAAGAAGTTGATCAGAGCAGGGGCCGCACACTGTTTTAAAAATTATAACAGAATTTTATCGCAATTAAAGAAAATGTCTCCATTATACATCCAAAGGATGCACTTGTTTCAAAGTATCGGCGATAATTTCTTCAAATTTTTACGAAAAATTTGTTTTTAAAACAGCTTAATTGGTTCAAATGCATTTATGTTTCATTACAAATTTAAGCTTTAAAACAATTTTCAAAACATAAAGCACACATACATACACACACCTAAACACCTGTGTATCATGAATACATAAACAAATACAAACACAGTTTAAAAACAAAAATAATCATCAACAATAAGGAGTACAACAAGAGTAATGGCTGGCATACAATGGCTTAAGCCATTATTGCCTACTCAAAAAATACTCACATTATTAAACGTACACATACCTACATATGTATGTACATATAAGGTGGGCCATTTAAAAGTTTAAATTTAAAAATACAGTGAAACAAAAACGGTTTGAAATTTTGTAAAATTTATTCTTTTGTTATGAAGTACAATTATCCCAGTTAGAAATGAAATATTTCATATGACTTCCGCGGCTGGCCTCACAGTACCCCATTCGGTCAACTCATTTTTCGTCCACTTTTTCAAGTGTATGGGGTCATTTCTCGGCAAATGTATCATGAATGTTGGCCCTAAAATTCTCAATTGTCTCTGGTTTGATGGCACATCACTAATTAAACGCCCATCACACGTTTGACGCGATAAATCGATTTTGTTCTGAGATGTGTGGCAAATTGCTCCATCCTGTTAAAAACAAACATCGTTCACATCAATGCCATGAAAAGAGGGTACAACAAAATCGGTTATCATGGTACGATAGGTGTCTCCATTGACCGTAATGGTTGCCCTGTCCTCATTTACAAAGAAAAATGGGTCAATGATGCCTCCGCTTCACAAGCCGCACCAAACAGTCACCCGTAATGGGTGCATTTGCTTCTGTAAGGCCACGTGTGGGTTTTCTCATACCAAAATACAACAATTTTGCTTGTTAAATAGAAATAAGCTTCATCCGAAAGGATGTTTGTTATGACATCATCGTGTACTTTCTCGTTGGCCCAATAAATGCCAACGTTGCTTAAACATAAATCGATTCATTACGTTCAGTCGATATAATACGAGTATACTAAATTTTGTGTCAGAATAGAATGACATAAAGATTGCCAGATCCGAAATAACCGATGGTTCAAATTTAAACCGATAGGTAGCCTACCCGATATACACATCCATACATACATATATCGTTTAAAGAATACTTTATATTTCATATCATATATGCGTTGTGTGCAAAATTTCTAAAGTGATTAAATGCTTGCGTGTGATGTGTTGGTTGCTCTTAGCGTGAATATTTTTTTGTTCTTTCCAGCTTGACAAAATTTTGTTAATTTTTTGGCTATTAAAACCATAAAAAAAAGCAGCAACAATTTATATTTAAATGCTCTTGTGTTTAAAATTTATAACAAAAGCTATAGAAGAGTCTCTAAATTATGTGCTCGTAACCATATTAAATCATCAGCCATCAACAGCCAACTCTCCGTGTGATTATGTACCGTATAGAAGAGAATGTGAGCGTATGTGTGAGAATGAATTTTGAAACATTTTTTAAAACACTAATACTGTTGAGTTTATTTTAAGCACACTTGAATACAGAATTATTTATTTTTTTTTGCAGTTTTTGGTCATCATAACCAATTTAGTTGTTCTAAAAGTTAAACACACCCATACATACAGACACAATACAATTTACCACAAAATTGCCTCCAGGTATAACTAAATTAACCCCTACGTACATAAGTGTACCCGTGTATGTGCAAAATGTCACATTTAAAACCATCAACAAGCACGTGCAAGTGTAAAAGTTTGTTACGTGACATAATTTGAAAAGTTGTATGCTGACTGCCACAATATGCAACACAATATTTTTTTATTTTTAATTTTAAATACTTTATGTTTCCTTTGGGGTTTATTTACCTTTTTCCAGGTTTTTTTCTGTTTTGAGAGGGCAAGAAAATGATTTTATGGCCTTCTAAAATATTTTCATAATTTGCACGTTAAAAGCCTAACAAAGAGGCCACTAGCAATTTTTTTTTATAAATGTACGCTTCAAATTTAAAAATATCCTGGAAATCATTGTATTGACAGATGTTCGTTTTTTAATGCCTCAAACGCATGGTTGGTACATGATTCATGACCATAACAACCCTTTAGTTAGGATTACAATCTAGCTTCTCTCAACACTTATGTTGTGTGTGTTAATTTTAGACAAGAGTGGCGGGACCTACAGCTTAAAGTCGAATTTGAAAGACAGATTTTTGAGAAAGTTTTCATGGCAATTTTTTTTACTCTCAGAGTTTTTGCCAGAAATTTTCGTTGAAGAAATATTTGTTTTCAGATTTCGTTTCGTTGGAGATGTCTGACCTAATGTTTGACCAGTGGCCTTACCCACTAGACCAAGGCGACTGCATAGAATTAAACATTTTCCAATAATAGCCGGTTGCCCTCCATTGCGCAGTTTGATTTGATTTTGGACTGTTAATGCAGCAATTGTCGCCTTTGCTGTGGTTGATATTTATGTTGGTTTGTAAGTATGTACATACATACGGTTGTTTGAGTTTGACAGTATGACTCGTATATAATGATGCAAATTTATACTTTTTGCATACTTTTCAGTTAAAATTTTTAAGGCTTCCCATCGCTTTGGTCAGCCTTTGTGTTTATGCATGAATGTGTGCATGTGAGTGTATGCATGCATGTGGTAAACAAATTGGTCGTCAACGTTAATGAATTTTACAAGCCATTAAATGGATAGGTGGGCTGGATAAACAATGAAAATAAATTTAAGCAATTTTTTTTGCCAACATTGTGGTCGTAAACATACGCTACACATGCTGCTTATGATAATTTGGAAATCATAAGGCTTTCGTATAATAGTGTCAGTGTAGAAACTATCGTCAACGATGAGGACCATTTCTAGATGATTGGGTACGTGAGCCAACAAAATTATCGTATTTGGAACGATACTAATCGCATTCCGAGAAAGTTACTCTTTGTGAAGATATTGTGCTGGCTTCAACAACGATCCAATTTTTTGGAACGACGTTGACGCGGCCATTACTGCTAAGAACGAGTTTTATTTGCCAATTCTTACCGACTTCTTTCAGCCTTAATTCGATGATCTGCACATCAACGACATGTAATTTCAATAAGACGGTGCTATGTGACACACAGCTCATGCCGCATTAGATATTCTGCAAGACTAATTTGAGGGCGTGATTATCTCATGTGGAGGTGATGTGAACTGCGATTTGACTCCGTCAGAATTTTTTGTGTAGGGTTTTCTTAAGTCACAGTTGTACGTGAATAAGCCACAAACTACAGCGATCCTCAAAGCCAACATATTTCATGTTATCGATCAACGTCAGAACGATGTATGCGCCAGAGTCATGAACAATTTAATATTTCGAATGTGATCCATCCATAGCAGACGATGTTATATTCCACATTTTATGACTTTAACAGATGTTTTAAACGAATAAAAAAAATTCAGTGATACATACTTACATAATTGGTCATTACAACCTTTTGGTCAGGATAACAACCTAGTTTTTCACACCACTTATGTTGTGTGCGTTAATTTTTATACATGAATGGTGGGACCTACAGTTTAAAGACGACTCCGAACAACAGAGTTTTGAGAAACTTGTCATGGTAATTTTATTTACTCTCAGAAATCTGCTGAGAGGAAGTCACCGACAGACATATTTTTTCATATTTTGTTTAGTTGTAGATTGCTGAGCTGGGATTTAAACCGAGGCCTCACGTCTAATCAGCCAACACACTACCTACTAGACCACGGTGACTTCAGTGATACAACTTGTTTTATTTCAAATTTAAAAATTGGAAAGGCTTAATGAAAGAACCTATATTTCCTGAGGCAAAACTATTAAAACAGCCGTACGCATTTAGTAATACACGTAGATTTCCAACAGTTGTGGTTAAATGTGGTAAATTTATCAAAAAAAAAAAAAATGAAAATACAATGACTGTGACATCAATAATGACCACACCGAAAACAACAACAATACCAACAACAACATCAATATGTCAATGACAGCAAAAGAGAGCGGCATTTTATGCTAAGGCAAGCAGAGCAGATAATTATACGCATACAATCGCCCGCATCCAAACAATCTTAAGTAAGAAAATTATATGAAAACAAACGACAACCAACAGCAACAACAGAACAAAAAGAAAATAAGGAAAAAAAGGAGAGAGAAAAAGAAAAAAAACTGGAAAGCGGTTTTCAGTGATAACCATGAGGATTGCTTTAATAACCGCATACACAAACTGTAAATAACAATTTTACAAAAATACAATCTAACGAAAATGAAACATGTTAACTGGCACATCAATTCATACACGGATACATATAAATCAGTGCAAATCACGGCCTTTGCTTTGTGCTCTCTTGTCAGGTTGATATATAGAAAATTTTTGTTAGCCGGTCCCAAGTAAAGCTCGACTGTAACGAAAACTGATTTAGAATCCTTGATGATAGATTCAATATTTAAGTTTGCCTGAGTTAAACTCATACCTTGTTTATCTCTGCTACTCAATGTACAACATTTGCTCACAACTGAACAACTGGCATTTGTGGTGATTTGTTTTCATGATGTGTTTGCAAACTTGACAACAAATTGCTTTCAAAAGGAAGGAATTTGAATCCTTTTATGTGCTCGTAAGGAATAAGTAATGCAGATATTTTATCAAGCAAATAAGCAAATTGAATTAAAAAAGAAAGAAATGCAAGAAGATAAGGAGAGAATATGAAATATTATAAACCAAAAGCATTTAATGGGAAAAGCGAAGTATAAGTTTAACAAACTTTCTTTAAATGTTTCTTAAAGTCAAAGAAAATTTTGTTTTCTTAGCTAAAATTCGTTTTTCGTTTGTAACACTGATGCTACTTCAAATTTTGTTAAAGTCAGAGTTCAAAAGTAAAAGAAATAAAAAGCAGAATAAGGCAAAACGGAAGAAATAAAAAAATATTACAAAAATTAATTTTTGGAAAATCGCTTCGAAAACTATTGGACGAAATAATGGAGTTCCTTAGAACTCTAGACGGTATTTGTAAACCTTTGTACAAAAGCTTAGGAAGAATTATCTGCCTCTTCTATGCCGCATCTTCTGGAAATATGATCTTACAGTTTCGGCAAAGTGCCATGTGGGGTGATCACTTGAAATCGACATCATTCATACAGCCTGCCTGGCGGACGTTGAAGACCAACAAAGAATTTAGCAGGAGCAATATATAGACGAAGCTTATCGCAGATATGAGGTAGTAAACCATCATAATTTTCTCGAAATATTATTCTCCCTCACAGCCTATATTCGAAACATAGAGGCCAGCCTTAGATCTCACCGCTCTTTCTCTCTCTTCATCAATTTTGACAAGGCATATGTAGGCCACACCATCTGACAGAATGGAACTCACTTCAATGCGGAAGAGATTTTATTGTTTGTATGCTTCCTAGGCAATCAAATAAGAGTGAGCACTGGATTACGAGGGAATCCATTATATAGCAGGCTGCACACACATGGGTTCGAATGTAAGAGCTGATATATTTTCTTTCATAAATTTATCATCAGGACTGTCTAATTGGATCCAATACATCAGATAGTGATGTCCATCTGTATGTTCACAAAGGCAAAACAAATTGTCTATGCTTTACAAGCATGAAACTCTCAGAAGTACTCAGTATTTGCTCAATGTGGGGGGAAGTCACATCAATAACCGGTGGTTCATCTATATATGTACGATTCGTACAACAAGAGAAAATCAGAAATTTACAAAACTAAACAACTCAAGTTGCCGTAGTCTAGTAGGAAGTAGGTAGAAAGCCCGTGGTTTAACCTTCGGCGCAGACATCTCGCAGACAAAACGAAATGTGAAAAAATATTTCTGTAGGCGACTAGCACTCAGCAGTCTTGTGTCAAAAGCTTTGAGAGTAAATAAAGAGTAAATAAAAGTACAGTGATAAAACATTTGTAGATAAAACAAACATACACGCAACATGAGTGGTGTGAGGAGTTAGGTTGTAATCCTATCTAAAGGGTTGTAGTAATCAACTAGGTAAGTAATTAAAAATTGTATGAAAAGTTCCTTTAAGCTATTTTAAAGCTTTATTCTGCTTCAGAATCACTTCGAAAGCATTAAAAATATTTCTCCTTGGAGACAAACGTTGACAAATGAAGAATAAACTGAAATGAAATTTTAAAGCGAAATTAAAGCTCTAGTTTGGCATTTTTGTGGACACTCAAGAGCGGTATGCATTAAATGAAAATTTGATGGATCTGTGAAGGTAGAATAATCCAAATTAGTTCTGTTTACACTTAAACAAATAAATAATATTGATGGCACAGCATAGATTTACAATGAAGGATTTTCTACAATCTTACATTTTCTACAAGTCTTAGGAATCAGACGCCGTAGTCTAGTAGGTTGGGTGTTTTCTTATTAGATGTGAGGCCCCGGTTCAAACTCCAGGTCAGATTTTTTCTCTCAGCAGATTTCTGGCAAAAACTCTGAGAGTTCCATAAAATTGCCATGAAAAGTTTCTCAAAAAATCTGTTGTTCGGAATTGACTTTAAACTATATGTCCCACCACTCTTGTCTAAAATTAACACACACAACACAAGTGTTGAGAGAAGCTTAGTTGTAATCCTAACTAAAGAGTTGTAATGACCAATTATGTATGTGTGAAACAAAACATAAATTAAATTTGTGTAGTGGTAAGGGTAGTAAGAGATTTCTCTGCTAGTTTTCGAAAGAAATCAATAAAATTCTTCTGAAAGGTGTTTTTGTCTCTTTTTCTCTTTCAAATATGCATTAAATTTGTTTTTGAATACTCGTGGCTCATTGAGTTGCAATTTCTAAAAATCCATAAAAAATTAAAGAAAAAGATTGTGTACCATTACAGTTATCGTTTTATGGCATGATTATGTACGGAATAGTTTCCAAAGCAAATATAAAAATGGAAGATGAAACACAAAAAAAAAATAATTCTTTATGGCTTAAAAAGAAGAAAAAAGAAACAAGTTTTCAAAGGTAATAAAAGCCAAAACGAAATTATGCAAAACTTAATATTTTTTATTTCACGTTTATTTCACGCTTCGATAAGCAATTGGTTTACAAGCCAAAGAGCCAGATTGAAGCAAATTTGTAATCACAGACATTTTGGCATACATACACACACTCTAACAAACATAACCATAATTTCAGTTTATCATTCCTTTTTCATTCTATTCTATTCTGTTGTATTCTATTCCATTAATTTTATCCATAATAACGAAAAACCGAAAAAAAGGATCCCAAATGAAAAATTTCTACAAAAGAAGCAGAAGAAGAAGCAAACTTTTTGTTCTCTTCATGTTCTTTTTTTAAGTTTTTCTTGGTTTCTTATACGAATTGGTTTCTATTGCACCGTACTTGTATTGGTTTGGAGAATGGTTGGAAAGTGTTTTTTATGGCTTAAAATTTGTTGGTAGTAGTGCTGCAAATTGAAAATAACTTAAAATTTTTTTTTTGTTATTTTTTTCTTTGCTTCTTTCTTTTGAAGTTTTTCGTGTTGTTTTTTTCCTTCTACATTTTTGTTTAATAACAGTACATAGTTTTTTTTTGTGTTCTTTTATAAAAAAGTTTTGTAATCACATTTTACTCAGAACAAATGAAAGAAAGAAGCCAGAAAGTGGAAACTAAACGTTTGACATTAACCAGCACAAGAACAGGAGGTGCAACTTGTTTCAGGCTATCGACCAAACAGTTCTTTATTGTCTCGTATTTTTTTACATTTTGCTAGAACAATAGATGGCAGAGAGCTTAAATTAAATTTTCGTTACTCAGTAGAGAGAAAAATGTAGAAAAAATTTTTTTTGAAAAACTTGATCACTTTTTTCAATTTATTTTTCAAAAAAAAGTAAATTTAATAAAAACGAAAAAATAATTGCATACAAATTCTGGTGTTTGTTTTGCGCAAACATTTAAAGCGTTAATAAAATCAAGAAGAAAGAAAATTTAGTACGAATGAGTTTTTTAGGAAAACCAAATCTGATCCAACAGGACAGCGCTCCACGTGCCACTCAGTTCGAGAGATTTAAACGCATTGCCATCTCATGTAGAGGTGGTATAAATATAAACTGGCCACCGAGATCGTGGGTTTTGAATTCGCTGTACTTTTTAATGTGGTGTTTTTTAAAGTTGGAGTTGTATGCGAATAAGCCACGAACCACAGTGGTTGTCAAAGCCAACATCGTCCATGCCATAGATCAAATTCAGCCTTGTCGATATTGTTACGAAAATGAAAAATCTACATAGGTACTGGATTTTGCTTTTACATCGCTTAACATTAAAATTAAAAACAAAAGCTACAAAAACAAAATAATGCAGTAAACAAACCTGTTTACAAATTATCGTACACAAATAATAAATGTAAACAACGATGTTTACATTTACAGAGATTTCAAGAGGGCGAAGTCATGAACATTCGCCTTCAAGAACATTCATCAGACTGTTTACTTTGCCATAAAAAAGGAAGGCAAAGAATGCAACGGGGTTAGTAAAAGTTCAGTCAGTTTTGTGTGAAGACGGGGTGTGTTTGAAGAGAGTAATCGTGGTTTGAAGATCTTCATTTCAAAGATCTGTCGAATAATTGTCCAGTAATTGTTATTATTTATGCAAAGGGTATAAACAGAGGAATAACAAAGAAAAGTAATTGTTGCAGTTTACATCATAGTTGCACACAGAATTGTGCGAATAATAAAAAATTTTAATTAAAAATAAACATAAATTAATTTTTATTTTATTTGCAATCTACGAGCTCATATTTTAAACGTTTTTAAAAGGTAAAAACGTAGTAACATCAATGAAGAGCCACAAAGTATTCTCACCTATGAACTAACCCCAAAAAAAGCTGATATGCCATGTTACGTCATGGTACGTCATGATACGTCATGAAACGCTATGATACGTCATGAAACGTCATGATACCTCGCGAAACGACAACAGACTTAGTCTTAATATAAACTCAACTTAAGTTTGCTTAACTTTATTTATCGTATAACAAATCCTTAAACCGGGGGAAATGTATTAGGTTTTGGCATCAATACTTATGCGTTTTACTCTTTCATCTATTTAGAATAGAGTGGAATGTATACATGATCTTTTAGCAATATTCTGTGATCTGTAGGGCTAGATTACAATCTAGGCCAAAACGAAATTATCAAACACGGTGGCCACCGAAGCAGAGGAGACTACATTATGTTTGATTACAACAGAGTTATAGAAAATCGCATGCGCTTCACACAAAGAATCCGCGACGAACATTTCAACGGATTTTGTTTTATTTAAATTTTGAAAATAGAAAGCGCTTAATGAAATACCCGATAAAACAAATAAATATAAAAGGAACTCAAGATAATAAAAAATAAGAATTAAAACTAAAAACAAATAAAGGCGAGCAGTTATATGAATTTTAAGCCATACACATACACGTACACATATAGTTGTACTTATAGGCATATTTCCCCTCAAGTATACATATGAGTGAGTGAAAAAACTGAAACCGTATGTACATTTGGCAATTAAATTGGAATTTTATAAATAAAAAAACACAAAAACAATAAAAATATTAAAAATAAAATCAAACCCACTACAACTACAAAATAAAAATAAAAGTGTAATAAAGAGAGAAAACAAAATAAAAAATAAAACAGTTATTGTAGAATAAACACAATGGCCTATATATTTATGTATGTATGTGCTGTTTATGTGTTTGGTTATTCACAAGTTCATATACAACTACATTAACACGTACAGTAATGTTTCGATACTGTTACATAGAAAAAATTCACAAGTACTTAGGAAAGCCATATGAAGGCCAACATTTCGTAGACTATAAATATTAGGGGTATTCAAAGCAAATTTAACAAAAAAAAAGGGATTTTCATGTGAATAGATAAACGGTAAAGCTGCAATAGAATGCAAAAAGAAAGAGAAGAACTAAAATGTAGTTTTTTATGGTGCTGGCTGATGAAAACTACTGATCTTATCTTTACTTTGGTGTTCAACGACTTACCGTATCTATTTACTAACAAAGGAGGTAATAACCGTGCCATAGAAGTGATATACCCTATGGCATGGCACATATTTCAATATTCACTGTGTTTGTTATAGAAGTTGCTAACCATTGACACGAAGTACCAAGAGATTTAATTATTTAGTTTTGTAATACATTTGGGCAATAAATTATCGTTTTAGCGTTGGCAAATAATTTAAGCTTTGCATTCGTAGAGGTAGTAATTTTGTTCAAGCTTCTCGATAAATAAAGATCCATAAAGTATTCCTACCTACAAATTTTCCTTAAAAAAAACCTGATACATCATGATGCGTCATGTTACGTCATAATACGTTATGATACGTCATGATACATCATGAAGAACACAACAGACTTATTCTTAATAACAACTCAGCTTAAGGTAACTTAACTTTTTTTTATCGAATAACGAATCCTTAAACCTAAAAGTGATAGCTTTTGGCTCCAGTACTTATTCGCTTTAGAACAGATTGGTGTGTACATAAGCTTTTAGAAATTTTATAAGGCTTGATCGTAATCTAGACCAAAAAGAAATTATCAAACACAGTGGCCACCGAAGCAAAGACAACTATTTTCAAGCTAGAAGAATAGGAAAAGATAAGGAACACAAATCTACAAGGTTAGTCTGCATATTCAAAGCATGAATACCCCTAATATTATATAGAGCATTTGAATGAAAACTACTCTGCGATTATATTTAACATTGAGTGTTGAAAACGTAAAATGGTTACAGACCATAAAATTGACAGATGGTAAAATTTAATGGCATATGAAGTGTCAATTTTATGCTTTCTTTTCTGTTTTTGAATATTTTTTGCCTGTTGTTCTTTGGTACTTAAGTTTTGAGTCGGCTTGATGCATTTTTTTACTGAGTACATATTTACATTAAATGAAATATAAAAACAAATATTAAATAAAATGCATAAAATACTAGAAATATTCGTGCATGTGTAAATAAATAGGTCTTGTATTTACATATATGTTTATGTGGTGTTGCAATAACAATTCTGTGGCAACAAACAATATTGGGAATAGTCGAATAGTGTTGCATTTCTTTTCTGCACATGCATTGCAGACGTTTTTGTAGTTTACGAAAAGGCATATGACTAGAAAATGTTTCTCTGTTTTCGCTCTGGTTAACCAATAACTAATAGATACGATAAAATCATGAAAGAATATTGTCTTATCAAAACTTTTATGCACCGAATTTCAATTTATGATTCTCTATTACTATTGTACTCCCCCCATACTTTATTGGCTATCCCTATAATGCCTCCTCCAAGCCTATTGTCCTGACAAATCTTAGGAATTTGCTCGGTGTTAACAATATAAATTCATGATATACACCCAGATGTTTCACATTAATGGTTCACAGTTTCCAAAAATGTGCTTCATGCGATTAATTCTCATTGTCACAGAATCAGCATGTTGGGCTCGAGACAATCCTCATTTTGAATAAGTATACTCTGAGCCTACAAAGTCCTGTCATTATTATCATGGTTATTAACCTCAGGTTGTTTCTTGAAAGTCAGGGGCATAGCTCAGATCTTCTTTTATTGTATATTCCTAACAACTGTATTGATAGTCTCAAACATAGTTGGCCTGTGAAGAACCTTCATCTGTATTTATCTTTCGCTTTATTGAGCAACTCTTTTCAAACATACCTCTCCATAATGATTTTGATACTCGACATAATGATTTTGGTCTCAAAAAAGGCGTGGTGGATCCCTCCTTGGAAGTTCGTTTGCTTGCTCATTGCCGGGAATTTCCACATGACCTGAAACCGAGGAGAGAATAACCTTTTTGTGTCTACCTAGCTAATTCAGCTTCTTTACACATCCCATACATAATTGTTCATTACAACCCTTCAGTTAGGATAACAACCAAGGTTATCACACCAGCCAAGTTGTGTATGTTAATACATGGATGACGGAACCTACAGTTTTAAGCCGATCTGCGATTTTTGAGATTTTTTTCCGATCTAGAAATTTTATTTACGCTCAGAGTTTTTACTAGAAATCTGCTAAAAGGAAGTCGCCGAAGAAATATTTCTTAAGGCAACACATTACCCACTAGACTACTAGTCCTATACTTTTTTTAATTTAAACTCTTAAGAGCCGAATGCTTGAATGACGACCAAACTTTCTCGCACCTGTCTCAATATCTCTTCTTGACCTATCTGTGTACCACAAAATAACCCCCATCTTAAGAGAGTATGCAGGTTTCAATTTACTCCATAAATTTTTATTATCAAGTCTCGTTGAGAAGCACTTCCCAAAATAAAACAGAATGAAATAAGATACATAATCATACGATTGATCATGATATCTACTGTTAATAAGCAAGCATACTATAAGAACGAACAGTATTGATCAGCAAAAAAGGTGTTGTATTCCATCATGACCACGTTGCAAATATCTTTGATGACAAGCAAATACTGAGGATGTTTGTCAACAAAATTTTAAAACATCTACACCTTCTTTCATTTGCATAGCAATGGTGAAAAATTCAAATTACGTAGAGGACCGCGAAACGCAATCGAATCAGTTTTTAGTTTAGCAAATCCTATAGTCCTGTATTGATGAAATATGTAACTTTAACCCAAAACTGCAGAAATTAAATATTGATTTAATAAAGCTAAGCTCAATTTCAATATATTGGGTGGGCCATCCACCGACAGACTAAAGATGATTGCCGAGATACGACCCTCATATACTCAAAAAAAAAAAAAATGCACGAAAATTGCCCTGGTCGAACGAGATACTGTGTGGCCAGCCGCAACAGCCATATGATTGAAATAATATTCCATTCCTAACCGGAACAATTGTACTTCACAACAAAAAAAAAAATAATTTGACAAAATTTCAAACCGTTTCTGTTTTATTGCATTTTTAAATTTAAATGTTTAAATGGCCCACCCTTTATGCTATCTTCGCATGATAAATGTTATTATTGTGGTTGCGTATGAATAATTTTACTTACAAACAATTATGTACACACAGCACTCATAAGTATACATACATACAATTTGCTTTGTTTTGTTTTCCTTTGCATTTGGGTTTGCTTTTGTTTTGTGTTTGCTTTTGTTCTTCATTTGCATTACCCTTTAGAAAAAGGTGTTGCATTTTTGGTAAAATTCGGAACTTAATAGAATAGAGAACCATGTTCTCATGTTCAAATATTTTTCAGTTGTTAGACCGTCAGCTTTTTTTTTAAGATCTTATGAGCCTTACTTGGGTCATACTATAATTAAATAATAATTTTTGTTTGCTTCAAACAATTTCAGAAATTTCTGATTTATCATTAAAACGGGTTTTTTTCATATCAAAAAAGTTTTTCCGTGAAGTTGCATGGTGAAATCTTTAATATTTTTCCAAGAAAAGAAAATTCAAAAAAAAAGAAAACAATGTAGACAATAAAAGGTGATGATTTGAAAAAAGATTTCACTTCCAGAGAAAATTGAAAAGACCACACACACAATAAAAACAAGAGGAAACTGTTCAAGGACTACTTTAAAACATTTTTACGGTGAATAGGAAACTTTCTTTCTGTAGTTTTCTGCTCTTTACGTTACAGTTTGTATTCGCATTTATTTCTTCTACTTTAGAAGATACTTACATATACACACCTAAAGTGTACAAGTGTAAGTATGTGCGTGTATCTTTGAAAAAAAAAAAAAGTTTGAAAAGCTATTGTTGCAAAACTTTCTCAGTCTCTATGCTTTGCCTGCTCAATTTTCATAATTTTTTCTGGAAATTGTTTATTGCTGTTGTCTTTGTAGCCAGAAAACCTTTTGACATCTAAGCAAAGTTTTTTGTGGCCACTTAAAAGTATTTCTTAAGAACAAAAAAATTGTGTAGATTTCATGGCGTGGTTAAGGTGAATATTGCTGCAGTAATTGAATTTCATATGAAAGATTACGATCTACACGTTGGCTCTTTTGTAAAAAGCGGTTTATTTTTTGCCCTTCGTTTACATCCTCAATCAATTTCTTCCTTTTTTATAGAAAATTCAAAATACAGCATATTCGTGAGACATACATGAGAAATACGTTTTGCTAAGAAATTTTCTAACAAAAACACCAACCCTACCTATTAGTTTAAAGCGTTGACTTCTATTGCTTAAAAGCATGTGGTTGAATATTGTTTTAAAAACTTGAAAATTGTTTCCTTTCTCCATTCAAAGTTATTGTGAAGGCATTTTCAATTTCCCCCAGTTTTCTTCTCCCTTTTTTTTTTGGTAAGTAATGGAGCATGAAATTAAGATAATGTCATAAGAGAAAACAATTGCGCATACATGATTGAATGTTATTTGTGTTGACATTTATCCATTCAGCTGTCAATACATAAAGCTTTAAAAAGTCTAGCTACCCCTATACTACACCTGTAGCAAAGGGAATGAAGGATGTTGGCTTACAGGAGATGACATGAAAATTACAAATTTATCCGTATTGAGTGTTCCGCTTTTGTGGTAATAATGTCAATGGATATGTGATTTTAAATAACAAGGGAGATATGTTTAAAATTAAAATTAAAAATATCTACGTGAGGAAATATAGATTTCGATGCCAAGTTTACTTTTAAAGTGTTGAATTTTCCCAGTGTGTATTAACTTCCTCTAAGATTGACCAATCCTTTGGAATTTTGTGAATAAGAGGCATTATTCTCAAATAACAGTTTTAAAGGTTTTAATAACCTAAAACGCATTATAAAAGTAAACAAAAATAACGATAAATTAAGTATACAAAACAAAAACAAGCGTTTTCATTAAGAAAATATCGGGTGCGCCATCTATCAGTCTAAATTCGGACGATCGGTCATTTCACATTATTCTATTCTGTCACAAAATTCACTATACTGTCTCCACTGAACGTAATGAATCGATTTACGCTTGAGTAGCGTTGGGGTATATTGGGCCAAAAAAAGTTATCTTTTCGGATGAAGCGGATTTTCATCAGATGAGGGTACGTTAATAAGCAAAATTACCGTATTTGGGGCCCAGAAAAACCACATGTGATTTTACAGAATCCAAAGCACCGATGACGAGTTACTGTTTGAAGCGACTTGTGGAGCGGAGGCATCATTGGCCCATATTTTTTTAAAAATGAGGACGGCGCAACCATAACGGTCAATGGAGACACCTATCACACCATGATAACCGCTTTTTTGTATCCGTTCTTCATAGTATTGATGTGAACGATGTTTGGTTTCAACATAATGGTGCAACTTACCACACATCTCATGCCACAATCAATTTATCGTGTCAAACGTTTGATGGCTGTTTAATTAGACGAAATGATGATGTCAATTGACCGCCAAGAAGCTGCGAATTGACACAGTCCGACAATTTTTTGTGGAGCCTATAATTGAGCATTTGAAGGCCACCATTCGTGATTCCATTGCCGAGATACGATCCCATACACTCGATAAAGTGCACGAAAATTGGTTCAATCTAATGAGGTACTGGCCATGGCAGCCGTATGAATGAAATAATATTCCATTTCTAGCCGGAACCATTGCACTCCACAACAAAAGAATAAATTTGGCAAAATTTCAAACCGTTTCTGATCTTTTGCAGTTTTAAATTTATACTTTTAAATTTATAATTTAAATTTCCCACTTTTTATGATATCTTCCCACGATAAGTGTTATTATTGTGGTTGCGTAAGAGTAATTGTTACAAACTCTTATGTACACACAACACTTCTATTTTTCAAAGAAATATGGTCCAATGATGACTGCGCTCCACAAGCAGCATCAAAAAGTCACTCGGAGTTTGTGCTTTGGATACTGTAAGACCACGTGTGGGTTTTCTGATCCCCAAATATACCATTTTGCTCATTATCGTACCCATCAAGATGAAAATGAGCTTTATCCGAAAAGATGATTTTTGTTTTTTGCAAAATCGACATTATTGTGCTTTTTCTCGTTGGCGCAATAAATCCCAAAGTTGCTCAAGTGCAAATCAATGCATTACCTTCAGTGGATAATAATATATTGAATCTTGTGAGAGAATATAATGACCTAAGTATTGCCAGATCCGAAATAACCGAGGGTCAAATTTGAACAGATAGATGGCCCATCCGATTATAGGAGTCCATTGTGGTATTGTATACCCAGACCCATTTTAACTGTTCATTCATCATTTTCTAAATAAATAATCCTAAACAGGAAAGTGCATTTTTAACAATACAATCGCATTAAAATTTACATGCCAACCTAAATGCCGTTTGGAGTACAGTTTCTTCATCCACTTTGAATGTGGGAGCGCGCCTGTAATGCAACAGTACCTGTCCAGTATCTATGCAACAGCAACAGTACATTAGCATAAATCATATTAAATTTTTAATTAGGAAAACTGATGTGATGTGCAATCTTGTTGTATGGCATGTTTCGATACAATTTTTCTTTTCTCCTTGCGATTGCATTGCATTTTGATGATCACATGATTTCTTTTGTTTTGGCTCACTGCTATGGGAATAATTGCCAATACAAATTTTGTTTTTCAGGTCTCCCTCCATTCAGTAATATTTTCAACAATTTTTTTGTTGTTTTTTAATACCAAGTCATTAACAATTTTCAATGTCTGTCCAATTGTACTTATATGTCTAGGATTCTACAGTTGGTGTTGGGCTTTGTATCCTCTTATACTCGTACATTTTGTTGAAATGTTTTTCATATCTGTTGCCATTGTTGTCGTTACCCTTGTCCATTATTTGGGTTTATACGAGGCCATTAAAAATAGATTTAAAAAACATGCATTCATTCAATATGTGAAATGACTTTTGATAGTAAAAGTTCCAAATGAATTGAATATATGAAAGAACAAAGGTAGGATTATATGGCTACAGTATAGTATAGCATGTTGGTAAGACTCGGCTGTTTTCATTTTCTTTATTACAGTGAGGGACAAACATACCTTCTTATTAGTTGATCATTACAACCCTTCACTCAGGATTACAACCTAGGTTCTCACACCACTTATGTCGTGTGTGTTAATTTTATGCATGAGTGCCGGGTACACAGTTTAAAGTTGACTCCGTACGACAGATTTCTGGAAAACTTTTCATTGCAATTTTTGTATATTCTCAGAGTATTAACTAGAAATATGGTGAGAGGAAGTAGTCCAAGAATTTTTTTTCATATTTCATGTTGTTGGAGATGTCTGACTGTGGTTTGCTTATAAGCCAACATACTATCTACTAGACTATGGTACTTTAAAATAACAAATTTATGTATTTCGTAAATCATTTGAAAATTAAATTTTAGAATTTGCAGAAACAGAAGTGTTTGTTCATTGAATGTGTAGTAACCTTTAAATATTACTTCCGGCTAAATTCAATACTTTGTCGATGTTTCCTTAGCATTTATCATGGCCGGATCAATTTTTTTTACTTTATACGGAGTTATCTCTCACCACGCTTCCTTCCAAGCAACTTTTAATTCAACTTGACTATGAACGTGCCTTTGCACTGAACTTTCATCTTAAGAAATGTCCATACTATATTCGTTGGAGTTCAGGTTTGGTAACTGACAGGAAAATTAAATTGTCTTAATGTGTATGGTAAAGCAACCATTTCTACATCGAACGAGTTGTAAGTTTCGGGTCGTAGTGTTGTTAGAATATCTATATCAATGGCATTTTTCAAATTGAGCTGTCAAAATAAATTAACATTGTTTGGTTTGGTTGTGGACATCATAATTTTTGTTTTACTGTGGTAAATCTTTCAAGATTTCGAAAATACAGCATTTGCAAGAAGATTTTTTGTGCCATGTTTTTGCGAAGAAAAAACTACAAGTGTGAGTCATCATTTGCGTGTGGAATTGTACGGTAAGCCAGCTCTATCAGGAACACTCTGAATCGAAACAGCTATAGAAATTGGAAATATTACTCAATCAATAATTGTTGCAGATACAAGAAGAATTTACAAAATTATTCAAAGCGTGTAAAAACAGTAGGATTCATTTAGAAGCAATGAAATAGGGATTCTCCAAGAATAGAAACAGAGAGGAACGATTTTTCATGTCCAAAACGCTGTTTGAAAACCAAGGTATTGCTCTTTATTTGGTATCATTAGAGGCTTCTGATCTATTATGAGCTGCTAAAATCGGACCAGACTATCAATCAATTCGTTTGAAAGGAACATTTGCAGAAAACCACCCTAAATATGCAACTAGACATGAGGACGAAATTTTTCATTATGACGGCACTCGGCCACAAATTGTGGCACCAGTCTAAAACTATTTGGAATGCAGTGGGTGGAAAGTTTTAACTCACCCGCCGTATAGTTGAGACCTTGCCCTTTCCAACTCCCATTTGTTTTGATCGATGCAGAACGCTCTCTCTCTTTCGCTCATTGAAAATTTAAAGCTGAGTATCGACAACTGATGGGAGTCTTTTTTGGCCCCAAGGTTTGTTTTGGGATGGAATCCATAAATTACCAAAAAGATGCAGACAAGGAATTAAAAAAATTAGTTTTATTTAAAGGCAAATATTTTGTGCCCGTTTGCCCTGATTTGGTTTTAAAGTAACCATTTCATGCAATTTGAAATGAAAAATAAAAAAAGAAAATTAAATAAATGAAATGAAATGCATTTGAAAGTAACCACAAAAAAATTAGTATTGATTTGTTATTTAATTTTTTCATTTCATTTATTCATTTCATTTATTTGAGGCTAATTTATTCCGTCTTTGTGTAATAATTTATTTTCTTGTATTTGTTTTAGACAAATGAAATGTTATTTGTTTAACCAAACAACATAATAAAACTGAATGACCATATAGTTATACAAACGAAAGGAAAATAAATCCCTTTTTTTTTGATAGTAAAGAAATTCTAGGTATGGCAGGCAATTCTTTCGGTTAACCTTGCATTTGCTTAGTTCGACAATAATCCCTTCCGTTATGCAGTTAATAAAATAGAAGTTCATCTGCAACCTGTTTTTCAAGGGACGTCTGTTGTGCTTGTATTGATGTAAATAATATATTGTCCCGTTGCTTCTGTTATTCTGTGTAGCACGAAATAAAAGCCGTATATTCTATAGCCTTCATGAACTTGTTAATGTCAGCAATTTGTCTCAAGACACTTTAAAAAATTTGTTTATTTGTACTGGAATATTGTGTTGTTTTATACCCTATAACATGGCAAAGCAAAGGACGTACAGTTTTGTACTGTACTGTAAGCAAAAATATATTCAGGAGTTTTGGTTCAAATGGTCGCATACATCTATATTGTATACGAGGAAAGCAGTGGATTTCTTCGTTTGGTTTCCCAAGTACTGGACAAATATTGTAAGCATGTCCTTTTTTTCTTCGTCATTAGGATTGCTGCAGAGTCATTGTGAGATATTTCCAGCCTCCTTGTGCATGTACCCAAAGGCTGGTGTCCCGTTATAACTGCTATTTTTCCTAAGATGGAGTCAAAATATGTTTAACTCAAATATTGTTTCCAGATCTGTCTGGTCGCTCTACAAGTAGATTCATTGCACCATTCGTCTGCCCCTCTGCACAGTAATACACAGTCGCACATTTTAATTCAATTGAATTTTACGTTGTACCAGCCCATACTAGTACGTCCGCTTTGTACATAACTTTGACATCCCCGTGTACTGGAGCACATATGAGGGTAACTATCGTATAGCTACTTGTTTCTGCCAGAGACAACCGGCAGTCTTGTACAATTTTTGATGTAGTGATGTACATCAAATCTGGATGTAGAGTGTGTACTCTTAGGGATCTAATGATCGCTTTACGGTTTGTAAATAAGCGATGTAATAAGCTGACGCAGTCTAGAAGATAGTGTGTTGCCATTTTAGACGTAAGGCAACGGCCAGGTCAAACATCAAAACGAAAATATGAAAAAAATTACTTCAGCTAATTCCTCTCCTCAGATTTCTGGCAAAAATTCTGAGAGTAAATGAAATTGCCATGAATAGTTTCTGAAGAGTCTGTCGTTCGGAGTCGACGTTAAACTGTAGGTTCCACCACTTATAAAAATAACACATACAAAATAAGTGGTGTCAGAAGCAAGGTCGTAATCCTGACTGAAGGGTTGTAATGACAAATTACGTACATACATACGTACGTAAATAAGCTACATTGTCTGATAGCGGCTAACTCAGCGTATATTATTTCATCCTGAAGAGTATCTCAATCATGGACTCAACTATAGGATCTATTCGGTATTTTCTTTAAAATATCACTATCCGAATCGGGATCAAATTATTTTAATAGACATAAGAATTTAAACAGTAGCTGGCAGTTTAGTTAAAATACGCAATTCCCAGTTCAGTTTATACTTTGTGTAATATAACGCCATATAGAGGCGACTATGATCATTAAAGAAATTGTTTCAATATTTCTCTTATTTTCTTTTCAATTTTATTTTATTTTCTGTAAATAAAACGTGTACCATTTTTCACTCACCAACATTTGATTGAGCCTGTTTATTATTTTTGGTGGTTCAATTAAAGCTCAACCAGAGATTAATGAAATTAAAAGCCAACCAAAAAGAAGAGAACATTTTTTATAGATTTGGACTATAAATGCAATTCAATTTCTATGTCTATGCTCGTTATACAATAATGATAAAATTTTATTTCGATTGTTTCTACATTTAATTGTTTATTTTGTACACATGTGAGGATAATATTTTTGCATTTGATTTTCTATTCGTGATGCATACATTTTATAATTGTTTCTTTTTTTGTGTTGTTGTTGTTGGTGCACTATTTTAAAATAATCCACTTGATAGTGGGTTATAAATTCCATAACTGAAGTTATGGAACTATATTTATATATTTGAACTAAAAGTGCAAATATGCAAATAAAATACTGCACATATCCAAGCAGTTTAGTAAATATGCATTGGAAGAGAATTATCCTATCGTAGCTTAAGTGATATCTAATATTTGGGCAGAACAAGGTTTATATTGTAGATTCCATGGACAAAAGTAGACCACTGTGAAATAGTGTTTTCGATAGCGTGTGGAATGTGATTACAGAGCAGAACCAATAAATTCGGGGACTCCGATTTGTGTGTTTTGTTTTTGGGGGTAACTGCTCCTTTTTATCTAATTGAAATTCAAATTCCATGTTAGAAATTCTTAGGTATTCTACTCCATTATTAGTTAAACGGAATATTCTACTGGTTTTGTAGTTCTAAATTTCGGCGGGTCCATCTATCGCTTTAAATTTGAACTTATGCCATTCTATTCTGTCACAAATTTCAGTATATTATCCCCAATAAATGTAGTGAATCGATTTACGCTTGAGCAACATTGGGATTTATCGATGAAGTCGATTTTACAAAAAAAAGTCATTTTTTCGGATGAAGCTCATTATCATCTTGGTGGGTACGGTAATAAGCAAAGTTCCCGTATTTGGGGCTCCGACTATACACACGTGGTCTTAAAGAAGCCAATGCACCCATTACGAGTGACTTTTTGGTGCGGCTTTTAGAGCGGAGGCATCATTGGCCCATATTTCTTTGAATATGAGGACGGCCTAACAGTTACGGTCAATGGAGTCATCTATCGCACCATGATATCTGATTTTTTTTTTAACTGCTCTTCATGGTATTGCCACACATCTCATGCTACAGTCGATTTCTTGCATCAAACGCTTGATGGCCGTTTAATTAATCGAAATGGTGATGTCAAATGGCCGCCAAGAAGCTGCATTTGACAATATTCTCTTTTGGGCACCGTTAAAGAAAAGTGTTATCCCGACAAATCAGAGACATTTGAGTATTTGAAGGCCAACATACGTGATATTATTTGAGAGATACTCTCGAAAAAGTGCACGAAAATTGCTTCTATCGAATGGGGTGCTGTGAGGCCAGCCGCGGCAACCGTATGAATGAAATAATATGCCATTTCTAACCGAAACAATTGTAAAATAAATTTGGAAAAATTTCAAACCTTTTTTGATTTGCTGTATTTTTAAATTTAAACTTTTAAATCTGTGAGGGGTGCTGTGAGGCCAGCCGCGGCAACTGTATGAATGAAATAATATGCCATTTCTAACCGAAACAATTGTAAAATAAATTTGGAAAAATTTCAAATCGTTTTTGATTTGCTGTATTTTTAAATTTAAACTTTTAAATCGCCCACCCTTTATGATATCTTTCCATGACAAATGTTATTATTGTGGTTGCGTATGAGTAATTTTAATTACAAACAATTATGTACACACAGCACTCATACTCATACTATCTATAAGGCGTAAGTATACGTATTAGAGATGAGCGTTCCAGTGATTTTTGAACGTTGTTCTCAGTGAACGTGATTTGTTAATCACTGTTCTTTAAAACAGTGATTGGGATCACAGTATTCCAATAATACCATAATGACAATAACGTATTTTATTAAGTCGTAAGAAAGAGACAACTAGATACATACTACGAAAAGACTACTAAACAAAACCAAAGTGGTGTCATCAATGTTATTATTTTTAATGTAATTTTTTTTTTTATATGAAGTTTGACAATTAAATTTCACAGAAAGTTCATGTATAAAACACAAAAGTAAATAATCAGCATCATCTAATAGTAATTCTGCCTCGCTCAAAATAAAATGAAATAAATTTGAGTATGTAACAATTTTGAAAGAACGACATTATTAGTAACTGTTATTTGGCAATTTCAATCACTGTAGTTACCAGTGAATTATCAACCACCGTGATTAAATCACAGTTTTGAAAATATCGCTCATCTCTAATACGTATACATAAATTACAACAATTTCAAATTAAAGATTCAATCACAAATTAAATAATTTACAAACGTAAACTGGCTGCTTAGGAATATTTCGCTCAATGAGCCAAAAAAAATTTTATTAAATAATTCCCTATTTTTTTCAGTGTATAAACAATATTTTATATCATATGTTAGGCGTAATATTTCCATTTTAACGTAAATAAATGTGTTACATTTTTCCATTATTTTTTATGGAAAAAGTAAAACAATTCAAACAATACTCATGCTAATGCTGAAATCCAAATAAATGAAAAATAAAATAAGAAAAGAAAAAATAGAAAATATTTGCATAATAATATCGAAATCTTATTTAGCAAAGGCATGGGACTAGCTCTTCTAGGTCTTCACTTCTGGACTCGCCGTTCAAACTATTAAACTGCATGGACAGCAGATTCTGAGGACCATTGATTTGAAATTTAAGGAGTTTAAAGAGGAGTTGATTTGTGATCTGAGCGAAAAATATAGCATAATAGAAAATAAATTGTTGAATATTACTGAAAGGCTTACCATTCTTGAGAAGAAAGCTGCTGAAGTTGATAAGATGCGTGACGATTTAAGAGACCTCAAAATAAAATCAAGGCAGCAAGAGAATTACCCGGTTTCCTGCAGGAAATATTCAACAGAATATGTAACACCATCAATACACCTATACCTAACATACAATCAATCTATCACCTTAGGAATCTCAACAATAAACGTAGTGAGGAATCAAAAGATGCAGCTATTATTGTGAAAATGTGGTCTGCATATGATAGAAACTTCTTCTTGAAATCCTTAGCAAAGCACCGGAAACTAAACAATGGTTTTGTCTTCCGACTAAGCAATCTTGGTCTCACCTCTGAAGAAAAGTTCTACGTTAACGAGAACTTAACCCAGCCCAACTTTAAATTGTTGAGTGCGGCTATTCGTCTCAAAAAGAAAAAAATGCTGTCTTCTGCGTTCACTATGCGGGGTGGTGTATTCATAAAAAAGGATACGAATGATGACGTCATACTAATAGACGATATAGACAGCCTCAATAAGTTATTTCCTGGCCATGTTGTTTGATCAGATTAAATACCTCCTCACTTTAACATCATCCATCTCTTACATCAATTTAAATGATATATACCCCAACTACACTTTTCGAACACGTATGTATAACTCCTTTTTATTTGAACGAGTTATCAATTTGGTGTCAAAACCGCTAAGAATCAAAAACGACTTCTTTTTCTGTTGTCCAAAAATTAATTAAATTTATTATTATTTTCTTCTTTACATTAAACTTATTGTTAAAATACAAAAGTGCTGATTTTATATATTTTAAATAATTTTGCAAATAAGTAAGTCAATAAACTGCTTAGTGTTCGGTTTTTATTTATTTTAAATAATTTTACAAATAAGTAAGTCAATAAACTAATAAACTGCTTAGTGTTCTATTTTTATTTATTTTAAATAATTTTACAAATAATTAGTACATTCAATTGGCAACAATTAATACATATTAATATATGCTGATACAGCTATCCAGTCTTGGTGGTTTCTTTGGTGGGTCTGATGTTGTTGTTGTTGTGGACGTTTCTGTAACTCCTCCCCCCTTAGTGTGGAGCGATGGCCAAAATAATTTATGGTCAGGAGCGACTATTGTTGTAGCGGGATGTTCATTTACCACGAACTTTGTTTTTTGTTTGGTTATATAGATATAAATTACGACTCCAATTATTATGGTAAGGGCTCCATAATTTATATACTTGTGAAGTTCTGTATTTTTTGATAAAATTTTGATGGCGAGTTTATTTTCCAAATGGTACTCTTTAAGTTTAGGTAAATTTAAAGTTTCCATGGTGGATAAAGGTTTAATGTTTCCTTGGGTGGGTAGTTTTACAATAAAATCATCCCAATATATAATTGCATTATCTTTGTAGGTGATTTCATTGATTGTAACATCACAGTTTTTAAATTTTATTAATATATTTCCTTCGATAATAAGTGTTTTGGAGTCACATGACGTTTTTATTTTTGTGGGTGGTAAATTTTTTGTTAATACAAGTCCTTGTTCGGGTTGTGATATTTCAGTTATCTGCCCGACATCATTGAGGTTACAGGTGGCATCTAGACCATTTATGACTTTTCCAAAGCATGGAGACTCTTCTACTGTTTCTTGTAGTGAACTTTCTTTACAATAGTATATGTTTTCAATTTCTTTACATAAATTTTCAAAATATTGGATCTTATTACTATCATACAATACATAAGGCTTAATCATTATTTCTTTTGTTTTATTAATAGGTATAGGGATTGTGTGGGAGATTGTGTAATTATTTAATGGGATACGGGGAATTTGAATGTTGAAAACAATATTTGTATTATTATAAAAGGCTTGTAGTTCTAAAAGTTGATATAAATGTTCTATGGTATTAATTTTAATTGACTTATTCTCTAAGTTGTTCTGTATTTCTTCTAACTCCTGCGTGTTCAATATCATCTTGGGTATAATTCCAAGGCTTGATAATGTCATTGCCTCAGAAATATCCGTAATATGATTTGTCAGTAAATCGATGTGGAAATTAATCTGATTTAAATATTGAATATCATTTATAAGTCTTGAATTGTAATTTATGTTATTTTGAGAATTCCTTATTGACCTAACTATTATATCTTGTTCTTTATTTATATGATCTGTGATATTTTCCATTCTTTGAATGATTTTAGAACTAAGTATATTCTGTTTGTTAGTTTCAGTCTGTAAATTATTTGTTAGGTTAAATATAGCCTGGTTAATACGGAGAGCATCATTGTCGTCCATGTTTCCTGTGATAAACTTAACTGCTGTACCTATACCATTGAATAATCCTCTTTTGTTGCGGTGTTTCGGAGTTATTGAGTTTAGCTTATCCTTAAGATCTGTGAGTTTAAATTTTGTGATCTGTAAAGAATTCTTATTGTAGTATGTGGGTGTAAATTGATTTACAGATTCCTCAATTCTTATGACGCTGTTTTCATATGAACTTAGTTTTATTATGTGAATAAGGTTGGTGTAATCGGTTATGGTTTTGGCTATTCCTAGTTTTATTTGTAAAAGACCTTGGGTGTCAGTAAGATTGTGTATTTTCAGAGTTTGTGTGTATATCATGGGTATTAATCTGAAATGAATACAAGGATATTAATTTTAGTATTCAAAATCGCCTTTTTCTCATTTTAGATTTGTGTAGTTTTTTATTTTGTGTAGTTAATAATGTTGCTTTATTGTTTTGTTTTATTCTGTGTTTAGAATATCTTGGAGTTAGTTTATTTCTCCTACATTCCTTTCTGTAAATATTATCATTTTCTTCATAATTTAAAGGGTCCTGTCTATTAGTGTTTAGTTTTTCTATACGTTTGTTCGTGTCAAACTCTTTTTTACTCTTAATAGATTTGAAGAGTTGAGTTTGGAATTGATTAATTTTAGAAAGATATTCGTGCGCATTATTGAATGTAATTTGACGGTCGATCTTGTAAGTTCTTCCGTAGGAAAGTTCGAAAGGTGTTAATTTTGTGGAAGAGTGTACTGAATTGTTGTAAGTTATCAGAGTTTCTGTTATAATGTCGTCATGATCCATTTCTAACCTTTTCTCTTTAATTTTTTCTAATATTAGTCTGTATGTTTCAGTTAAGGTCGAATGAAGTCTTTCCACAGGGGCATTACTGCTTGATTGTTGAAAAGATGTAAAATGCAAGTTAATTTGATATTGTTGGCAGAAATCTTTAAATATATTTGAATTAAATTCGGTTCCTTGGTCGCAAACAATTTGGTTAGGAATGCCATGCATACTTATAAAGTGTTTTAAAGATTTTATTATGCAAAGACTATTCCTCGCTGTTAAGGTATATGCGGCAGCAAATTTTGAAAATTTGTCTATAATTGTTAGAATTTTTCTTCCGTTAATTGAATAAATATCTATGTGTAATATGTCTAATGGTTTGACAGGTGTTGGGGGTTTTTCAAATTTATTCTTTGGGGGGTGTCTGTCATACTTAAGCCTTTGGCATGAATCACAATTATTTATTGTTTTAGTTATTTTTGATTTCATATATGGGAAATAGTAAGCACGTTTAAGGTGATCATATGTTTCTTGTATTCCTCTGTGGTTATTGTTTTCATGATATTCTTGGATAATTTTATCCTGAATATCATCCTCTTTTATGTCTTTTACTATTTCGGTACATCTGATTAAGCGGAATATTTTACTTTGCGCAAAATGTTTTGTATATACACTTTGAATTATACGAAAGGTTTCATTATCTGCAAAAATTGCCGTGGTTTTATTAGGAGGTAGTTGATTTTTTAAAATGTCTATTATAATTTCTTCTGTAAAATTGGTATATGTAAAGGTTTTTCTGTGTTTGTTTTTAAAAATTACTTCGAGTTTCATACGAGGATTATTGTTTCCTTTCTTAAATAACATTTGTAAATTAAAATCATTTATTGGTTTTTCTGAGATAGGTATGCCATCGTCGTAGTTTTCTTCGGCAGAATGAATGGTGCTACCTGAAGTGGCTTGGTTAGATAATGTATCCAATGTATTTATATTTTGAACTTCTGAAGGGTCAATTTTTATTCGACTAAGGGCGTCCGCGTTTGTATTTAGCTTCCCTTTTTTGTATATAATTTCATAATCATATTCTTCTAGTTTCAATCTCCATCTTATTAATTTTGAGTTCGGTTCTTTGAGGCTCATAATCCATGTAAGTGGTTTATGATCCGTTATGATTCTGAAACGATGTCCAAATAGATACGCACGGAAGTATTTAGTGGCCCAAACAATTGCCAGAAGTTCTTTCTCTATCGTAGAGTAGTTGATTTCTGACGAGGTAAGTGTACGGCTTGCGAAACAAATTGGTTTGTCGTTTCCAATTGGGCCTTGTGACAGAATGGCTCCAATTGCGAAATTACTTGCGTCCGTTGTGAGATTGAATGGTTTTGAAAAATCGGGATATTGTAAGATTGGGTCGTTTGTTAAAAGACTTTTACAAATTTCAAACGTTTCTTTATATTTAGAATCTATTATAACAGGTTTGTCTTTTTTTAGACAGGCTGTAAAAGGTTTTGTTATCTTGGCAAAATCTTTAATAAATTTGCGATAATAGCCTAAAAGACCAAGAAATGATTTTATCTCTTTCTGGTTGGTTGGAATTGGAAAGTTTTGGATGGCTTTTATTTTATCAGGATTTGGTTTTACGCCTTCTGTGGTCACGATGTGTCCTAAAAATGCACATTCTTTGTGTAGGAATTCCGATTTTTCCAGCTGAACTTTGAGATTGGCGTTTCTCAGCGCTATAAAGACCGCTTTTAAATTTTCAACGTGTTCTTGAAGTGAAGTTGAATAGACAATGATGTCATCTAAATAAACTAGGCACACAGTTCCTATTAAATCTTTGAGGACACAATCCATTACTCTTTGGAATGTGGCTGGTGCGTTCTTAAGACCAAATGGCATTCTAACGAACTCATAATGGCCTCCTTCTACCGTAAAGGCAGTTTTGGGTATGTCTTTTGGGTTCATCTCTATTTGATGGAAACCGCTTGCCAAGTCTAATGTAGTAAAGTACATGCATTTCCCTAGTTTGTCTAAAATCTCATTTATGTTTGGTATTGGGTACCTATCCGATATTGTTTTCTCATTTAGTTTTCTATAGTCTATTACTAGACGCCATTTACGTTTCCCACTAGCATCTAATTTTTTGGGAACTATCCATACCGGTGCACTCCAAGGTGAGTAGCTTTCTCTTATAATCCCTTGGCTTAACATGTTTGAAATTTGTGTTCTTACTTCCTCTTTATGTATATATGGATACCTATAAGACTTTGCATAGATGGGAATGTCGTCTTTTGTGACTAAATTATGTTTAATTTTATTGGTAAAAGTAAGAGGCTGGTTTTCTTGAAAAAAAAATATCCTCAAATTCTTTACATAGTTTTGTTATAATTTTTATTTCTTCCGAATTTAAATGATTTACTCTAAGATTTTCTATAAATTTAGAACCGTGTTCAGTAGAGTATTCTAAATTGATACTGTTAAATTCTATACAGTGTGAATTAGTAAGAGGTTCTACTTTTATTGGACTTTCAATAAAAATAACCTTGTTCAAATTGGACTTGTTGTTTACTTCAACCAAGCTGTACCAATTTTTAGAATTATATACTCCAGTAGAAATTGTTACATCCGGTTGGATTAGGATTGTGGGGATAAAAAAATCACCATTTTCGATGTCAACAGGTACTTTAATAATAATTTTTGTTCTCGGAGTTACTAAGAATTTCTCAGAAGTTAAATTTGGTTTGAAAAGTAAAGGGATAATCGTGTTTCTTGTTTTTAATCGTTTGTTCTCAAGGTCAATTTTTGCGTTTAGTTTAGTGAGAATATCTAGTCCGATGAGACCATCAAAGTAATTGTGAAATTGGAATATGAAAAATTCAAAATTCATTTTTTCTTTGAATTCAACGAAAGAGGGTAGTTATTGTTACTGGTGAGCATTTCTCTATTTTTAATTGTTTGGTGTATTCTGGGTTAATAAATGATGCGGATGCACCAGTATCTATTAGGAGTCGGAGTGGACGTCCAAATGGGGATGAAATTTTTATGTAAGGGAGACAAGTACCATGTTTATTAATGTCTAGGTATCCCTTTGACTCCTGGAGGCATCGAATTGAAAATTTCCAGTATCTTCTATTTCATTGTAGCTGTCCATATTTGGTAAGTAGTTTGGAATGTTATAATTCTGTGTAAAGGTGTTTCCGGAATTATGATCAATTTGGTGCAATTCCCTTGGGAATCTTCGTGTTTGTTGGCTTGTGTTTCTGAGGTGTGTATATCCTGAGCTGGTGTCCATTGGTTCTGGTGTTTGATGGTTTATAGTGGTGCTTGATTGTGGTTGTCTTATGTTATTAAACTGAGTTTGGTTTTTTGTTATTGTGTGATTGTTAGTATGCCTTGGTGTTTGTAAGTTAAAATTGCGTGGTTGTTGAGGTATATGATATGATTGATTGTTAGTTGGTCGTGGATTATTAAAATATGTAGGAGGATTAAAATATTGTGGTCTGTAATTATTTCCTAGCTGTGTTCTTGGAATGAAAGGTTTTTGATAGTGGGAATTAAAGTGTTGTGGAGTGTATTGTTTATAATTTTCATGTTTTTTATAGGGGTTCTTATTTTCTTGTTTAATGTAAAACATATTTTGTTCCGTAATGAGCTATAAAACTCTTCCAATGATTTGTTATTTTGTTTCAGAAGGTGCAGATCACGAATTAATGAAGTTTCGTTTCTTTTATCTGAGTAATGCAATATGAGATTCTCTTTAATGTTTTTCCAGTTTAAATCTGTACTATATATATTTAATATCTCGTTTGCCTCTCCCTCTATCTTGTTCCGTATGGCTCTTAGAATCATTTTGGCGAAATGAGTGCCATCGATGGGAGTCAATATCGATAATATTTCCTCCACGTTATTTATGAAATCGTATAATAGCCTGGGATTACCGTCAAATTTTGGCAGATCTTTGACGGCATCGGGGATTCTTAAAGAATCCAAAATATCTTTTGTTAACGAGGGGGAATTATTTGTAGAATTCATTGTACTACTATATTAAACAATCAAAATTATTTAATATTATCGAAATAGTATAATTATAACACTATACACTAATATTTAAAAGGGTAAATTATTTCAAAAAAATTATTTATTCTTTTTTTTTTATTAAAATTTCAGTTACAGTATTTTTCTTTCTTAATTAACTATCATATTCAAAGAAAAAATTTATTTAATTTAATTTATTAATTATTAATTTTTTTTTTTTTTGAATATTATTTTGTATTAAATTTTTGATCCACTGATTCGACTTACAATAGAATGAAAATGTTGAATGTTGAAAATACCATTGTTGCTGGTCCTGTTGATCTGCTGGCCTTAAGAATTTCTTTAAAGTGTGGTAACAGTTTTTAATTAAAAAGATTCCCGAATAGTTGATAATCCGTCAACTTTTCCTTATTATATCCTTTAATATGTAGTTTTGAGACCGATAAGTTGATGAAACGTCAACTTTTTTTCACTATTATGTTGTGAGACCGATAAGCTGATGAACCGTCAACTTTTTTTCACTATTATGTTGTGAGAGCGATAAGTTGATTAACCGTCAACTTTTTTTCACTATTATGTTGTGAGAGCGATAAGTTGATTAACCGTCAATTTTTTTTTCGACTGCGCCAGTTATCAATTTGGTGTCAAAACCGCTAAGAATCAAAAACGACTTCTTTTTCTGCTGTCCAAAAATTAATTAAATTTATTATTATTTTCTTCTTTACATTAAACTTATTGTTAAAATACAAAAGTGCTGATTTTATATATTTTAAATAATTTTGCAAATAAGTAAGTCAATAAACTGCTTAGTGTTCTGTTTTTATTTATTTTAAATAATTTTACAAATAAGTAAGTCAATAAACTAATAAACTGCTTAGTGTTCTATTTTTATTTATTTTAAATAATTTTACAAATAATTAGTACATTCAATTGGCAACAATTAATACATATTAATATATGCTGATACAGCTATCCAGTCTTGGTGGTTTCTTTGGTGGGTCTGATGTTGTTGTTGTTGTGGACGTTTCTGTAACTAACGCTTAATTATTATTACCTATGATTTACATCTAATCCCCAATTGCATTGCCAAAACATTCATACGATTTAATGTCTTCTGTTGGTTATAATTCCAGAGACAGTGTGTATAACATGGTTAGAATTCTTGCTAAACAGAGAGTAGGTCTCAATATTATCCACATTAATGCTCAGAGCTTGAATAATAAGATTGACGAATTACGATATTTATTTATATCCGCGGGTATTGACGTTATTTGTGTTTCCGAAACTTGGCTTCCTTTAGGTGTTCCAGATTCAGTTTTTAATTTACAGGGCTTTAAGCTTTTCCGGTCGGATAGGAGTATCCTAGTTGATGGGATTGAAACTGGAGCTAGGGGTGGTGGAATTGCAATTTATGTTCGGAATGGTATACTTTGTAAGGAGAAATTATTAACCCACATTGGGAGTAGAATTGAATACTTGTTTCTGGAAATTTCAAGTGTCGATAATCAGAAACTTCTTTTGGGTTGTGTATATAGACCAAATTCTAGTGTGAATCTTGATAATTTTATTTCCATTCTTGAGGATATTACCATTCAATATGACGACATAGTTGTCGTAGGTGACTTTAATAACAACCTTCTACTTGATAATCCACTTATTGAACCAATGCTTTCACTTCATCTTAGTCCTGTAAATGTGTCGACACCTACACACTTCCATTCGACGTCTAGTAGCTTGATTGACTTTGTTTTTGTGAACCATATTGAAAGGGTACAGTTATACGACCAAATTTCAGCTTCTTGTTTCTCTAGCCATGATCTTCTCTTCCTTAATTATAATACTCCTGTGACTTATACTGTGGACAAATATATTACATATCGTGATTTCAGGAACATGGATTATATGACTCTGAATACTGAATTGAATGACGTATCTTGGGACTAGGTATATACACTGGGAGATGCGAATAACCAATTGTCATTTATTCAGGAGAAGGTGCGTTTGATCTATGACAGATGCGTTCCTGTTAGAACCAAGTGCATCAAGCCTAAACAACAGCCGTGGTTTGATACGGAGATAAAGGCACTCATCAGGAGGAGGGACAGTGTTTACAGGCGATGGAAGAGGTTTAGAACTGATGATTTAAGGGCTTTACATAAATTCGCACGGACGGAAGTTACCAAGCGCATAAGAATTGCCAAGGCATTGTATTATGGTGGCAAGTTTTCCAACGCAATGGACAACAGGTCTAAATGGAATGTAATTCGGGAAATAGGAATTGGCCGAAAGAGTCCTGGAACGGATATTGATGTGGACGTGAATATGCTTAATGATCAGTTCGTAAATTCTAAAATTCCAACTTCTATCGGTAACTCCTATGATGATCTTTGTTGTGTTCCACCACAACATTCCTTTAGTTTTCGTTGCGTGAATCAGTTTGAGGTTTTGGAATGTATTTCAGCGGTAAAATCGAATGCGGTCGGTTCTGATGATTTGGATCCTTCATTCCTGAAAGCTCTGACTCCTAAACTTTTGCCATACTATACTAACTTGTTCAATACAGTTCTGACTAAATCTACTTTTCCTGAACATTGGAAACTGGCAAAAATCATTCCCATTCCCAAATCGAACAACGAGTTCAGGCCAATTGCTATCCTTCCGTTTTTGTGTAAGGTAATGGAGAATATAATGGCCGGACAGATCACTAATTATCTGGAGAGTCATAATTACTTTACTCTTAGTCAGTCGGGATTTATGAAAGGTAGAAGTTGTACTACTGCTCTAATAAATGTTGTTGAAGATCTTAGGTCGAAACTAGATGTAAATAGTGTAGCGTTTTTGGTTCTGCTTGATCACACTAAGGCTTTTGACACAGTCGCTCACGAAGTTCTATTGAAAAAGCTCCGGAAACTGTTTTATTTCTCAAATTCTGCCTGTAATCTTATTTATTCTTATTTGCTTAATAGATCTCAAAAAGTTCATCTTAATGGTAATGTCTCAGATCCTCTTAATATTAGTAGAGGTGTTCCCCAGGGGTCAATACTTGGGCCTCTTCTGTTTTGTATGTATATAAATGATCTACCGGATGTCTTGCTTCACTGTAATTTTCATATGTATGCTGATGATGTGCAGCTTTATACTAGTACTCCTAGGGAGGATATTGATTCTTGTTTGGATTACATCAATAGTGATTTGGTTAGGATTGACAACTGGGCCTCGGCCAATGGACTTTGCATCAATCCCTCCAAGTCTAAATGTATTATACTTTCGAGGACCGATAGATCATTTGTCATACCTGAATTGAGCATCAGGGGAAATAAGATTGACTTTGTCAAATCTGCGAAGAATCTGGGTATTGTCTTTAATGGCAGTTTATCGTGGTCTAATCATATAGGTGTCGTCGTTGGTAGAATTTATAGTATGCTTAGGAACTTGTGGACTGTTATTGATTCGACTCCTTTTGTCATTCGTATGCAACTTGCTAGAACGTACTTAATTCCGGTACTTTTGTATGGGTGTGAAATCTTCGCTAACTGTGATTGTGATGATAACCGTAGACTTAACTTGGCATTTAATAACATAGCTAGATATGTCTTTCGTAAATTGAGTCGTGATCACATTTCTCATTTGGCTTGCCGGATTCTTAATGTGAAATTTGATAATCTCTTGAAAATTAAATGCCTTATTTTACTTCATAAAATAATTTACACGGAACGGCCGGAATATTTATTTTGTCGAATTAAATTTGCTAGATCCTACCGGGGTAGGAACATTATTCAGCAACGATTTAGGACTCTCTTGTCTCAGAGACAGTTTTTTATACACACCACTAGTCTTTGAAATGAAGTCGCCGTAGTCTAGTAGGTAGTGTGTTGGCTTATTAGACGTAAAGCCAGGGTTCGAGACCCAGGCCAGACATCAAACAAAATACAAAAAGTATTTCTTCGGCGATTTCCTCTCAGCAGATTTCTGGCAAAAACTCTGAGAGTAAATAAAATTGCCATGAAAAGTTTCTCAAAAAATCTGTCGTTCGGAGTCGACTTTAAACTGTAGGTCCCGCCACTTATGTATAAAAATTAACACACACAACATAAGTGGTGTGAGAAACTAGGTCAATAATCCTGACTGAAGGGTTGTAATGACCAATTATGTATGTTATGTAGTCTTTGGAATTCCCTACCAAACTACATCCAGAATCTTGGCAATGCAAATGCGTTCAAAAAGGAGTTATTTAAATTATTTTCATAAGTAAAATTTTTTTTTATGATTTGTGATTTGTTTTATAGGTTTATATCGGTTATATTTTTATTCCTAGTTTTTTAGATTGATTTTTATAAATATGTACGAGTAGTAATATTTTTTTAATATTTTTTCAACTTTTTTATTTACTTCTACAATATTATTATTTTTTTTAAATTTCTTTATATTATATTTTTTTTCTTTATATTTTATATTTTAACATGATATTAATTATATTAATTTAGTATTTTTTATTTAATATGTTTTGTTTCACTATTAATTTTTCAATCTTAATGATTCCAAACATAGCACTGTCACTTATAAGATTCATATCTTGTTGTGCTATGTAAATTATAATAAATAAATAAATAAAAAATAATATTTATGAAAAAATAATTAAAAATATAAGAATAAATTGAAAAATTTAAGTGTCCCTATTATTTTTCCAGGCCTTTATTTTACATTTTTTTTAAGAATTTGGCAGAGCTAGTGAAATATTTTTATTTTATTAGTTAAACTATTTGAATACCTTTAATTTAGTGTATATATTTTGTAATATTTATGGAAAAATAATTAAAAATATAAGAATATATTGAAAAATTTAAGTGTCCCTATTATTTTTCCAGGTCTTTATTTTACTTTTTTTTTAAGAATTTTTCAGAGCTAGTCAAATATTTTTATTTTATTAGTTAAACTATTTGAATACCTTTAATTTAGTGTATATATTTTGTAATATTTATGGAAAAATAATTAAAAATATAAGAATATATTGAAAAATTTAAGTGTCCCTATTATTTTTCCAGGCCTTTATTTTACATTTTTTTTAAGAATTTGGCAGAGCTAGTCAAATATTTTTATTTCATTAGTTAAACTATTTGAATACGTTTAATTTCGTGTATATATTTGGAAAAATTTGTGGAAAAATAATTAAAAATATAAGAATATATTGAAAAATTTAAGTGTCCCTATTATTTTTCCAGGCCTTTATTTTACTTTTTTTTAAGAATTTGGTAGAGCTAGTGAAATATTTTTATTTTATTAGTTAAACTATTTGAATACCTTTAATTTAGTGTATATATTTTGTAATATTTATGGAAAAATAATTAAAAATATAGGAATATATTGAAAAATTTAAGTGTCCCTCTTATTTTTCCAGGCTTTTATTTTACATTTCTTTTAAGGATTTTTTAGAGCTAGTCAAATATTTTTATTTCATTAGTTAAACTATTTGAATACGTTTAATTTCGTGTATATATTTGGAAAAATTTGTGGAAAAATAATTAAAAATATAAGAATATATTGAAAAATTTAAGTGTCCCTATTATTTTTCCAGGCCTTTATTTTACATTTTTTTTAAGAATTTTTTAGAGCTAGTGAAATATTTTTATTTTATTAGTTAAACTATTTGAATACCTTTAATTTAGTGTATATATTTGGAAATATTTATGGAAAAATAATTAAAAATATAGGAATATATTGAAAAATTTAAGTGTCCCTCTTATTTTTCCAGGCTTTTATTTTACATTTCTTTTAAGGATTTTTTAGAGCTAGTCAAATATTTTTATTTTATTAGTTAAACTATTTGAATACCTTTAATTTAGTGTATATATTTTGTAATATTTATGGAAAAATAATTAAAAATATAAGAATATATTGAAAAATTTAAGTGTCCCTATTATTTTTCCAGGCCTTTATTTTACTTTTTTTTAAGAATTTGGTAGAGCTAGTGAAATATTTTTATTTTATTAGTTAAACTATTTGAATACCTTTAATTTAGTGTATATATTTTGTAATATTTATCGAAAAATAATTAAAAATATAAGAATATATTGAAAAATTTAAGTGTCCCTATTATTTTTCCAGGCCTTTATTTTACATTTTTTTTAAGAATTTTTTAGAGCTAGTGAAATATTTTTATTTTATTAGTTAAACTATTTGAATACCTTTAATTTAGTGTATATATTTTGTAATATTTATCGAAAAATAATTAAAAATATAAGAATATATTGAAAAATTTAAGTGTCCCTATTATTTTTCCAGGCCTTTATTTTACTTTTTTTTAAGAATTTGGTAGAGCTAGTGAAATATTTTTATTTTATTAGTTAAACTATTTGAATACCTTTAATTTAGTGTATATATTTTGTAATATTTATGGAAAAATAATTAAAAATATAAGAATATATTGAAAAATTTAAGTGTCCCTATTATTTTTCCAGGCCTTTATTTTACATTTTTTTTAAGAATTTTTTAGAGCTAGTGAAATATTTTTATTTTATTAGTTAAACTATTTGAATACCTTTAATTTAGTGTATATATTTTGTAATATTTATGGAAAAATAATTAAAAATATAAGAATATATTGAAAAGTTTAAGTGTCCCTATTATTTTTCCAGGCCTTTATTTTACATTTTTTTTAAGAATTTGGCAGAGCTAGTGAAATATTTTTATTTTATTAGTTAAACTATTTGAATACTTTTAATTTAGTGTATATATTTGGAAATATTTATGGAAAAATAATTAAAAATATAAGAATATATTGAAAAATTTAAGTGTCCCTATAATTTTTCCAGGCTTTTATTTTACTTTTTTTTAAGAATTTGGCAGAGCTAGTCAAATATTTTTATTTTATTAGTTAAACTATTTGAATACCTTTAATTTAGTGTATATATTTTGTAATATTTATGGAAAAATAATTAAAAATATAAGAATATATTGAAAAATTTAAGTGTCCCTATTATTTTTCCAGGCCTTTATTTTACTTTTTTTTAAGAATTTGGTAGAGCTAGTCAAATATTTTTATTTTATTAGTTAAACTATTTGAATACCTTTAATTTAGTGTATATATTTTGTAATATTTATCGAAAAATAATTAAAAATATAAGAATATATTGAAAAATTTAAGTGTCCCTATTATTTTTCCAGGCCTTTATTTTACATTTTTTTTAAGAATTTGGCAGAGCTAGTGAAATATTTTTATTTTATTAGTTAAACTATTTGAATACCTTTAATTTAGTGTATATATTTTGTAATATTTATGGAAAAATAATTAAAAATATAAGAATATATTGAAAAATTTAAGTGTCCCTATTATTTTTCCAGGCCTTTATTTTACTTTTTTTTAAGAATTTGGTAGAGCTAGTGAAATATTTTTATTTTATTAGTTTAACTATTTGAATACCTTTAATTTAGTGTATATATTTTGTAATATTTATGGAAAAATAATTAAAAATATAAGAATATATTGAAAAATTTAAGTGTCCCTATTATTTTTCCACGCCTTTATTTTACTTTTTTTTAAGAATTTTTCAGAGCTAGTCAAATATTTTTATTTTATTAGTTAAACTATTTGAATACCTTTAATTTAGTGTATATATTTTGTAATATTTATGGAAAAATAATTAAAAATATAAGAATATATTGAAAAATTTAAGTGTCCCTATTATTTTTCCAGGCTTTTATTTTACTTTTTTTTAAGAATTTGGTAGAGCTAGTGAAATATTTCTATTTTATTAGTTAAACTATTTGAATACCTTTAATTTAGTGTATATATTTTGTAATGTTTATGGAAAAATAATTAAAAATATAAGAATATATTGAAAAATTTAAGTGTCCCTATTATTTTTCCAGGCCTTTATTTTACTTTTTTTTTAAGAATTTTTCAGAGCTAGTCAAATATTTTTATTTTATTGGTTAAACTCTTTGAATACCTTTAATTTAGTGTATATATTTTGTAATATTTATGGAAAAATAATTAAAAATATAAGAATATATTGAAAAATTTAAGTGTCCCTATTATTTTTCCAGGCCTTTATTTTACTTTTTTTTAAGAATTTGGTAGAGCTAGTGAAATATTTTTATTTTATTAGTTAAACTATTTGAATACCTTTAATTTAGTGTATATATATGTAATATTTATGGAAAAATAATTAAAATTATAAGAATATATTGAAAAATTTAAGTGTCCCTATTATTTTTCCACGCCTTTATTTTACTTTTTTTTTTAGAATTTTTCAGAGCTAGTCAAATATTTTTATTTTATTAGTTAAACTCTTTGAATACCTTTAATTTAGTGTATATATTTTGTAATATTTATGGAAAAATAATTAAAAATATAAGAATATATTGAAAAATTTATGTGTCCCTATTATTTTTCCAGGCCTTTATTTTACTTTTTTTTAAGAATTTGGTAGAGCTAGTGAAATATTTTTATTTTATTAGTTAAACTCTTTGAATACCTTTAATTTAGTGTATATATTTTGTAATATTTATGGAAAAATAATTAAAAATATAAGAATATATTGAAAAATTTAAGTGTCCCTATTATTTTTCCAGGCCTTTATTTTACTTTTTTTTAAGAATTTTTCAGAGCTAGTGAAATATTTTTATTTTATTAGTTAAACTATTTGAATACCTTTAATTTAGTGTATATATTTTGTAATATTTATGGAAAAATAATTAAAAATATAAGAATATATTGAAAAATTTAAGTGTCCCTATTATTTTTCCAGGCCTTTATTTTACTTTTTTTTTAAGAATTTTTCAGAGCTAGTCAAATATTTTTATTTTATTAGTTAAACTATTTGAATACCTTTAATTTAGTGTATATATTTTGTAATATTTATGGAAAAATAATAAAAAATATAAGAATATATTGAAAAATTTAAGTGTCCCTTTTATTTTTCCAGGCTTTTATTTTACTTTTTTTTAAGAATTTGGTAGAGCTAGTGAAATATTTTTATTTTATTAGTTAAACTATTTAAATACCTTTAATTTAGTGTATATATTTTGTAATGTTTATGGAAAAATAATTAAAAATATAAGAATATGTTGAAAAATTTAAGTGTCCCTATTATTTTTCCAGGCCTTTATTTTACTTTTTTTTTAAGAATTTTTCAGAGCTAGTGAAATATTTTTATTTTATTAGTTAAACTCTTTGAATACCTTTAATTTAGTGTATATATTTTGTAATATTTATGGAAAAATAATTAAAAATATAAGAATATATTGAAAAATTTAAGTGTCCCTATTATTTTTCCAGGCCTTTATTTTACTTTTTTTAAGAATTTGGTAGAGCTAGTGAAATATTTTTATTTTATTAGTTAAACTATTTGAATACCTTTAATTTAGTGTATATATTTTGTAATATTTATCGAAAAATAATTAAAAATATAAGAATATATTGAAAAATTTAAGAGTCCCTATTATTTTTCCAGGCCTTTATTTTACATTTTTTTTAAGAATTTGGCAGAGCTATTGAAATATTTTTATTTTATTAGTTTAACTATTTGAATACCTTTAATTTAGTGTATATATTTTGTAATATTTATGGAAAAATAATTAAAAATATAAGAATATATTGAAAAATTTAAGTGTCCCTATTATTTTTCCAGGCTTTTATTTTACTTTTTTTAAGAATTTGGTAGAGCTAGTGAAATATTTTTATTTTATTGGTTAAACTATTTGAATACCTTTAATTTAGTGTATATATTTTGTATAATATAAGAATATATATAAGAATATATTGAAAAATTTAAGTGTCCCTATTATTTTTCCAGGCCTTTATTTTACATTTTTTTTAAGAATTTTGCAGAGATAGTCAAATATTTTTATTTTATTAGTTAAACTATTTGAATACCTTTAATTTAGTGTATATATTTGGAAATATTTATGGAAAAATAATTAAAAATATAAGAATATATTGAAAAATTTAAGTGTCCCTACTGTTTTTCCAGGCCTTTATTTTACTTTTCTTTTAAGAATTTTTCAGAGCTAGTCAAATATTTTTATTTTATTAGTTAAACTATTTGAATACCTTTAATTTAGTGTATACATTTGGAAATATTTATGGAAAAATAATTAAAAATATAAGAATATATTGAAAAATTTAAGTGTCCCTATTATTTTTCCAGGCCTTTATTTTACATTGTTTTTTTAAGAATTTGGCAGAGCTAGTCAAATATTTTTATTTTATTAGTTAAACTATTTGAATACCTTTAATTTAGTGTATATATTTTGTAATATTTATCGAAAAATAATTAAAAATATAAGAATATATTGAAAAATTTAAGTGTCCCTATTATTTTTCCAGGCCTTTATTTTACATTTTTTTTAAAAATTTGGCAGAGCTAGTGAAATATTTTTATTTTATTAGTTTAACTATTTGAATACCTTTAATTTAGTGTATATATTTTGTAATATTTATGGAAAAATAATTAAAAATATAAGAATATATTGAAAAATTTAAGTGTCCCTATTATTTTTCCAGGCTTTTATTTTACTTTTTTTTAAGAATTTGGTAGAGCTAGTGAAATATTTTTATTTTATTGGTTAAACTATTTGAATACCTTTAATTTAGTGTATATATTTTGTATAATATAGGAATATATATAAGAATATATTGAAAAATTTAAGTGTCCCTATTATTTTTCCAGGCCTTTATTTTACATTTTTTTTAAGAATTTTGCAGAGATAGTCAAATATTTTTATTTTATTAGTTAAACTATTTGAATACCTTTAATTTAGTGTATATATTTGGAAATATTTATGGAAAAATAATTAAAAATATAAGAATATATTGAAAAATTTAAGTGTCCCTACTATTTTTCCAGGCCTTTATTTTACTTTTCTTTTAAGAATTTTTCAGAGCTAGTCAAATATTTTTATTTTATTAGTTAAACTATTTGAATACCTTTAATTTAGTGTATATATTTGGAAATATTTATGGAAAAATAATTAAAAATATAAGAATATATTGAAAAATTTAAGTGTCCCTATTATTTTTCCAGGCCTTTATTTTACTTTTTTTTAAGAATTTGGTAGAGCTAGTGAAATATTTTTATTTTATTAGTTAAACTCTTTGAATACCTTTAATTTAGTGTATATATTTTGTAATATTTATGGAAAAATAATTAAAAATATAAGAATATATTGAAAAATTTAAGTGTCCCTATTATTTTTCCAGGCCTTTATTTTACTTTTTTTTTAAGAATTTTTCAGAGCTAGTCAAATATTTTTATTTTATTAGTTAAACTATTTGAATACCTTTAATTTAGTGTATATATTTTGTAATATTTATGGAAAAATAATTAAAAATATAAGAATATATTGAAAAATTTAAGTGTCCCTTTTATTTTTCCAGGCTTTTATTTTACTTTTTTTTAAGAATTTGGTAGAGCTAGTCAAATATTTTTATTTTATTAGTTAAACTATTTGAATACCTTTAATTTAGTGTATATATTTTGTAATGTTTATGGAAAAATAATTAAAAATATAAGAATATGTTGAAAAATTTAAGTGTCCCTATTATTTTTCCAGACCTTTATTTTACTTTTTTTTTAAGAATTTGGTAGAGCTAGTGAAATATTTTTATTTTATTAGTTAAACTCTTTGAATACCTTAAATTTAGTGAATATATTTTGTAATATTTATGGAAAAATAATTAAAAATAAAAGAATATATTGAAAAATTTAAGTGTCCCTATTATTTTTCCAGGCTTTTATTTTACTTTTTTTTAAGAATTTGGTAGAGCTAGTGAAATATTTTTATTTTATTAGTTAAACTATTTGAATACCTTTAATTTAGTGTATATATTTTGTAATATTTATCGAAAAATAATTAAAAATATAAGAATATATTGAAAAATTTAAGAGTCCCTATTATTTTTCCAGGCCTTTATTTTACATTTTTTTTAAGAATTTGCCAGAGCTAGTCAAATATTTTTATTTTATTAGTTAAACTATTTGAATACCTTTAATTTAGTGTATATATTTTGTAATATTTATGGAAAAATAATTAAAAATATAAGAATATATTGAAAAATTTAAGTGTCCCTATTATTTTTTCAGGCCTTTATTTTACTTTTTTTTAAGAATTTGGTAGAGCTAGTCAAATATTTTTATTTTAATAGTTAAACTATTTGAATACCTTTAATTTAGTGTATATATTTTGTAATATTTATCGAAAAATAATTAAAAATATAAGAATATATTGAAAAATTTAAGTGTCCCTATTATTTTTCCAGGCCTTTATTTTACATTTTTTTTAAGAATTTGGCAGAGCTAGTGAAATATTTTTATTTTATTAGTTAAACTATTTGAATACCTTTAATTTAGTGTATATATTTTGTAATATTTATGGAAAAATAATTAAAAATATAAGATATTTTTGAAAAATTTAAGTGTCCCTATTATTTTTCCAGGCCTTTATTTTACTTTTTTTTTAAGAATTTGGTAGAGCTAGTCAAATATTTTTATTTTATTAGTTAAACTATTTGAATACCTTTAATTTAGTGTATATATTTGATGCTGTAAATAAACTTCAATGGAAATCAAAAGAACCTCTGAATATGTTCAGAGTATCATTTGAATCCACAGAAGATGTCAAAAAAATATACGGTATAAAACATATTCTTAATACAATTGTACAAGTGGAACCAGTGAAGCAACAAAGATTAGTCCCACAATGTAGAAATTGTCAATCGTTTGGACATACGAAGAATTATTGTAATAAACAACCGCGTTGTGTCAAATGTGCTGGAAAACATAGTACCCTTGAATGTAATCGCGAAATTAGTCAACCGAAATGTTCCAATTGCGATGGTCCACACCCAGCAACATATCGGGGTTGCATTGTAGCTAAGGAGCTTCAAAAACGGCGAAATAATAATTTGAAATCCCGTACTACACCAAGTGGGGAAATGCATGAAAATTTTAATTCGAATCGGTTAATTGATGGTAACGACCAACAAGCAAATAAAAGTAGAGAACTACAAAACTTGAGAGCATTGAACAATCCATTTAAACAAACTGGTCAACAGAACAGAGTAGATCAACACTTGTCTTATGCATCTGTTCTGAAAAATCGAAATAATGCTTCGACAAGTATCGGAGCGTTGTCACAAATTTTAAGTAAATTAAGTAAACAGGAAGAGTTTTTCAAAATTATAGAATATCGTTTAAATGTTCTGGAACAGATAACGCAACAAGATTAAAATTTAAATGGAGTTAAAAATTATGTTATGGAATTCTAATGGCCTAATGAAGAATCAAAGAGAGCTAGAAGTAGTTCTGAATAACGAAAAAATTGATGTGTGCCTTATCTCTGAAACCCATTTTACTAGAGAATCTTTTATAAGATTCAGAAATTATGAAGTATATCATACAATTCATCCCCAAAATACAGCTAGAGGAGGAAGTGCGGTTATAATAAGGAAAAACATAAGACATTATGAAGAAGAAAAACTAAGCACTGAAGAATTTCAAGCAACCACGGTTCGAGTAACAACAAACTCACAGAAACTGCTGATAACGTCAGTATACAGCCCTCCGCGTCACTCAATTAAGTCAATTGATTATAAAAATCTTATTGCAAAACATGATTCGAGGTTCATCATGGGTGGAGACTTTAATGCTAAAAATACTTACTGGGGATCCCGTTTGAACACTCCTAAGGGAAAGGAATTATATAAGGCAATTTTGGAAACCGGATGTGAAGTTGTGTCAACGGGTAACCCAACGTATTGGCCAACAGACAGTAGTAAAACACCTGATCTTATAGATTTCTTTATAATAAATAAGATATCAAAGTCGTGTATCAAGTTGGAAAATGGATTTGATCTTAATTCTGACCATTCGCCAATATATATGACTGTTTATGAAAAGGCTATCCATAGGACAAAATCTCCTTTTTTGGCTAATAAATTTACTGATTGGCAATATTTTCAGACTGTGCTGCAAAATTCGAACATACCCCCTAATGAACCAGAAACAACTGATGAAATTGAGGAAGACGTTGAGTTTGTTACAAACCTAATTCAAAGTACTGCGTGGGAAAGTACCCCGAACCCTCCTGATAGACAACACGTTGTTTCATACCCTGCTTATATAAGGGAGATGATAAAAAATAAAAGAAGGTTGAGAAAGATATGGCAGCGATCTAGATTTCCAGCTGACAAGGCAAGGCTTAATAGAATGACATACGAACTTAGCTTAGAAATCAAAAAGTATAAGAACTCACGTTTCAATAACTATTTGCAAAGGTTGAGTAACGAAAAAACATCAGACTACTCATTGTGGAAAGCAACAAAAAACTTAAATAGACCCACAACACAAATTCCTCCCATTCACATGGCAGACGGAAATTGGGCCAAAACGAATAGCCAAAAGGCAGAATTGTTTTCTAGCTATCTTGCTGGTGTGTTCTCTCTTGATACCGATCCACCATCTATTACGCAGGAAGTCAGTAGTCTTAATGGTCGAGATGATTACGCAATACCTGAAGTAACACCAATTGAAGTTTTTGAACAAATCCATCTTAATCTAAAATTAAAGAAATGTCCTGGATTCGATTTAATAACAACTGAAGTTCTTAGACATCTACCGAATAACATAATCCTAAAACTAACCCAAATTTTCAATGCTTCATTTAGACTGCTTTATGTACCATCGTTTTGGAAAGTCGCCGAAGTAGTAATGATACCAAAACCTGGAAAACCTCCAACTGAAGTTAAATCATATAGACCAATTTCGCTTCTACCCATCTTATCGAAATTATATGAGAGAATATTACAAGTTCGCATCAAACGAATAATTGAACAAAGGAATTTAGTTCCAAAACATCAATTTGGTTTTAGAAATGCGCATTCAACAATTGACCAGGTTCATCGCATTACTGATGTAATAGAAAGAGCTTTAGAGGAAAAAAATGTTTGTACCGCTGTATTCTTGGACGTTTCACAAGCATTCGACAAAGTCAGTCATACGGGTTTACTCACTAAACTAAGCACACAGTTGCCAAGGGCGTACTGTACTTTATTTAAATCGTACCTGAAGAATAGGTTGTTTCGCGTTAAATATGAGAATGAATATTCCCAATTGAGGGAAATACAAGCAGGTGTACCACAAGGAAGCATTCTGGGTCCACTTTTGTATGTTTTATACACCAGTGATATACCTGAAGTTGCTGGAACGACTATGGCTACATTTGCCGATGACACGGCAATTTTGTCAGTTGCCAGAACTGAAATTGAGGCGAAACACAAGCTACAAAACGCACTTACCTCGGTCTTAGAATGGACTAGAAAATGGTGCATAAAATTGAACAGTTCTAAGTCAACACATGTTGACTTTACAAATAAATCAACTCTAGGTATCCCTATATTTATGGATGGTATACAAATACCGTACGCAAATACGGCAAAATATCTTGGTATGACACTGGATGCGAAGTTACGTTGGAACGAGCATGTTAAAATAAAAATTATTGAACTACAACTTAAATGGAAGAAGCTAAAATGGCTATTAGGGAGGAAATCTAAACTGTCTGTCGAAAATAAATTGTTAATATATAATCAAATATTAAAACCTATATGGACTTATGGAGCACAATTGTGGGGTTGCACAAGCGAAAAAAATATAACTATTATTCAACGTTTTCAGAACAAAGTACTCAGATGCATCGTAAACGCACCATGGTATATACGCACAAGTGATTTACATCGTGACCTTGGAGTAAATACTGTTAGAAAAGAGATTGAAAGCATTGCGACAAAACATTACATCCGACTCAGAGACCACGTAAATACAGAAGCATCATCTCTTGCTGATCCCATTGGTTTGGAGCGCAGACTTAAAAGAAGGAAGCCATCCGACCTAATTAGAAGCTCTCTTTTGGCTTGATGATATGATATCATCATAAATATATAAGTTTAAAGTTTATATTTATTTAATTGTTAAAGTTCATGTTTATTTAATTGTTAAAGTTTATGTTTATTTAATTATTAAAGTTTATGTTTAATTGTTTGAAGTAAATTACTTGTTAGTTATAATAACTAGTTGTAATATTAATAAATGAAAATTTAAGAAAGAAAAAAAAAAAAAAAAAAAATTTGGAAATATTTATGGAAAAATAATTAAAAATATAAGAATATATTGAAAAATTTAAGTGTCCCTATTATTTTTCCAGGCCTTTATTTTACTTTTCTTTTAAGAATTTGGCAGAGCAAGTCAAATATTTTTATTTCATTAGTTAATCTATTTGAATACCTTTAATTTAGTGTATATATTTGGAAATATTTATGGAAAAATAATTAAAAATATAAGAATATATTGAAAAATTTAAGTGTCCCTATTATTTTTCCAGGCCTTTATTTTACATTTTTTTTTAAGAATTTGGCAGAGCTAGTCAAATATTTTTATTTTATTGGTTAAACTATTTGAATACCTTTAATTTAGTGTATATATTTTGTAATATTTATGGAAAAATAATTAAAAATATAAGAATATATTGAAAAATTTAAGTGTCCCTATTATTTTTCCAGGCCTTTACTTTACTTTTTTTAAGAATTTTTCAGAGCTAGTCAAATATTTTTATTTTATTAGTTAAACTATTTGAATACCTTTAATTTAGTGTATATATTTGGAAATATTTATGGAAAAATAATTAAAAATATAAGAATATATTGAAAAATTTAAGTGTCCCTATTATTTTTCCAGCCCTTAATTTTACATTTTTTTTTTAAGAATTTGGCAGAGCTAGTCAAATATTTTTATTTTATTGGTTAAACTATTTGAATACCTTTAATTTAGTGTATATATTTTGTAATATTTATGGAAAAATAATTAAAAATATAAGAATATATTGAAAAATTTAAGTGTTCCTATTATTTTCCAGGCCTTTATTTTACTTTTTTTTTAAGAATTTTTCAGAGCTAGTCAAATATTTTTATTTTATTAGTTAAACTATTTGAATACCTTTAATTTAGTGTATATATTTTGTAATATTTATGGAAAAATAATTAAAAATATAAGAATATATTGAAAAATTTAAGTGTCCCTATTATTTTTCCAGGCCTTTATTTTACTATTTTTTAAGAATTTGGTAGAGCTAGTGAAATATTTTTATTTTATTAGTTAAACTATTTGAATACCTTTAATTTAGTGTATATATTTTGTAATATTTATGGAAAAATAATTAAAAATATAAGAATATATTGAAAAATTTAAGTGTCCCTATTATTTCTCCAGGCCTTTATTTTACTTTTTTTTAAGAATTTTTCAGGGCTAGTCAAATATTTATATTTTATTAGTTAAACTATTTGAATACCTTTAATTTAGTGTATATATTTGGAAATATTTATGGAAAAATAATTAAAAATATAAGAATATATTCAAAATTTAAGTGTCCCTTTTATTTTTCCAGGCCTTTATTTTACATTTTTTTTAAGAATTGTTAGAGCTAGTCAAATATTTTTATTTTATTAGTTAAACTATTTGAATACCTTTGATTTAGTGTATATATTTTGTAATATTTATGGAAAAATAATTAAAAATATAAGAATATATTGAAAAATTTAAGTGTCCCTATTATTTTTCCAGGCCTTTACTTTACTTTTTTTTAAGAATTTGGTAGAGCTAGTCAAATATTTTTATTTTAATAGTTAAACTATTTGAATACCTTTAATTTAGTGTATATATTTTGTAATATTTATGGAAAAATAATTAAAAATATAAGAATATATTGAAAAATTTAAGTGTCCCTATTATTTTTCCAGGCCTTTATTTTACTTTTTTTTTTTAAATTTTTCAGAGCTAGTCAAATATTTTTATTTTATTAGTTAAACTATTTGAATACCTTTAATTTAGTGTATATATTTGGAAATATTTATGGAAAAATAATTAAAAATATAAGAATATATTGAAAAATTTAAGTGTCCCTATTATTTTTCCAGGCCTTTATTTTACTTTTCTTTTAAGAATTTGGCAGAGCAAGTCAAATATTTTTATTTCATTAGTTAATCTATTTGAATACCTTTAATTTAGTGTATATATTTGGAAATATTTATGGAAAAATAATTAAAAATATAAGAATATATTGAAAAATTTAAGTGTCCCTATTATTTTTCCAGGCCTTTATTTTACTTTTTTGTAAGAATTTGGTAGAGCTAGTGAAATATTTTTATTTTATTAGTTAAACTATTTGAATACCTTTAATTTAGTGTATATATTTTGTAATATTTATCGAAAAATAATTAAAAATATAAGAATATATTGAAAAATTTAAGTGTCCCTATTATTTTTCCAGGCTTTTATTTTACATTTTTTTTAAGAATTCGGCAGAGCTAGTCAAATATTTTTATTTTATTAGTTAAACTATTTGAATACCTTTAATTTAGTGTATATATTTGGAAATATTTATGGAAAAATAATTAAAAATATAAGAATATATTGAAAAATTTAAGTGTCCTTTTATTTTTCCAGGCCTTTATTTTACATTTTTTTTAAGAATTTGGCAGAGCTAGTCAAATATTTTTATTTTATTAGTTAAACTATTTGAATACCTTTAATTTAGTGTATATATTTTGTAATATTTATGGAAAAATAATTAAAAATATAAGAATATATTGAAAAATTTAAGTGTCCCTATTATTTTTCCAGGCCTTTATTTTACATTTTTTTTAAGAATTTGGTAGAGCTAGTCAAATATTTTTATTTTATTGGTTAAACTATTTGAATACCTTTAATTTAGTGTATATATTTTGTAATATTTATGGAAAAATAATTAAAAATATAAGAATATATTGAAAAATTTAAGTGTCCCTATTATTTTTCCAGGCCTTTATTTTACATTTTTTTTTAAGAATTTGGCAGAGCTAGTCAAATATTTTTATTTTATTGGTTAAACTATTTGAATACCTTTAATTTAGTGTATATATTTTGTAATATTTATGGAAAAATAATTAAAAATATAAGAATATATTGAAAAATTTAAGTGTCCCTATTATTTTTCCAGGCCTTTATTTTACTTTTTTTAAGAATTTTTCAGGGCTAGTCAAATATTTATATTTTATTAGTTAAACTATTTGAATACCTTTAATTTAGTGTATATATTTGGAAATATTTATGGAAAAATAATTAAAAATATAAGAATATATTGAAAAATTTAAGTGTCCCTATTATTTTTCCAGGCCTTTATTTTACATTTTTTTTAAGAATTTGCCAGAGCTAGTCAAATATTTTTATTTTATTAGTTAAACTATTTGAATACCTTTAATTTAGTGTATATATTTTGTAATATTTATGGAAAAATAATTAAAAATATAAGAATATATTGAAAAATTTAAGTGTCCCTATTATTTTTCCAGGCCTTTATTTTACTTTTTTTTAAGAATTTGGTAGAGCTAGTCAAATATTTTTATTTTAATAGTTAAACTATTTGAATACCTTTAATTTAGTGTATATATTTTGTAATATTTATGGAAAAATAATTAAAAATATAAGAATATATTGAAAAATTTAAGTGTCCCTATTATTTTTCCAGGCCTTTATTTTACTTTTTTTTAAGAATTTTTCAGAGCTAGTCAAATATTTTTATTTTATTAGTTAAACTATTTGAATACCTTTAATTTAGTGTATATATTTGGAAATATTTATGGAAAAATAATTAAAAATATAAGAATATATTGAAAAATTTAAGTGTCCCTATTATTTTTCCAGGCCTTTATTTTACATTTTTTTTAAGAATTTGGTAGAGCTAGTCAAATATTTTTATTTTATTAGTTAAACTATTTGAATACCTTTAATTTAGTGTATATATTTTGTAATATTTATGGAAAAATAATTAAAAATATAAGAATATATTGAAAAATTTAAGTGTCCCTATTATTTTTCCAGGCCTGTATTTTACTTTTCTTTTAAGAATTTGGCAGAGCAAGTCAAATATTTTTATTTCATTAGTTAATCTATTTGAATACCTTTAATTTAGTGTATATATTTGGAAATATTTATGGAAAAATAATTAAAAATATAAGAATATATTGAAAAATTTAAGTGTCCCTATTATTTTTCCAGGCCTTTATTTTACATTTTTTTTTAAGAATTTGGCAGAGCTAGTCAAATATTTTTATTTTATTGGTTAAACTATTTGAATACCTTTAATTTAGTGTATATATTTTGTAATATTTATGGAAAAATAATTAAAAATATAAGAATATATTGAAAAATTTAAGTGTTCCTATTATTTTCCAGGCCTTTATTTTACTTTTTTTTTAAGAATTTTTCAGAGCTAGTCAAATATTTTTATTTTATTAGTTAAACTATTTGAATACCTTTAATTTAGTGTATATATTTTGTAATATTTATGGAAAAATAATTAAAAATATAAGAATATATTGAAAAATTTAAGTGTCCCTATTATTTTTCCAGGCCTTTATTTTACTTTTTTTAAGAATTTGGTAGAGCTAGTGAAATATTTTTATTTTATTAGTTAAACTATTTGAATACCTTTAATTTAGTGTATATATTTTGTAATATTTATGGAAAAATAATTAAAAATATAAGAATATATTGAAAAATTTAAGTGTCCCTATTATTTTTCCAGGCCTTTATTTTACTTTTTTTTAAGAATTTTTCAGAGCTAGTCAAATATTTTTATTTTATTAGTTAAACTATTTGAATACCTTTAATTTAGTGTATATATTTGGAAATATTTATGGAAAAATAATTAAAAATATAAGAATATATTGAAAAATTTAAGTGTCCCTATTATTTTTCCAGGCCTTTATTTTACATTTTTTTTAAGAATTTGCCAGAGCTAGTCAAATATTTTTATTTTATTAGTTAAACTATTTGAATACCTTTAATTTAGTGTATATATTTTGTAATATTTATGGAAAAATAATTAAAAATAAAAGAATATATTGAAAAATTTAAGTGTTCCTATTATTTTTCCAGGCCTATATTTTACTTTTCTTTTAAGAATTTGGCAGAGCAAGTCAAATATTTTTATTTCATTAGTTAATCTATTTGAATACCTTTAATTTAGTGTATATATTTGGAAATATTTATGGAAAAATAATTAAAAATATAAGAATATATTGAAAAATTTAAGTGTCCCTATTATTTTTCCAGGCCTTTATTTTACATTTTTTTTTAAGAATTTGGCAGAGCTAGTCAAATATTTTTATTTTATTGGTTAAACTATTTGAATACCTTTAATTTAGTGTATATATTTTGTAATATTTATGGAAAAATAATTAAAAATATAAGAATATATTGAAAAATTTAAGTGTTCCTATTATTTTCCAGGCCTTTATTTTACTTTTTTTTTAAGAATTTTTCAGAGCTAGTCAAATATTTTTATTTTATTAGTTAAACTATTTGAATACCTTTAATTTAGTGTATATATTTTGTAATATTTATGGAAAAATAATTAAAAATATAAGAATATATTGAAAAATTTAAGTGTCCCTATTATTTTTCCAGGCCTTTATTTTACTTTTTTTAAGAAGTTTTCAGGGCTAGTCAAATATTTATATTTTATTAGTTAAACTATTTGAATACCTTTAATTTAGTGTATATATTTTGTAATATTTATGGAAAAATAATTAAAAATATAAGAATATATTGAAAAATTTAAGTGTTCCTATTATTTTCCAGGCCTTTATTTTACTTTTTTTTTAAGAGTTTTTCAGAGCTAGTCAAATATTTTTATTTTATTAGTTAAACTATTTGAATACCTTTAATTTAGTGTATATATTTTGTAATATTTATGGAAAAATAATTAAAAATATAAGAATATATTGAAAAATTTAAGTGTCCCTATTATTTTTCCAGGCCTTTATTTTACATTTTTTTTAAGAATTTGCCAGAGCTAGTCAAATATTTTTATTTTATTAGTTAAACTATTTGAATACCTTTAATTTAGTGTATATATTTTGTAATATTTATGGAAAAATAATTAAAAATATAAGAATATATTGAAAAATTTAAGTGTCCCTATTATTTTTCCAGGCCTTTATTTTACTTTTTTTTAAGAATTTTTCAGAGCTAGTCAAATATTTTTATTTTATTAGTTAAACTATTTGAATACCTTTAATTTAGTGTATATATTTGGAAATATTTATGGAAAAATAATTAAAAATATAAGAATATATTGAAAAATTTAAGTGTCCCTATTATTTTTCCAGGCCTTTATTTTACATTTTTTTTAAGAATTTGCCAGAGCTAGTCAAATATTTTTATTTTATTAGTTAAACTATTTGAATACCTTTAATTTAGTGTATATATTTTGTAATATTTATGGAAAAATAATTAAAAATAAAAGAATATATTGAAAAATTTAAGTGTCCCTATTATTTTTCCAGGCCTGTATTTTACTTTTCTTTTAAGAATTTGGCAGAGCAAGTCAAATATTTTTATTTCATTAGTTAATCTATTTGAATACCTTTAATTTAGTGTATATATTTGGAAATATTTATGGAAAAATAATTAAAAATATAAGAATATATTGAAAAATTTAAGTGTCCCTATTATTTTTCCAGGCCTTTATTTTACTTTTTTTTAAGAATTTGGTAGAGCTAGTCAAATATTTTTATTTTAATAGTTAAACTATTTGAATACCTTTAATTTAGTGTATATATTTTGTAATATTTATGGAAAAATAATTAAAAATATAAGAATATATTGAAAAATTTAAGTGTCCCTATTATTTTTCCAGGCCTTTATTTTACTTTTTTTTTAAGAATTTTTCAGAGCTAGTCAAATATTTTTATTTTATTAGTTAAACTATTTGAATACCTTTAATTTAGTGTATATATTTGGAAATATTTATGGAAAAATAATTAAAAATATAAGAATATATTGAAAAATTTAAGTGTCCCTATTATTTTTCCAGGCCTTTATTTTACTTTTCTTTTAAGAATTTGGCAGAGCAAGTCAAATATTTTTATTTCATTAGTTAATCTATTTGAATACCTTTAATTTAGTGTATATATTTGGAAATATTTATGGAAAAATAATTAAAAATATAAGAATATATTGAAAAATTTAAGTGTCCCTATTATTTTTCCAGGCCTTTATTTTACATTTTTTTTTAAGAATTTGGCAGAGCTAGTCAAATATTTTTATTTTATTGGTTAAACTATTTGAATACCTTTAATTTAGTGTATATATTTTGTAATATTTATGGAAAAATAATTAAAAATATAAGAATATATTGAAAAATTTAAGTGTTCCTATTATTTTCCAGGCCTTTATTTTACTTTTTTTTTAAGAATTTTTCAGAGCTAGTCAAATATTTTCATTTTATTAGTTAAACTATTTGAATACCTTTAATTTAGTGTATATATTTTGTAATATTTATGGAAAAATAATTAAAAATATAAGAATATATTGAAAAATTTAAGTGTTCCTATTATTTTCCAGGCCTTTATTTTACTTTTTTTTTAAGAATTTTTCAGAGCTAGTCAAATATTTTCATTTTATTAGTTAAACTATTTGAATACCTTTAATTTAGTGTATATATTTTGTAATATTTATGGAAAAATAATTAAAAATAAAAGAATATATTGAAAAATTTAAGTGTTCCTATTATTTTCCAGGCCTTTATTTTACTTTTTTTTTAAGAATTTGCCAGAGCTAGTCAAATATTTTTATTTTATTAGTTAAACTATTTGAATACCTTTAATTTAGTGTATATATTTTGTAATATTTATGGAAAAATAATTAAAAATAAAAGAATATATTGAAAAATTTAAGTGTCCCTATTATTTTTCCAGGCCTGTATTTTACTTTTCTTTTAAGAATTTGGCAGAGCAAGTCAAATATTTTTATTTCATTAGTTAATCTATTTGAATACCTTTAATTTAGTGTATATATTTTGTAATATTTATGGAAAAATAATTAAAAATATAAGAATATATTGAAAAATTTAAGTGTCCCTATTATTTTTCCAGGCCTTTATTTTACTTTTTTTTAAGAATTTGGTAGAGCTAGTGAAATATTTTTATTTTATTAGTTAAACTATTTGAATACCTTTAATTTAGTGTATATATTTTGTAATATTTATCGAAAAATAATTAAAAATATAAGAATATATTGAAAAATTTAAGTGTCCCTATTATTTTTCCAGGCCTTTATTTTACTTTTTTTTTAAGAATTTTTCAGAGCTAGTCAAATATTTTTATTTTATTAGTTAAACTACTTGAATACCTTTAATTTAGTGTATATATTTTGTAATATTTATGGAAAAATAATTAAAAATGTAAGAATATATTGAAAAATTTAAGTGTCCCTATTATTTTTCCAGGCCTTTATTTTACATTTTTTTTAAGAATTTGGCAGAGCTAGTCAAATATTTTTATTTTATTAGTTAAACTATTTGAATACCTTTAATTTAGTGTATATATTTGGAAATATTTATGGAAAAATAATTAAAAATATAAGAATATATTGAAAAATTTAAGTGTCCCTATTATTTTTCCAGGCCTTTATTTTACATTTTTTTTAAGAATTTGGCAGAGCTAGTCAAATATTTTTATTTTATTAGTTAAACTATTTGAATACCTCTAATTTAGTGTATATATTTTGTAATATTTATGGAAAAATAATTAAAAATATAAGAATATATTGAAAAATTTAAGTGTCCCTATTATTTTTCCAGGCCTTTATTTTACATTTTTTTTAAGAATTTGGTAGAGCTAGTCAAATATTTTTATTTTATTGGTTAAACTATTTGAATACCTTTAATTTAGTGTATATATTTTGTAATATTTATGGAAAAATAATTAAAAATATAAGAATATATTGAAAAATTTAAGTGTCCCTATTATTTTTCCAGGCCTTTATTTTACATTTTTTTTAAGAATTTTTCAGAGCTAGTCAAATATTTTTATTTTATTAGTTAAACTATTTGAATACCTTTAATTTAGTGTATATATTTTGTAATATTTATGGAAAAATAATTAAAAATATAAGAATATATTGAAAAATTTAAGTGTCCCTATTATTTTTCCAGGCCTCTATTTTACATTTTTTTTAAGAATTTGGTAGAGCTAGTGAAATATTTTTATTTTATTAGTTAAACTATTTGAATACCTTAAATTTAGTGTATATATTTTGTAATATTTATCGAAAAATAATTAAAAATATAAGAATGTATTGAAAAATTTAAGTGTCCCTATTATTTTTCCAGGCCTTCATTTTACTTTTCTTTTAAGAATTTGGCAGAGCTAGTCAAATATTTTTATTTCCTTAGTTAATCTATTTGAATACCTTTAATTTAGTGTATATATTTTGTAATATTTATGGAAAAATAATTAAAAATATAAGAATATATTGAAAAATTTAAGTGTCCCTATTATTTTTCCAGGCCTCTATTTTACATTTTTTTAAGAATTTGGCAGAGCTAGTCAAATATTTTTATTTTATTGGTTAAACTATTTGAATACCTTTAATTTAGTGTATATATTTTGTAATATTTATGGAAAAAATAATTAAAAATATAAGAATATATTGAAAAATTTAAGTGTCCCTATTATTTTTCCAGGCCTTTATTTTACATTTTTTTTAAGAATTTGGTAGAGCTAGTCAAATATTTTTATTTTATTGGTTAAACTATTTGAATACCTTTAATTTAGTGTATATATTTTGTAATATTTATGGAAAAATAATTAAAAATATAAGAATATATTGAAAAATTTAAGTGTCCCTATTATTTTTCCAGGCCTTTATTTTACATTTTTTTTAAGAATTTGGTAGAGCTAGTCAAATATTTTTATTTTATTGGTTAAACTATTTGAATACCTTTAATTTAGTGTATATATTTTGTAATATTTATGGAAAAATAATTAAAAATATAAGAATATATTGAAAAATTTAAGTGTCCCTATTATTTTTCCAGGCCTCTATTTTACATTTTTTTTAAGAATTTGGTAGAGCTAGTGAAATATTTTTATTTTATTAGTTAAACTATTTGAATACCTTAAATTTAGTGTATATATTTTGTAATATTTATCGAAAAATAATTAAAAATATAAGAATGTATTGAAAAATTTAAGTGTCCCTATTATTTTTCCAGGCCTTCATTTTACTTTTCTTTTAAGAATTTAACAGAGCTAGTCAAATATTTTTATTTCCTTAGTTAATCTATTTGAATACCTTTAATTTAGTGTATATATTTTGTAATATTTATGGAAAAATAATTAAAAATATAAGAATATATTGAAAAATTTAAGTGTCCCTATTATTTTTCCAGGCCTTTATTTTACATTTTTTTTAAGAATTTGGTAGAGCTAGTCAAATATTTTTATTTTATTGGTTAAACTATTTGAATACCTTTAATTTAGTGTATATATTTTGTAATATTTATGGAAAAATAATTAAAAATATAAGAATATATTGAAAAATTTAAGTGTCACTATTATTTTTCCAGGCCTTTATTTTACATTTTTTTAAGAAATTTTCAGAGCTAGTCAAATATTTTTATTTTATTGGTTAAACTATTTGAATACCTTTAATTTAGTGTATATATTTGGAAATATTTATGGAAAAATAATTAAAAATATAAGAATATATTGAAAAATTTAAGTGTCCCTATTATTTTTCCAGGCCTTTATTTTACTTTTCTTTTAAGAATTTGGCAGAGCAAGTCAAATATTTTTATTTCATTAGTTAATCTATTTGAATACCTTTAATTTAGTGTATATATTTGGAAATATTTATGGAAAAATAATTAAAAATATAAGAATATATTGAAAAATTTAAGTGTCCCTATTATTTTTCCAGGCCTTTATTTTACATTTTTTTTTAAGAATTTGGCAGAGCTAGTCAAATATTTTTATTTTATTGGTTAAACTATTTGAATACCTTTAATTTAGTGTATATATTTTGTAATATTTATGGAAAAATAATTAAAAATATAAGAATATATTGAAAAATTTAAGTGTTCCTATTATTTTCCAGGCCTTTATTTTACTTTTTTTTTAAGAATTTTTCAGAGCTAGTCAAATATTTTCATTTTATTAGTTAAACTATTTGAATACCTTTAATTTAGTGTATATATTTTGTAATATTTATGGAAAAATAATTAAAAATATAAGAATATATTGAAAAATTTAAGTGTTCCTATTATTTTCCAGGCCTTTATTTTACTTTTTTTTTAAGAATTTTTCAGAGCTAGTCAAATATTTTCATTTTATTAGTTAAACTATTTGAATACCTTTAATTTAGTGTATATATTTTGTAATATTTATGGAAAAATAATTAAAAATATAAGAATATATTGAAAAATTTAAGTGTCCCTATTATTTTTCCAGGCCTTTATTTTACTTTTTTTTAAGAATTTGGTAGAGCTAGTGAAATATTTTTATTTTATTAGTTAAACTATTTGAATACCTTTAATTTAGTGTATATATTTTGTAATATTTATCGAAAAATAATTAAAAATATAAGAATATATTGAAAAATTTAAGTGTCCCTATTATTTTTCCAGGCCTTTATTTTACTTTTTTTTTAAGAATTTTTTAGAGCTAGTCAAATATTTTTATTTTATTAGTTAAACTACTTGAATACCTTTAATTTAGTGTATATATTTTGTAATATTTATGGAAAAATAATTAAAAATGTAAGAATATATTGAAAAATTTAAGTGTCCCTATTATTTTTCCAGGCCTTTATTTTACATTTTTTTTAAGAATTTGGCAGAGCTAGTCAAATATTTTTATTTTATTAGTTAAACTATTTGAATACCTTTAATTTAGTGTATATATTTGGAAATATTTATGGAAAAATAATTAAAAATATAAGAATATATTGAAAAATTTAAGTGTCCCTATTATTTTTCCAGGCCTTTATTTTACATTTTTTTTAAGAATTTGGCAGAGCTAGTCAAATATTTTTATTTTATTAGTTAAACTATTTGAATACCTCTAATTTAGTGTATATATTTTGTAATATTTATGGAAAAATAATTAAAAATATAAGAATATATTGAAAAATTTAAGTGTCCCTATTATTTTTCCAGGCCTTTATTTTACATTTTTTTTAAGAATTTGGTAGAGCTAGTCAAATATTTTTATTTTATTGGTTAAACTATTTGAATACCTTTAATTTAGTGTATATATTTTGTAATATTTATGGAAAAATAATTAAAAATATAAGAATATATTGAAAAATTTAAGTGTCCCTATTATTTTTCCAGGCCTTTATTTTACATTTTTTTTAAGAATTTTTCAGAGCTAGTCAAATATTTTTATTTTATTAGTTAAACTATTTGAATACCTTTAATTTAGTGTATATATTTTGTAATATTTATGGAAAAATAATTAAAAATATAAGAATATATTGAAAAATTTAAGTGTCCCTATTATTTTTCCAGGCCTCTATTTTACATTTTTTTTAAGAATTTGGTAGAGCTAGTGAAATATTTTTATTTTATTAGTTAAACTATTTGAATACCTTAAATTTAGTGTATATATTTTGTAATATTTATCGAAAAATAATTAAAAATATAAGAATGTATTGAAAAATTTAAGTGTCCCTATTATTTTTCCAGGCCTTCATTTTACTTTTCTTTTAAGAATTTAACAGAGCTAGTCAAATATTTTTATTTCCTTAGTTAATCTATTTGAATACCTTTAATTTAGTGTATATATTTTGTAATATTTATGGAAAAATAATTAAAAATATAAGAATATATTGAAAAATTTAAGTGTCCCTATTATTTTTCCAGGCCTTTATTTTACATTTTTTTTAAGAATTTGGTAGAGCTAGTCAAATATTTTTATTTTATTGGTTAAACTATTTGAATACCTTTAATTTAGTGTATATATTTTGTAATATTTATGGAAAAATAATTAAAAATATAAGAATATATTGAAAAATTTAAGTGTCACTATTATTTTTCCAGGCCTTTATTTTACATTTTTTTAAGAAATTTTCAGAGCTAGTCAAATATTTTTATTTTATTGGTTAAACTATTTGAATACCTTTAATTTAGTGTATATATTTTGTAATATGTATTTATGGAAAAATAATTAAAAATATAAGAATATATTGAAAAATTTAAGTGTCCCTATTATTTTTCCAAGCCTTTGTTTTACATTTTTTTTAAGAATTTGGCAGAGCTAGTGAAATATTTTTAGTTTATTAGTTAAACTATTTGAATACCTTTAATTTAGTGTATATATTTTGTAATATTTATGGAAAAATAATTAAAAATATAAGAATATATTGAAAAATTTAAGTGTCCCTATTATTTTTCCAGGCCTTTATTTTACTTTTTTTTTAAGAATTTTTCAGAGCTAGTCAAATATTTTTATTTTATTAGTTAAACTATTTGAATACCTTTAATTTAGTGTATATATTTTGTAATATTTATGGAAAAATAATTAAAAATATAAGAATATATTGAAAAATTTAAGTGTCCCTATTATTTTTCCAAGCCTTTATTTTACATTTTTTTTAAGAATTTGACAGAGCTAGTGAAATATTTTTAGTTTATTAGTTAAACTATTTGAATACCTTTAATTTAGTGTATATATTTGTAATATTTATGGAAAAATAATTAAAAATATAAGAATATATTGAAAAATTTAAGTGTCCCTATTATTTTTCCAGGCCTTTATTTTACTTTTTTTTTAAGAATTTGGCAGAGCTAGTCAAATATTTTTATTTCATTAGTTAAACTATTTGAATACCTTTAATTTAGTGTATATATTTGGAAATATTTATGGAAAAATAATTAAAAATATAAGAATATATTGAAAAATTTAAGTGTCCCTATTATTTTTCCAGGCCTTTATTTTACTTTTTTTTTAAGAATTTTTCAGAGCTAGTCAAATATTTTTATTTTATTAGTTAAACTATTTGAATACCTTTAATTTAGTGTTTATATTTGGAAATATTTATGGAAAAATAATTAAAAATATAAGAATATATTGAAAAATTTAAGTGTCCCTATTATTTTTCCAGGCCTTTATTTTACTTTTCTTTTAAGAATTTGGCAGAGCTAGTCAAATATTTTTATTTCATTAGTTAATCTATTTGAATACCTTTAATTTAGTGTATATATTTTGAAATATTTATGGAAAAATAATTAAAAATATAAGAATATATTGAAAAATTTAAGTGTCACTATTATTTTTCCAGGCCTTTATTTTACATTTTTTTTAAGAAATTTTCAGAGCTAGTCAAATATTTTTATTTTATTGGTTAAACTATTTGAATACCTTTAATTTAGTGTATATATTTTTTATAATATGTATTTATGGAAAAATAATTAAAAATATAAGAATATATTGAAAAATTTAATTGTCCCTATTATTTTTCCAGGCCTTTATTTTACTTTTTTTTAAGAATTTTTCAGAGCTAGTCAAATATTTTTATTTTATTAGTTAAACTATTTGAATACCTTTAATTTAGTGTATATATTTTGTAATATTTATGAAAAAATAATTAAAAATATAAGAATATATTGAAAAATTTAAGTGTCCCTATTATTTTTCCAGGCCTTTATTTTACATTTTTTTAAGAATTTGGCAGAGCTAGTGAAATATTTTTATTTTATTAGTTAAACTACCTTTAATTTAGTGTATATATTTTGTAATATTTATGAAAAAATAATTAAAAATATAAGAATATATTGAAAAATTTAAGTGTCCCTATTATTTTTCCAGGCCTTTATTTTACTTTTCTTTTAAGTATTTGGCAGAGCTAGTCAAATATTTTTATTTTATTGGTTAAACTATTTGAATACCTTTAATTTAGTGTATATATTTTGTAATATTTATGGAAAAATAATTAAAAATATAAGAATATATTGAAAAATTTAAGTGTCCCTATTATTTTTCCAGGCCTTTATTTTACTTTTTTTTAAGAATTTGGTAGAGCTAGTGAAATATTTTTATTTTATTAGTTAAACTATTTGAATACCTTTAATTTAGTGTATATATTTTGTAATATTTATGGAAAAATAATTAAAAATATAAGAATATATTGAAAAATTTAAGTGTCCCTATTATTTTTCCAGGCCTTTATTTTACTTTTTTTTAACAATTTGGTAGAGCTAGTGAAATATTTTTATTTTATTAGTTAAACTATTTGAATACCTTTAATTTAGTGTATATATTTTGTAATATTTATGGAAAAATAATTAAAAATATAAGAATATATTGAAAAATTTAAGTGTCCCTATTATTTTTCCAGGCCTTTATTTTACTTTTTTTTTAAGAATTTGGCAGAGCTAGTCAAATATTTTTATTTTATTAGTTAAACTATTTGAATACCTTTAATTTAGTGTATATATTTGGAAATATTTATTGAAAAATAATTAAAAATATAAGAATATATTGAAAAATTTAAGTGTCCCTATTATTTTCCAGGCCTTTATTTTACTTTTTTTTTAAGAATTTTTCAGAGCTAGTCAAATATTTTTATTTTATTAGTTAAACTATTTGAATACCTTTAATTTAGTGTATATATTTGGAAATATTTATTGAAAAATAATTAAAAATATAAGAATATATTGAAAAATTTAAGTGTCCCTATTATTTTCCAGGCCTTTATTTTACTTTTTTTTTAAGAATTTGGCAGAGCTAGTCAAATATTTTTATTTCCTTAGTTAATCTATTTGAATACCTTTAATTTAGTTTATATATTTTGAAATATTTATGGAAAAATAATTAAAAATATAAGAATATATTGAAAAATTTAAGTGTCACTATTATTTTTCCAGACCTTTATTTTACATTTTTTTTAAGAAATTTTCAGAGCTAGTCAAATATTTTTATTTTATTGGTTAAACTATTTGAATACCTTTAATTTAGTGTATATATTTTGTAACATGTATTTATGGAAAAATAATTAAAAATATAAGAATATATTGAAAAATTTAATTGTCCCTATTAATTTTCCAGGCCTTTATTTTACTTTTTTTTTAAGAATTTTTCAGAGCTAGTCAAATATTTTTATTTTATTAGTTAAACTATTTGAATACCTTTAATTTAGTGAATATATTTTGTAATATTTATGAAAAAATAATTAAAAATATAAGAATATATTGAAAAATTTAAGTGTCCCTATTATTTTTCCAGGCCTTTATTTTACATTTTTTTTAAGAATTTGGCAGAGCTAGTGAAATATTTTTATTTTATTAGTTAAACTATTTGAATACCTTTAATTTAGTGTATATATTTTGTAATATTTATGAAAAAATAATTAAAAATATAAGAATATATTGAAAAATTTAAGTGTCCCTATTATTTTTCCAGGCCTTTATTTTACTTTTCTTTTAAGAATTTGGCAGAGCTAGTCAAATATTTTTATTTTATTGGTTAAACTATTTGAATACCTTTAATTTAGTGTATATATTTTGTAATATTTATGGAAAAATAATTAAAAATATAAGAATATATTGAAAAATTTAAGTGTCCCTATTATTTTTCCAGGCCTTTATTTTATTTTTTTTTAAGAATTTGGTAGAGCTAGTGAAATATTTTTATTTTATTAGTTAAACTATTTGAATACCTTTAATTTAGTGTATATATTTTGTAATATTTATCGAAAAATAATTAAAAATATAAGAATATATTGAAAAATTTAAGTGTCCCTATTATTTTTCCAGGCCTTTATTTTACTTTTTTTTAAGAATTTTTCAGAGCTAGTCAAATATTTTTATTTTATTAGTTAAACTATTTGAATACCTTTAATTTAGTGTATATATTTTGTAATATTTATGAAAAAATAATTAAAAATATAAGAATATATTGGAAAATTTAAGTGTCCCTATTATTTTTCCAGGCCTTTATTTTACTTTTTTTTTAAGAATTTGGTAGAGCTAGTGAAATATTTTTATTTTATTAGTTAAACTATTTGAATACCTTTAATTTAGTGTATATATTTTGTAATATTTATCGAAAAATAATTAAAAATATAAGAATATATTGAAAAATTTAAGTGTCCCTATTATTTTTCCAGGCCTTTATTTTACTTTTTTTTTAAGAATTTTTCAGAGCTAGTCAAATATTTTTATTTTATTAGTTAAACTATTTGAATACCTTTAATTTAGTGTATATATTTGGAAATATTTATGGAAAAATAATTAAAAATATAAGAATATATTGAAAAATTTAAGTGTCCCTATTATTTTTCCAGGCCTTCATTTTACTTTTCTTTTAAGAATTTGGCAGAGCTAGTCAAATATTTTTATTTCATTAGTTAATCTATTTGAATACCTTTAATTTATTGTATATATTTTGTAATATTTATGGAAAAATAATTAAAAATATAAGAATATATTGAAAAATTTAAGTGTCCCTATTATTTTTCCAGGCCTTTATTTTACTTTTTTTTAAGAATTTGGCAGAGCTAGCCAAATATTTTTATTTCATTAGTTAAACTATTTGAATACCTTTAATTTAGTGTATATATTTGGAAATATTTATGGAAAAATAATTAAAAATATAAGAATATATTGAAAAATTTAAGTGTCCCTATTATTTTTCCAGGCCTTCATTTTACTTTTCTTTTAAGAATTTGGCAGAGCTAGTCAAATATTTTTATTTCCTTAGTTAATCTATTTGAATACCTTTAATTTAGTTTATATATTCTGAAATATTTATGGAAAAATAATTAAAAATATAAGAATATATTGAAAAATTTAAGTGTCCCTATTATTTTTCCAGGCCTTTATTTTACTTTTTTTTTAAGAATTTTTCAGAGCTAGTCAAATATTTTTATTTTATTAGTTAAACTATTTGAATACCTTTAATTTAGTGTATATATTTGGAAATATTTATGGAAAAATAATTAAAAATATAAGAATATATTGAAAAATTTAAGTGTCCCTATTATTTTAACAGGCTTTTATTTTACTTTTTTTAAGAATTTGGTAGAGCTAGTGAAATATTTTTATTTTATTAGTTAAACTATTTGAATACCTTTAATTTAGTGTATATATTTTGTAATATTTATCGAAAAATAATTAAAAATATAAGATTATATTGAAAAATTTAAGTGTCCCTATTATTTTTCCAGGCCTTTATTTTACTTTTTTTTTAAGAATTTTTCAGAGCTAGTCAAATATTTTTATTTTATTAGTTAAACTACTTGAATACCTTTAATTTAGTGTATATATTTTGTAATATTTATGGAAAAATAATTAAAAATATAAGAATATATTGAAAAATTTAAGTGTCCCTATTATTTTTCCAGGCCTTTATTTTACTTTTCTTTTAAGAATTTGGCAGAGCTAGTCAAATATTTTTATTTCATTAGTTAATCTATTTGAATACCTTTAATTTAGTGTATATATTTGGAAATATTTATGGAAAAATAATTAAAAATATAAGAATATATTGAAAAATTTAAGTGTCCCTATTATTTTTCCAGGCCTCTATTTTACTTTTTTTTTAAGAATTTTTCAGAGCTAGTCAAATATTTTTATTTTATTAGTTAAACTATTTGAATACCTTTAATTTAGTGTATATATTTTGTAATGTTAATGAAAAAATAATAAAAAATATAAGAATATATTGAAACATTTAAGTGTCCCTATTATTTTTCCAGGCCTTTATTTTACATTTTTTTTAAGAATTTTTCAGAGCTAGTCAAATATTTTTACTTTATTAGTTAAACTATTTGAATACCTTTAATTTAGTGTATATATTTTGTAATATTTATGGAAAAATAATTAAAAATATAAGAATATATTGAAAAATTTAAGTGTCCCTATTATTTTTCCAGGCCTTTATTTTACATTTTTTTTAAGAATTTTTCAGAGCTAGTCAAATATTTTTACTTTATTAGTTAAACTATTTGAATACCTTTAATTTAGTGTATATATTTTGTAATATTTATGGAAAAATAATTAAAAATATAAGAATATATTGAAAAATTTAAGTGTCCCTATTATTTTTCCAGGCCTTTATTTTACATTTTTTTTTTAATTTGACAGAGCTAGTGAAATATTTTTATTTTATTAGTTAAACTATTTGAATACCTTTAATTTAGTGTATATATTTGGAAATATTTATGAAAAAATAATTAAAAATATAAGAATGTATTGAAACATTTAAGTGTCCCTATTATTTTTCCAGGCCTTTATTTTACTTTTTTTTAAGAATTTTTCAGAGCTAGTCAAATATTTTTATTTTATTAGTTAAACTATTTGAATACCTTTAATTTAGTGTATATATTTGGAAATATTTATGGAAAAATAATTAAAAATATATTGAAAAATTTAAGTGTCCCAATTATTTTTCCAGGTCTTTATTTTACTTTTCTTTTAAGAATTTGGCAGAGCTAGTCAAATATTTTTATTTCATTAGTTAATCTATTTGAATACCTTTAATTTATTGTATATATTTTGTAATATTTATGGAAAAAGAATTAAAAATATAAGAATATATTGAAAAATTTAAGTGTCACTATTATTTTTCCAGGCCTTTATTTTACATTTTTTAAAGAATTTTTCAGAGCTAGTCAAATATTTTTATTTTATTGGTTAAACTATTTGAATACCTTTAATTTAGTGTATATATTTTGTAATATGTATTTATGGAAAAATAATTAAAAATATAAGAATATATTGAAAAATTTAAGTGTCCCTATTATTTTTCCAGGCCTTTATTTTACTTTTTTTTAAGAATTTTTCAGAGCTAGTCAAATATTTTTATTTTATTAGTTAAACTATTTGAATACCTTTAATTTAGTGTATATATTTTGTAATATTTATGAAAAAATAATTAAAAAATATAAGAATATATTGAAAAATTTAAGTGTCCCTATTATTTTTCCAGGCTTTTATTTTACTTTTTTTAAGAATTTGGTAGAGCTAGTGAAATATTTTTATTTTATTAGTTAAACTATTTGAATACCTTTAATTTAGTGTATATATTTTGTAATATTTGTGGAAAAATAATTAAAAATATAAGAATATATTGAAAAATTTAAGTGTCCCTATTATTTTTCCAGGCCTTTATTTTACTTTTCTTTTAAGAATTTGGCAGAGCTAGTCAAATATTTTTATTTCATTAGTTAATCTATTTGAATACCTTTAATTTAGTGTATATATTTGGAAATATTTATGGAAAAATAATTAAAAATATAAGAATATATTGAAAAATTTAAGTGTCCCTATTATTTTTCCAGGCCTTTATTTTACATTTTTTTTAAGAATTTGGCAGAGCTAGTCAAATATTTTTATTTTATTAGTTAAACTATTTGAATACCTTTAATTTAGTGTATATATTTTGTAATATTTATGGAAAAATAATTAAAAATATAAGAATATATTGAAAAATTTAAGTGTCCCTATTATTTTTCCAGGCCTTTATTTTACATTTTTTTAAGAATTTGGCAGAGCTAGTGAAATATTTTTATTTTATTAGTTAAACTATTTGAATACCTTTAATTTAGTGTATATATTTTGTAATATTTATGGAAAAATAATTAAAAATATAAGAATATATTGAAAAATTTAAGTGTCCCTATTATTTTTCCAGGCTTTTATTTTACTTTTTTTAAGAATTTGGTAGAGCTAGTGAAATATTTTTATTTTATTAGTTAAACTATTTGAATACCTTTAATTTAGTGTATATATTTTGTAATATTTGTGGAAAAATAATTAAAAATATAAGAATATATTGAAAAATTTAAGTGTCCCTATTATTTTTCCAGGCCTTTATTTTACTTTTCTTTTAAGAATTTGGCAGAGCTAGTCAAATATTTTTATTTCATTAGTTAATCTATTTGAATACCTTTAATTTAGTGTATATATTTGGAAATATTTATGGAAAAATAATTAAAAATATAAGAATATATTGAAAAATTTAAGTGTCCCTATTATTTTTCCAGGCCTTTATTTTACATTTTTTTTAAGAATTTGGCAGAGCTAGTCAAATATTTTTATTTTATTAGTTAAACTATTTGAATACCTTTAATTTAGTGTATATATTTTGTAATATTTATGGAAAAATAATTAAAAATATAAGAATATATTGAAAAATTTAAGTGTCCCTATTATTTTTCCAGGCCTTTATTTTACTTTTCTTTTAAGAATTTTTCAGAGCTAGTCAAATATTTTTATTTTATTAGTTAAACTATTTGAATACCTTTAATTTAGTGTATATATTTTGTAATATTTATGGAAAAATAATTAAAAATATAAGAATATATTGACAAATTTAAGTGTCCCTATTATTTTTCCAGGCCTTTATTTTACATTTTTTTAAGAATTTAGCAGAGCTAGTCAAATATTTTTATTTTATTAGTTAAACTATTTGAATACCTTTAATTTAGTGTATATATTTTGTAATATTTATGAAAAAATAATTAAAAATATAAGAATATATTGAAAAATTTAAGTGTCCCTATTATTTTTCCAGGCCTTTATTTTACATTTTTTTTAAGAATTTGGCAGAGCTAGTGAAATATTTTTATTTTATTAGTTAAACTATTTGAATACCTTTAATTTAGTGTATATATTTTGTAATATTTATGGAAAAATAATTAAAAATATAAGAATATATTGAAAAATTTAAGTGGCCCTATTATTTTTCCAGGCCCTTATTTTACATTTTTTTAAGAATTTAGCAGAGCTAGTCAAATATTTTTATTTTATTAGTTAAACTATTTGAATACCTTTAATTTAGTGTATATATTTTGTAATATTTATGGAAAAATAATTAAAAATGTAAGAATATATTGAAAAATTTAAGTGTCCCTATTATTTTTCCAGGCCTTTATTTTACTTTTCTTTTAAGAATTTTTCAGAGCTAGTCAAATATTTTTATTTTATTAGTTAAACTATTTGAATACCTTTAATTTAGTGTATATATTTTGTAATATTTATGGAAAAATAATTAAAAATATAAGAATATATTGAAAAATTTAAGTGTCCCTATTATTTTTCCAGGCCTTTATTTTACTTTTTTTTAAGAATTTGGTAGAGCTAGTGAAATATTTTTATTTTATTAGTTAAACTATTTGAATACCTTTAATTTAGTGTATATATTTTGTAATATTTATCGAAAAATAATTAAAAATATAAGAATATATTGAAAAATTTAAGTGTCCCTATTATTTTTCCAGGCCTTTATTTTACTTTTTTTTTAAGAATTTGGTAGAGCTAGTGAAATATATTTATTTTATTAGTTAAACTATTTGAATACCTTTAATTTAGTGTATATATTTTGTAATATTTATCGAAAAATAATTAAAAATATAAGAATATATTGAAAAATTTAAGTGTCCCTTTTATTTTTCCAGGCTTTTATTTTACTTTTTTTTTAGGAATTTTTCAGAGCTAGTGAAATATTTTTATTTTATTAGTTAAACTATTTGAATACCTTTAATTTAGTGTATATATTTTGTAATATTTATGGAAAAATAATTAAAAATATAAGAATGTATTGAAAAATTTAAGTATCCCTATTATTTTTCCAGGCCTTTATTTTACTTTTTTTTAAGAATTTGGTAGAGCTAGTGAAATATTTTTATTTTATTAGTTAAACTATTTGAATACCTTTAATTTAGTGTATATATTTTGTAATATTTATGGAAAAATAATTAAAAATATAAGAATATATTGAAAAATTTAAGTGTCCCTATTATTTTTCCAGGCCTTTATTTTACTTTTTTTTTAAGAATTTTTCAGAGCTAGTCAAATATTTTTATTTTATTAGTTAAACTATTTGAATACCTTTAATTTAGTGTATATATTTTGTAATATTTATGGAAAAATAATTAAAAATATAAGAATATATTGAAAAATTTAAGTGTCCCTATTACTTTTCCAGGCCTTTATTTTACTTTTTTTTAAGAATTTTTCAGAGCTAGTCAAATATTTTTATTTTATTAGTTAAACTATTTGAATACCTTTAATTTAGTGTATATATTTTGTAATATTTATGAAAAAATAATTAAAAATATAAGAATATATTGAAAAATTTAAGTGTCCCTATTATTTTTCCAGGCCTTTATTTTACATTTTTATTAAGAATTTGGCAGAGCTAGTGAAATATTTTTATTTTATTAGTTAAACTATTTGAATACCTTTAATTTAGTGTATATATTTTGTAATATTTATGGAAAAATAATTAAAAATATAAGAATATATTGAAAAATTTAAGTGTCCCTATTATTTTTCCAGGCTTTTATTTTACTTTTTTTTAAGAATTTTTCAGAGCTAGTCAAATATTTTTATTTTATTAGTTAATCTATTTGAATACCTTTAACTTAGTTTATATATTTTGTAATATTTATCGAAAAATAATTAAAAATATAAAAATATATTGAAAAATTTAAGTGTCCCTATTATTTTTCCAGGCCTTTATTTTACTTTTTTTTTTAAGAATTTTTCAGAGCTAGTCAAATATTTTTATTTTATTAGTTAAACTATTTGAATACCTTTAATTTAGTGTATATATTTTGTAATATTTATCGAAAAATAATTAAAAATATAAGAATATATTGAAAAATTTAAGTGTCCCTATTATTTTTCCAGGCCTTTATTTTACTTTTTTTTTAAGAATTTTTCAGAGCTAGTCATATATTTTTATTTTATTAGTTAAACTATTTGAATACCTTTAATTTAGTGTATATATTTTGTAATATTTATGAAAAAATAATTAAAAATATAAGAATATATTGTAAAATTTAAGTGTCCCTATTATTTTTCCAGGCTTTTATTTTACATTTTTTTTAAGAATTTGGCAGAGCTAGTGAAATATTTTTATTTTATTAGTTAAACTATTTGAATACCTTTAATTTAGTGTATATATTTTGTAATATTTATGAAAAAATAATTAAAAATATAAGAATATATTGAAAAATTTAAGTGTCCCTATTATTTTTCCAGGCCTTTATTTTACATTTTTTTAAGAATTTAGCAGAGCTAGTCAAATATTTTTATTTTATTAGTTAAACTATTTGAATACCTTTAATTTAGTGTATATATTTGGAAATATTTATGGAAAAATAATTAAAAATATAAGAATATATTGAAAAATTTAAGTGTCCCTATTATTTTTCCAGGCCTTTATTTTACTTTTCTTTTAAGAATTTTTCAGAGCTAGTCAAATATTTTTATTTTATTAGTTAAACTATTTGAATACCTTTAATTTAGTGTATATATTTTGTAATATTTATGGAAAAATAATTAAAAATATAAGAATATATTGAAAAATTTAAGTGTCCCTATTATTTTTCCAGGCCTTTATTTTACTTTTTTTTAAGAATTTGGTAGAGCTAGTGAAATATTTTTATTTTATTAGTTAAACTATTTGAATACCTTTAATTTAGTGTATATATTTTGTAATATTTATCGAAAAATAATTAAAAATATGAGAATATATTGAAAAATTTAAGTGTCCCTATTATTTTTCCAGGCCTTTATTTTACTTTTTTTTTAAGAATTTGGTAGAGCTAGTGAAATATTTTTATTTTATTAGTTAAACTATTTGAATACCTTTAATTTAGTGTATATATTTGGAAATATTTATGGAAAAATAATTAAAAATATAAGAATATATTGAAAAATTTAAGTGTCCCTTTTATTTTTCCAGGCCTTTATTTTACTTTTTTTTTAAGAATTTTTCAGAGCTAGTGAAATATTTTTATTTTATTAGTTAAGAAAAACATTACTTATATATGACAAAATAATAAAAAAAGAAAAGTCTTAGAATAAAAAAGGGTGTTATAGATTTACTATTCCATTATCCACCAAAACTTTTTGGCTTTTGTGCTTTGTAATGTCAAAGAATCTTTATTCGATATACTTTTATTATACCTGTTAGAGAAATTTGATATATTATTGCAATCAACTTCTTTGACATTAGCACGTCTATAATTATGGTAGAAAATTGGAATTCCATTATTATCTTGAATTATCTTTAATCTGTCTAATAACAAAAATGACTCAGGAGGACCAAAGCCATTTTGAAGAGCATTAGATATATAATAAAAATTTGTATAGTAAGGTGCCATAACCAAATTATTTTCATTACATGAAATACATCTCAAAATATAATTTCTAGTTAAACTTATTGTTACGAAAATGGAAATGGTGTTGTTAAAATAATAAGCAAAAGCTCCAAAAACAACACAATGGAGTTGATCACGCATAAAAACAAAAGCTCCAAAAACAAAACAATGCAGTTGTTCACGTGATCAACGAATGAGTAAGCATATAGCAACAAAAACAGCAGGGCTTGTTTACAAAATCGATGAATAAACAAATATAGCAACAAAGACTGCGTATAAAAGAAATATAGCAGAAAGACAAAGAAACAAAACAACAACAACTCTGCCTGGACGAAAGTAAATAAGATACACGAACAACAAAAATGGAATCAAGTTGTTTACATTTTTGGATTGTTCCCGAAGGTCGTCATCATCCTTCAAGGGCATTCATCACACTGTTGATCGAGTGATATAAAAGGCAAGATAAAGCGAGCAACGATGATTCAGTTAGAATTCAGTCAGTCGTGTATGAAGACACGTTATTCTCGGAGTACGAGTTAAGTTAGTCGTGTGACGACGTCGCGTTGAATTGAGTGAGAAATTCAACCAGTGGTGTGAAGATACGAGATCGAGTAATAATCCAGTCAGACTTGTGTGCAGACAAGTTGCGTGAAGAAAACAGTTGTTAGTGTTGTGCTTACAAAAGAAGGTTGTGAGCAAAGAAGAATAACTAACAAGTGTTGTTGTTGCTTATAAAAAAGGTTATAAGCAGAGAAATATCGCGAACAAGCACATATTGTGGAAATTATCATTGTATGCGTAGAATAAGTTCGCACAGTGGCACGAAAGTGGTGCAGAAAATAAAGAATTGACTTAAAATTAAACACAGATTTATTTTTATTTTATTTGCAATCTACGAGCTCATATTTTTAACGTTTTTAAAAGGTAAAAACGTAACATTATTATAAAATTGTCTATTCTTATAATATTTGATGTATTACATAATTTTTTATTAGATATATATTTTAGATAGTTGCTATGTGATGATCTAAATAATCCTGTACAAGCTCTCAAGCATTTTCTTTCAAATACCCTTATTTTTTCCATGTAGGAAGGTGAGATATTAAACCATATCGGACACCCATATGTAAGGATTGGCCTAATAAGCGATTGATACATAATTATTTTGATTTTAGGCTTTAAGTATTTTGAGTAAAATAATGCTTTGTACATAAAGAAAGCTTTCTGTGCTTTTCTTATTGTTTCAATGACATGATCATTATAATATAGGAATTTATCTAATTGAATTCCTAAATATCTCACAATTTGTTTGTTTGGTATATTGGCATTATTTAAATTCGATTTAATTCCAAATGCTTTCCAATTTCTTTTAATGTTATTGTTACATTTATTAACTGGTGGTCTGAATAAAATTGTTTCGCATTTATTAATATTTATCTTCATAAACCAATCCACTGAATACTGCTCTACTATATTGAAATACTCTTGAAGTTTAGAATTTATTTTTTCAATAGTATCATCAGCATGATATATAATGATATCATCTGCGAAAGCTATAATGTTATCTAATCTTTTAAACAAATCCAAAATAAAAATATTAAATAGCGTAGGGGAGTTTACTGTGCCTTGTTGTAAGCCATTAACAATATTAAAAGATTTACTACTTTGGTAGTTTTGGTAATACACCTTGAAAGATTTATTACTTATCATATTATAAATAAGTAATATCATATAAAAGGGAAATTCAAGATATATTAATTTATATATTAACCCTGGAATCCAAATGCTATCGAAAGCTTTTTCCAGATCTATTAAACACGCTCCTGTGCATAATTTTTTGTTCCAATTCCAATTGATATTAGAAGTGATAAAATGTATTGCATTGACTGTCGAATGTTTATATTTAAAACCAAATTGTTTTTCATTTACTTTTCCATTTTCATAACAAAATTTATTTATATTATTATTAATGCATATTTCAAATATTTTGCTGACATTAGGCAATAAACTTATAGCACGTAGATTTCTTGGATCAGACATATCTTTGTCCTTTTTTGGTAAAAGAACCACTTTTGCATTTTTCCATCTATCGGGAAAATACGAATTATTTAACATATTATTAAAAAGAGAACAATACTCCAAAATCAAAATTTCAGGTATGTTTTTTAGGACAATATTAGGAATGCCATCATTTCCTGACGATAATTTGGCTCTCAACTTAGAAAAGATAAATAGTATTTGGTCTTTAGTTATAAAATATCCATTAGCCTGTGAATCACTCAAGTCATTTGACCTTTTTTCCGCATTAAAACGGGTTATAGTAGTTGGATTGCTATCGAAATCATTTTTAAGTTCTAAAAATCCGTTAAACGTGTCGTTTACTTGTAAATGTGTTCTATTATTTCTATCTATTTCTTTATGGGAATGGACTGATTGAAGACAAGAGCCAATGGCATTTAGCATTTGATCATGATCACGTATTATATAATTGTTGGAATTATCTTTTTCCAAAACGTTGGCATCAATATCTACTTTATCAAGTACGTGTTTAAGGTTCTGTGGAATTTTTATATTGTCCAGATGTAATTGTTTAATTTTCTTGAAATTTTTCCTTATTTCCTCGAACATTTTTTTGGAATCTTTTGGATCTAATTGAGTAAGTTTATTTCGTATATTTTCGTTAAAAGCATTAATTATGTTTTCTTTTAAAAGTTTTTTAATTAGTTTCAGTTGAGATCGTAGTAAGTTTACTGAAGTTTCAGATAGTGTGAGTTCCAGCCTGTTATGTTTCTTAATTATTGTTAAAATTTTACTTTTTTCCTGATGTAGTTTTTGCACTATTGGGCTTTTTATTTTGCTAAAATAATCAACTTTCTTAGTCCTAGGAGTTACCTTTTCGATAGCATTTACAATTAAATTATTTAATTTATCAATATGACTGTCTATCTCAGAGTTTGAAAGGTTTTGATCTTTTGGAATAAGTGTATTATTATCCAGATTCCGTATGATTCTATTCTTGAATTTTTTCCAGTCCGTTCTCCTATAATCATATTTTACATTCTGAGGTTCCTCAATAAAAGGAAAAAGGTCATATTCGTTATTTATATACGCACATATTTGTAAAGCCTGGTGATCACTGTCATAGTCTAAAGTTTCTATACAGTTCAAAGTGTTGTTTCTAGTGACTATGTGTAACCTACAATCAGCTATACATACGTCTATATATGAATTTAATCTGAGATATGAAGGCGTTTCTGAAGCGTATAATTTACATCTAAAATCTATCTCATTATCAACTAACCAGTCCTTCAATTTTTTACCTTTAATATTATCAGTGGGGTTACCCCAATCACTATGACGGCAGTTTAATTTTCCCGCTAATATATAGTAATTGTCGATGTTACGTAAATCTAATGCTTGGAAAAGGTTGCTAAATTCAGAATTAAAATTTGTGTCATTATTTCCCGAAGGATAATAAGCAGAAATAATTACAATATTCTTATTTCCAGCCATAGGTATTCGCACGATACAAGTTTCTAAAATTTGAATTGAATTTATTGTATTGTTTGTATATACTGTGTACTTTATGTTACTTTTGATCAGAATGGCTGTACCTCCTCCTCTTATTGCACCTGATCTATCTTTTCTTATCATATTATAATTCAAAAATTTAAGCTTATGTCTCGGAATGAGTTTTGTTTCGTTTAATAGTGCAATATCAGGATTGTGTTCTTCCAGAAATTTTTGAAGATCAAGTCTTCTACTTATCGATATTAATGAATTTACATTAATATGTATTATTTTTAGATTTTTTAATAGGTATGAATCATTAGCCATTTTTTTTTACACTCCTACCATGGAAAAAATAGCATCAATACGTGATGCTTGCAGGTTTAATTGTTTTTGAAAATTTGCCATTTGACTATTCAGATTTATCATCATATTTTTTAATTCTAATAAAAAGGTGTTATCAGAAATTGAATTCATATTATTATTATTATTATCTACTTTTAAAACATTAGCAAAACTTGTTTTTGGGTTATAAAAAGAGTTTACATTAGTACCATTATATTTATTTTCTATTAGTGATTTTTGCTTAAGTCTAAGTTTTTGTTGTAATTGTTTATATACTTCACATCCTTTACATGAGGCTGGATGACCGTATTTGTTGCAAAGCACGCAGTACAATTTTTCTCTTTCTTCTTCGGCAACATTTGTTAATTTACATTCACCTCTTTTATGATCGCTATTGCATTTAACGCATTTTGAAGGTAAGTAACAGTTTGCCGCGCTGTGGAAAAAGCCTTGACAATTTCGGCACTGGGGAATCTCTTCTCATTTCACGTGTTCCCATTTTATCATGCGATAAAAAAGTGTTTTAATCTTTTTTAGCTGGTTTACATTACTTTCTGGTGTAATTTGTACTAAAAAGAAAGGCAAAGTGTATCCTTTCTTAATAGAATTTCTCGTTGTAAACTGACTAACTTTAACAAATTTCAATTCATCAGTTTGATACTGGCATAGATCATTCAAAATATCATCTGCTTTTATATTGGAGTCTAAACCTTTTAGCAAATATGTCTTTGTTTTTAAGGCTTTTGGAGTAAATGTAAAAAAATTTGAATTCGTTTTAACTAGATATGCTTTAACTCTTGAAAAGTCATTTAAAGAATTCATAAATAGAGTTTTTTTGTTTCTAAATTCTTTAATTGTAAAGTCTTTTATTTTTAAAGCATTTTTTATAAATTCGATTAATTCTTTAGTTTCTATATCTATTATGTTAATAGGAGGGATTTTTTTGTTTTTATTTTTTTCAGTATTCATTACTGTATTATTATTATTTATTGATTCAGAAATATTCCTTTCATTTATTTTTTGACTTTCAGATAATGCTGAGTTAAACTGTTGTGATTTTTTCTTATTGCTTTTAACATGCTCTTCAAATTTTTTTAGTAGTTCACGGTCACATTCAGTATCTATTGCAGTGTCTAGCACTTAATAGTAATTGTTTCTATAATGCTTGGATGCTGATTGATCCATTCTTTCGTTTTTTCTTTTTTTCACATTCTCGTTGTTGATATTGTTGTTTAAATTTACATTATTATTATTGTTCAATGAGACTTGAGACTTAAGCTCGCTCATATCACAAATGTTAAATTTTTTTTTAAATGTTTTTTTTTTTTTTTTTTTTTTCACAGTTAATGCAAAAACAAAAATATTAATTCTTCGATTTTGAAAGAGAAGTAAAAAAATGGAAAGAATTTATTGAAAACAACATTCGACTTTTTATCCGTAATGCGACTGACTCTCATCACGGTCACGATCGAACTCGGCTACAATTTGTGTATAGTGGGATATGTGCAGCAAGTCCCTATTTTTCCACAATATCCATCAACCTTCATCCATCATCCCTCATCCCAACCAGACTCTGTTAACATAGGCAATATTTGAAGAGCGATATCTCAAGTTCCAAAATTATTTGGGAGATAGGAGTTACTGCGTTTTATTAGGGACACCTTAGGCTACAATTTGTGTATAGTGGGATATGTGCAGCAAGTCCCATTTTTCCACTATATCCATCAACCTTCATCCATCATCCCTTATCCCAACCAGACTCTGTTAACATAGGCAATATTTGAAGCCCGATATCTCAAGTTCCAAAATTATTTGGGAGATAGGAGTTACTGCGTTTTATTAGGGACACCTTAGGCTACAATTTGTGTATAGTGGGATATGTGCAGCAAGTCCCATTTTTCCACAATATCCATCAACCTTCATCCATCATCCCTCATCCCAACCAGACTCTGTTAACATAGGCAATATTTGAAGCCCGATATCTCAAGTTCCAAAATTATTTGGGAGATAGGAGTTACTGCGTTTTATTAGGGACACCTTAGGCTACAATTTGTGTATAGTCGGGTATCTGCAGCAAGTCCCATTTTTCCACAATATCCATCAACCTTCATCCATCATCCCTCATCCCAACCAGACTCTGTTAACATAGGCAATATTTGAAGCCCGATATCTCAAGTTCCAAAATTATTTGGGAGATAGGGCTTACTGCGTTTTATTAGGGACACCTTAGGCTACAATTTGTGTATAGTGGGATATGTGCAGCAAGTCCCATTTTTCCACAATATCCATCAACCTTCATCCATCATTCCTCATCCCAACCAGACTCTGTTAACATAGGCAATATTTGAAGCCCGATATCTCAAGTTCCAAAATTATTTGGGTGATAGGGCTTACTGCGTTTTATTAGGGACACCTTAGGCTACAATTTGTGTATAGTGGGATATGTGCAGCAAGTCCCATTTTTCCACAATATCCATCAACCTTCATCCATCATCCCTCATCCCAACCAGACTCTGTTAACATAGGCAATATTTGAAGCCCGATATCTCAAGTTCCAAAATTATTTGGGAGATAGGAGTTACTGCGTTTTATTAGGGACACCTTAGGCTACAATTTGTGTATAGTCGGATATGTGCAGCAAGTCCCATTTTTCCACAATATCCATCAACCTTCATCCATCATCCCTCATCCCAACCAGACTCTGTTAACATAGGCAATATTTGAAGCGCGATATCTCAAGTTCCAAAATTATTTGGGAGATAGGAGTTACTGCGTTTTATTAGGGACACCTTAGGCTACAATTTGTGTATAGTGGGATATGTGCAGCAAGTCCCATTTTTCCACAATATCCATCAACCTTCATCCATCATCCCTCATCCCAACCAGACTCTGTTAACATAGGCAATATTTGCAGCCCGATATCTCAAGTTCCAAAATTATTTGGGAGATAGGGCTTACTGCGTTTTATTAGGGACACCTTAGGCTACAATTTGTGTATAGTGGGATATGTGCAGCAAGTCCCATTTTTCCACAATATCCATCAACCTTCATCCATCATCCCTCATCCCAAACAGACTCTGTTAACATAGGCAATATTTGAAGCCCGATATCTCAAGTTCCAAAATTATTTGGGAGATAGGAGTTACTGCGTTTTATTAGGGACACCTTAGGCTACAATTTGTGTATAGTGGGATATGTGCAGCAAGTCCCATTTTTCCACAATATCCATCAACCTTCATCCATCATCCCTCATCCCAACCAGACTCTGTTAACATAGGCAATATTTGCAGCCCGATATCTCAAGTTCCAAAATTATTTGGGAGATAGGGCTTACTGCGTTTTATTAGGGACACCTTAGGCTACAATTTGTGTATAGTGGGATATGTGCAGCAAGTCCCATTTTTCCACAATATCCATCAACCTTCATCCATCATCCCTCATCCCAAACAGACTCTGTTAACATAGGCAATATTTGAAGCCCGATATCTCAAGTTCCAAAATTATTTGGGAGATAGGAGTTACTGCGTTTTATTAGGGACACCTTAGGCTACAATTTGTGTATAGTGGGATATGTGCAGCAAGTCCCATTTTTCCACAATATCCATCAACCTTCATCCATCATCCCTCATCCCAACCAGACTCTGTTAACATAGGCAATATTTGAAGCCCGATATCTCAAGTTCCAAAATTATTTGGGAGATAGGAGTTACTGCGTTTTATTAGGGACACCTTAGGCTACAATTTGTGTATAGTGGGATATGTGCAGCAAGTCCCATTTTTCCACAATATCCATCAACCTTCATCCATCATCCCTCATCCCAAACAGACTCTGTTAACATAGGCATTATTTGAAGCCCGATATCTCAAGTTCCAAAATTATTTGGGAGATAGGAGTTACTGCGTTTTATTAGGGACACCTTAGGCTAGAATTTGTGTATAGTGGGATATGTGCAGCAAGTCCCATTTTTCCACAATATCCATCAACCTTCATCCATCATCCCTCATCCCAACCAGACTCTGTTAACATAGGCAATATTTGAAGCCCGATATCTCAAGTTCCAAAATTATTTGGGAGATAGGAGTTACTGCGTTTTATTAGGGACACCTTAGGCTACAATTTGTGTATAGTGGGATATGTGCAGCAAGTCCCATTTTTCCTGAATATCCATCAACCTTCATCCATCATCCCTCATCCCAACCAGACTCTGTTAACATAGGCAATATTTGAAGCCCGATATCTCAAGTTCCAAAATTATTTGGGAGATAGGGCTTACTGCGTTTTATTAGGGACACCTTAGGCTACAATTTGTGTATAGTGGGATATGTGCAGCAAGTCCCATTTTTCCACAATATCCATCAGCCTTCATCCATCATCCCTCATGCCAACCAGACTCTGTTAACATAGGCAATATTTGAAGCCCGATATCTCAAGTTCCAATATTATTTGGGAGATAGGAGTTACTGCGTTTTATTAGGGACACCTTAGGCTACAATTTGTGTATAGTCGGATATGTGCAGCAAGTCCCATTTTTCCACAATATCCTTCAACCTTCATCCATCATCCCAACCAGACTTTGTTAACATAGGCAATATTTGAAGCCCGATATCTCAAGTTCCAAAATTATTTGGGAGATAGGACTTACTGCGTTTTATTAGGGACACCTTAGGCTACAATTTGTGTATAGTGGGATATGTGCAGCAAGTCCCATTTTTCCACAATATCCATCAACCTTCATCCATCAGCCCTCATCCCAACCAGACTCTGTTAACATAGGCAATATTTGAAGCCCGATATCTCAAGTTCCAAAATTATTTGGGGATAGGAGTTACTGCGTTTTATTAGGGACACCTTAGGCTACAATTTGTGTATAGTGGGATATGTGCAGCAAGTCCCATTTTTCCTGAATATCCATCAACCTTCATCCATCATCCCTCATCCCAACCAGACTCTGTTAACATAGGCAATATTTGAAGCCCGATATCTCAAGTTCCAAAATTATTTGGGAGATAGGGCTTACTGCGTTTTATTAGGGACACCTTAGGCTACAATTTGTGTATAGTGGGATATGTGCAGCAAGTCCCATTTTTCCACAATATCCATCAACCTTCATCCATCATCCCTCATCCCAACCAGACTCTGTTAACATAGGCAATATTTGAAGCCCGATATCTCAAGTTCCAAAATTATTTGGGAGATAGGGCTTACTGCGTTTTATTAGGGACACCTTAGGCTACAATTTGTGTATAGTGGGATATGTGCAGCAAGTCCCATTTTTCCACAATATCCATCAACCTTCATCCATCATCCCTCATCCCAACCAGACTCTGTTAACATAGGCGATATTTGAAGCCCGATATCTCAAGTTCCAAAATTATTTGGGGATAGGAGTTACTGCGTTTTATTAGGGACACCTTAGGCTACAATTTGTGTATAGTCGGATATGTGCAGCAAGTCCCATTTTTCCACAATATCCATCAACCTTCATCCATCATCCCTCATCCCAACCAGACTCTGTTAACATAGGCAATATTTGAAGCCCGATATCTCAAGTTCCAAAATTATTTGGGAGTTAGGAGTTACTGCGTTTTATTAGGGACACCTTAGGCTACAATTTGTGTATAGTCGGATATGTGCAGCAAGTCCCATTTTTCCACAATATCCATCAACCTTAATCCATCATCCCTCATCCCAACCAGACTCTGTTAACATAGGCAATATTTGAAGCCCGATATCTCAAGTTCCAAAATTATTTGGGAGATAGGACTTACTGCGTTTTATTAGGGACACCTTAGGCTACAATTTGTGTATAGTCGGATATGTGCAGCAAGTCCCATTTTTCCACAATATCCATCAACCTTCATCCATCATCCCTCATCCCAACCAGACTCTGTTAACATAGGCAATATTTGAAGCCCGATATCTCAAGTTCCAAAATTATTTGGGAGATAGGAGTTACTGCGTTTTATTAGGGACACCTTAGGCTAGAATTTGTGTATAGTGGGATATGTGCAGCAAGTCCCATTTTTCCACAATATCCATCAACCTTCATCCATCATCCCTCATCCCAACCAGACTCTGTTAACATAGGCAATATTTAAAGCCCGATATCTCAAGTTCCAAAATTATTTGGGAGATAGGAGTTACTGCGTTTTATTAGGGACACCTTAGGCTAGAATTTGTGTATAGTGGGATATGTGCAGCAAGTCCCATTTTTCCACAATATCCATCAACCTTCATCCATCATCCCTCATCCCAACCAGACTCTGTTAACATAGGCAATATTTGAAGCCCGATATCTCAAGTTCCAAAATTATTTGGGAGATAGGTTAGGTTAGGTTAGGTCGGAGTGGTAGCTCTGATGTCACAAAGCTCACTTGAGCACGCATAGTGGCCCGTTGTGATGCCACGGGTGAACGCAGTCCCTGTACTGACCAAGTTCCTCCACAATCAGGGAAAAGGAAGAAGTTGGTCAGCGCAAGGGCTGCACAACGGAAGCACGACTACCCCGCACTGGAAAACCAGCCAGAAAGTTTGATGAACGAAGCTATATCCTTGATATCAATGGATGATAGCTCCGTTAAGCTAACAAGGAATGGGGAGCCAAATAACCTATATCTACACCTAGCAAGAGACGGGCACTGACAAAGAAAGTGAATAACAGTCTCCTCCTCCTCAGAGGACCTGCATCCACGACAGAAATCGTTAAAAGGGAGCCTCATTCTTTCCGCGTGTCTGCCCATGACGCAATGACCCGTAAGCACGGCCACCGTAGTCGAGATGACGTCACGACCAAGGCCAAGTAATTGGTTGGTACGCCTTTTATCCATCAAGGGCCAGGTGAGCCTAGCGGTGGAGCAGGACTCCTCGTTGACCCAGGATAGGTTGGCGTCTCGAAAGAATTTCCGCGCAATGGTCAGTTTGACCGAGGCAAGTGGTATACCCAATTCAACAGAAGAGGATTCCGGCAGGAGCGCACCAGCTCTGGCGAGCTCGTCGGCTCTGCAGTTACCCGGAATTTCACTATGCCCGGGGACCCACACCAAAGAGACACTGGTGAAGCGCCCCGAAAGAAGGTCTAGACAGCGACGACATTCCCTAACGATCCTAGAGTTAATCACGAAACCCGATAGAGACTTTATCGCGGCCTGACTGTCAGAGAAGACCGAGACGCGAGTGAAAGGAGCATCGTTGACGAGGATCCATTGAGCGGCTCGGTAGATCGCCATCACCTCCGCCTGAAACACGCTGCAGTAGTCCGGCAGACGGAGAGAAATATTCAGGTTCAGTTTCCCAGAGTAGATACCGCTTCCAACACCATTGTCGATTTTAGAGCCGTCGGTATATATATCCAGGACTTCCGGGGGGATGACCGTATTAGGATTCCAGTCATTCCTATTCGGAATCAGAGAGTGGAAACATCTGTCAAGACAATGTTCAGCAGTGATATAGTCCATGTTCGCAGGGGCCACCGGATCAACCTCCAGAATAGTGGAGTGTCCAGAAGGTATAATGTGCCAGCGAGACAAAGCATTAAGTTGTTGTGAGTCACCCTCGCAACTTCAAATTTAAATTTACTTTAAGTAGGTCATAAGTTAATAACATCAAAATGCTGACTAGCGGTTGTGCTACACCTGCAGACTTCCGCTGGTCAGCAAAATGATTAAGAAATAAGAATGAACCGGCAATGGTGCTGACTGGCAGTTACGCAATCATTGGTTTGTAACCAATGATTGATTTTCCCAGTCAGCAGTATTGTCTATAGGTTTTTAATATAAATAGTTAATAAGTTTTAGAATAAGATGCAGTTTGGTTTAAACAGTTATTATTATTGTATTAAATATACACTTTATAAAAGATCGGCCTGAGATTCCTACGGGACCCTCCAATTTAGTAAATAAAGAATATAATAACCAAGTAAACCACAGTCTATTTATTGGCACCTCCTACGATTCCTACGGGACCCTCGAGGATTGGTGTACTATAGGCTGTATAACTGTCATTAATAGAGCCCTGCGCATCCTACGGGATCCTCCAGGGTTACTATAAAACAAATAGTATATCTGTAGCAATACGGATATACAATAACATTTGGCGCAGCCGGTAAGCGCGTAAATATATTTACGCGGTTATTCAAACAACAAAAGTGCCGTTTTGTCTTGTATGACTTATCAGTTTAGTAAGAGCGAGCCAATAACGACTAAATTCTAGCAACTTTTGGCTTGTTCAAACTTCATTGGTGGAAATACTACACGGGAACGTATCCTTCTAAGACATTGCCACAGGATCATACAGTTCAATAACGACTAAATTCTAGCGACCTTTGAGCTGGGTGGTTTTGTGATTGTACTGTCGGGAAGGCACGGTTGTTACAATAACAACAAAAAAAAAAAAAAAAATATACGCTATTTTTTATTTTAGAACATTTGAAATATAATATATAAAGTTTAAACAAACAAAACTACTAGAAAAGTTTTATTTTAACTGTGAAATTTAAACAAAGAAAGAAAAAAAAAATGTACCACAAGGTATTGGTGAGTAAATTATAAAATTGTTATTTCCTTTTTAATGGACCCGCAGACTAAAACGGACGAATTAATAACAGAACTAGGCACGTTTAGCTATTCAGTGGATAGCTTGCAGGTCCTTGCGTGGACAGAATTGAAGGAACTAAATGCAGATAAGGAATTTATTAAACACCATAAGGATATAATCAGGTATCAAAAATTAACAAAGTTAGATGAAGTAAGTTACGTTCTGCAATTAGTGGGAGAATTAAATAGGGATCAATCAGTAGAATATATCAAGAAAATAGAGGACTTAGAGGAAACCAAGAAATTGTTGGAAGCAAGTTGTAAGAAATTAAGACAACAAATTAGTTATACGGACAATTTACTAGAAGAGGTAGTTACAGAAAACGCGGAATTAGTGAAAAAATTAGAAGACAAAGGATTAAGTGATAAGGACTTTAAAAAACAGTTGAAACAGAAACAGTTAATAGAGACAAAAGACGATACAATAGAAAGGCTCCAGACAGCATTAGAGAACGCGCGTCGAGAGTTGGATATTATTCATAGGGCGAGGTCGCCCACTCCTTCGTTAAGCAAGGAACTTAAAATACGCTCAGGGCACAAAGACCCTAGAATCCCTTCTGTGGTTGTAACGGAAACTCTGGACGATATCAGCTACGTGGACAAGAAAGAAGCCCAAAATATAAGACTATCCGAGGAGGAAGCAAGTGCATTAGATCTAATAGAGGCAATAAAGAGTATTATAAGTAACGCGCGGTAAGCTGGTAGCAGGGGCTACACTACGGAAACTAAAATCAAAAAATTTGGTGATTTGGAACGTTATAAGGAGCAGTTCGAAGAACTTGAAGTAACAGGAAGCCTAGATAATAACGTAGCCATCGAATTCAACAGACTAATATCTACGGCGCAAGAATTATTAGAGAGGCGGTCACCATCACCCAGACCAGTGCAGAGTACAGAAGCTAATATGGCAGTCAGAACACCAGCCCTTTCCGAAATCACAAAAATTGTAAACAACACGGTGCCTACCTTTTTCGGCACCGAGGGCCCTAACTTATCGTCGGAGGTTTGCCGATTCATACAAGGATGCAAAATGGTCGAAAGAGAACTTTTAGTGGAGCCAAATGCCGACATAACTCAAAACGTATTAGAATGCGTAAAGTTGAGATTGATGGGATCCGCATACTCTCGTATAGCGGAGGTTAAATTTGGAACTATGGACGCGCTATGCAACCACATCAAGAAGTTGTATTTGAGAAAAAAGAGCCTGGACCAAATACGGGAGGCGATTGTAAGCTGTAAGCAGAGCCCCAGAGAGACAGCGAGTAAATGTGGGGGACGACTGGAGATTTTATTAAACGAAGCGGCTACATCAATTCACACAGAATGGTCAGAGGAGAATAGCCGAAATACAATGATAAAGAACTTCAAGCGCATAGCGGTGAGAGCCTTTATAAAGGGGCTACGAGACCAGGCACTAAAGGCGCGTTTTATTGGGCAAGAAAGGGAGGAGCTGAGTTCCCTGATAGCAATAGTCGAAGAAGCCGAGGAACTTTTCGGCGAGCCGCAGCAAACCATCCATACGGTCATGGAGTCAACACCTTGTACTTTCTGTAATAAGCAGGGGCATGAACGGTTGACTTGCAGGGAGAGGCTTAATACTCCCTACTGCACGAATTGCGGCAGGTACGGACACGAGGTCGGCCCTGAATGTAGAAAAAGCAAGACTGAGCAGAAAATCTGCGATTTTTGCAGGGCGAAGGGGCACACTGTGAGTGAATGCAGGAAAAAATTGGCATCACTGTACTGTAGAATATGCCGAATAAATGGCCATAGTGAGAATCAGTATTGTATACAGCAAAAAGAACAAAACCAGTGGAGCAGCAGGGGCCAAACAAACAATGGGATGGCCTTCAGCAGAAGTGACAATAGAGGAAACAGCGTGGCAATGGAACGTAAGCCACCTGGAATAGGAGAACAAAGTAGGAATAGAGTTCCGCTGTGCTACAAGTGCAACAAGACGGGCCATTACGCAAGGGAATGCCAGAGCAATTTTACGACACATGACGCAACCTACACGCAGTCAAATCAAAAACCGTCCTTCAACAAACCTCTAAATAATAATTCGGGAAACGCCAATCGGGCCAGTTACAGCCAATAACGGGGAACCCGAAAATAAAAAACGAATTAATCAGGCAAAAACAACGAATGGACACAAAACAATATATTCACAAAATATCCAAACAAAATAATCCAATACTAGACGAAACACAGGCAAGAAAGAAACATTTACCTAGAAATGGTGAAAAAATTAAGACGACTGTTACCAACAGAAATGAACAAGAGTTAGCGAGCGACTCAGAGGCTGAGGCACCGGATAAAATAATACACCGGGCAGTCATACATGCAAACGTGGAGGAAACAGTTTACAAAAAAAGTGGTGAAAGAGACAACACTGGAGTCAGGAAGTCACCAGGCAATGTGGAGACAATTTTCACCTTGAATCCTCGTCAAGGAGTGGACAAGAGAAAATTGAGCGCACTTGCAAACACTGGAGCAGACTCTAGTACTGTAGCAAACAAAGCTGTGAATGAGGAAAAAGTTCCATGGGACCCCACCCATGCATATCATATGCAAAATGCATCGGTGAATATAGACAATACGAATGTTTCAAGGGTCGGGAATCAAGCACAGGAAAAGGTATGGTCACACGTAGGGTGTGAGGGAGCCCCACTTCAGAATCCCGTCAGGACGTCTCATAAGCAAGACTCCGCGGACAACAAAGGTGTGGGAGTCGTCCTAGGAAACATACCGCTACAGGTCAATGCCAGTAACGATGATCTGGGATCATCAGACACTAAGGACGCAGTATTTATCACCATTCCATGCAAAGAAGCCAAGGGTGAAAAACTGACCTTATTGGTCGACACTGGCGCAGATTCGAGCATCGTGAAGGCAGAGGCATTTAAAATTTTCCCCAAAAAAAGATCGGGCGAGATTAAAAGTTTAACGGGCGCCTTCGGAGGAGGCATCAAAACCCTATTTGCAGTGGCCCTAAAGATAGAGGCCAGAGAAAATGTGTCATGGGACTTCCACGTGGTGTCACAAGGCAGCAAAATCCCGGGGGACGGAATCCTCGGGAGGGACAATATTTGGAATAAGAGCGAGATAAGCTCAATTAAGGGAACTCTGAAGTTATTTAATAAACGTTACAAATGTATAAAAACTTTCAACCTTCACGATGAGACTGAAAATATTACAGCTCCCGGTCTAGGAAATCAGTACCTAAATAAAAGAGCAATCACCATAGTACCCTTAAAAATCAGATCAAACAACGAAACAGTAGTGGTTCACAAACAGGAGGTGAGCCCAGGAGTTTACATAGGAAACACAATAGTAAATGTAAAAGATGGCGAAGCGGCAGTACCTATATTGAACACAACAGAGGAAAATATGCCAGTGGATAGCAACATAAAAATAAAATTTTCAAAGTTAAATACTTATACGCAACACAAAGGAAAGGAAATGACCACAAAAAATGTGGAGGAAAGAATAAGAGAACTAACAGAGATAATTATGAAGGACAAAAACTGGAATGAAGAAGAACAAAAATCAATGAAACGAATTTGTGAACAATATAACGATGTATTCATGTTACTTGGGGATAAGCTGCCTTTCACAAAATTGATAAAACATCAAATACCAACACAACATGATCAGCCTCCAATCAATCAGAAACAATATAGACTACCCCATGTACATAAGGAAGAAATCAATCAACAGGTATCGGAGCTCTTAAAAGAGGGCGTGATAGCCCCTAGCATATCGCCTTGGAATTCACCACTACTACTGGTTCCCAAAAAATCACAGGACGGCCAGAAAAAATTCAGAATGGTAAAAGACTTTCGAAAACTAAATGATGTCACAATCAAACAAGTATTCCCTATTCCCCGAATCGACGAGATTTTGGATCAATTGGGGAATAGCAGATATTTCACCACGCTTGATCTGGCCAGTGGATACCATCAAGTGCTACTGGACAGTAACGATAAGGAAAAAACTGCATTTAGCACAGATAAGGGACATTTCGAGTTCAACAGAATGCCGTTTGGCTTAACGGGAGCCCCGGCAACTTTCCAGAGGCTCATGAATACAATACTAACGGGTCTGCAAGGTTTGGACTGTTTCGTGTACCTCGACGATATTGTCATTTACGGCAGAACTGTGGCCGATCATGAGAAGAAAATAACAAACGTTTTGTCCCGACTGCGTGAGAGCGGCCTCAAGCTGAATACGAAGAAATGCCAATTTCTGAGTAAAGAAATAGTATATTTGGGACACAAGTGCTCGGAAAAAGGAGCGCTCCCGGACCCAGCTAAAGTAGAAAGTGTAAGGAATCTGAAGCCACCCAGGAGTGTAAAGCAAGTACAAGCTCTACTAGGGCTAATAAATTACTATAGAAAATTTGTGAAAGGAATGGCGGGGCTGGCCGCCCCAATAACACGCCTACTAAAAAAGAACTGCAAGCTCGTATGGACGGAGGAGTGTCAAGCGGCCCTTGATAAGGTCAAGGAAGGGATTACCAACCCACCCATCCTAATCTATCCGAACTTCTCTGATCCTTTCCGGGTAACAACGGATGCTAGTAATATCGCGCTGGGAGCAGTATTATCACAGGAGAGGGATGGAAAGGACCACCCCATAGCATTTGCAAGCCGAACACTGAGCGAAACGGAGCAGAGATACTCTACAATAGAGAAGGAAATGCTGGCCATAGTCTGGGCAACACACACCTTCCGCGCCTACTTGCTAGGACGACATTTCACCGTTTTTACGGATCATCAGCCCTTGAAGGGCATAGCAAACCTGAAGGATCAGACGTCAAGGCTTGCCCGTTTTAGGCACAAATTATCGGAGTATGATTTCGAAATTTTATACAAGCCGGGCAAGGCGAATTTAAATGCAGATGCACTAAGCCGTTTACCTCTGGAGGAAGACAAGATACAAGTGGTGACTAGGGCGCAAATCTTGGATAATAAAACGGATACAACAAACAATCAGGGCCATGAAGATTCCGCAGAAGAGGGGATACAATCTAACAACACGAATGATAAAAGCAAAAGGGACAGGGCCGAATGGATAGTAGACAAAAAGGATATAAGTGAGATCCTGAGGAGCTTTCATGACGCTCCTCTTGGAGGGCACCAGGGGGCAAAAAGGACATATGCACGAATACGTAAACAATATAAATGGCAAGGGATGCTTCGTGAAATCAAAGATTACATCAAACAATACCCAAAATGCCAGAGAAACAAAAGTGGGCCCCTCAATAAGGAGCCCATGGTCCTGACTGACACAGCAAGCAGGCCTTTTGAAAAAGTATACATGGACATGGTAGGCCCTCTACCCACTACCACGCTGGGCAACAAATACATCCTGACTCTTCAGGATGACCTATCCAAATTTTTTATATGCGCACCAATGGCCGATGCAGAGGCGGAAACAGTAGCGAGGGTATTTTACACCGAAATTGTAACTAAGTATGGAATTCCAACCAAATTAATAACGGATAACGGTACAAACTTCACATCCAAGTTGTTCGGGAGTGTGTGCAAACTTTTGAGGATAAAAAAGCAGCATATCACTCCCTACCATCCGCAGGCGAACGGGTCGCTCGAAAGAAGCCACAGACCCCTCGCAGAGTATTTGCGGAGTTTCGCAAAAGAAGATGGGTCAAACTGGGACCAGTGGTTGGCTCCTGCTATGCATGTGCATAATCACACGGAGCACACATCCACCAAACAAACCCCATTTAAAGTACTATATGGATTTGACGTACCTTTACCGTCAAATCTTAAAATACGTACTCCCCTCTACAACCCTGACGACTACTCAAAGGTACTTAAGCACCAAATCCAACGCGCATATGAATTGGCACGCATGCATCAGAACGAGGCCAAAATCTCGGCAAAGAAAAGGTATGACCTTAAAATCAAGTCTCAAAAAATAGAGATAGGGGACAAAGTCCTGGTGAAGAATCAGACCAGGAAAAATAAACTCTCACCCCTATGGGAAGGCCCCTATGAAGTGAAAGGGTTCCCCACATCGGTAAACGTGCAACTACAAATTAAAGGGAAACTTAAAACCCTACATCGAAACTTGGTAAAACTGTATGCCGAGAAAATAACAAATAAGGAGTTTAAAACTCCTACCTCTGAGGTCATCAAGCATGCGGTCCAGCTCTGGAGATAAACAAAACAATATTATATTTGTCTCAATAAGGATTGAGATGGAACAATACTTACCGATGCTTTGGACGATCCAAACAGTAAAGTAGTGGGTGGTAAACATTTCATGATGGGCTTTAGCGTCCACAATCACGCCCACATTCTGGACGATATCCCCAACTGCAAGCACTCAGGCAGTTCATAGATTAAGATGGTGCATTATTCTTAATCAGCCAAACTGACATGATGAAGCTAACCCTGACATTATCAGCGGCATATTCACAGTTGGCCCCACCACTCTAATTAGAGGGGTTCTCATGTGATGACGGAAGAACGGGAAACATATTCTCCGAGAATAAATACAAAAACAAATAAATATACATGTTTTTCAATAATTATTTCAATTTATGATAGAACAGACAATTATCTACACAGTAGTAGGTGGTCAGAAAACAACCACCGCGAGAACCACCAGAAATTATACTGCGGGCAATTAAAAATTGATACAAAAAACCAACTAAAACGGAGATTTTTGGTTGCCCCATAAAAATTTTTTATACACAAACAAAAAATGAAAACGAACAAAAAGACTCATTATAAAATGCGATATTTTTCAAGCATTTGAGTCTCCACACGATTATTTTGTTCTTATAGGAACGCACAGTCAGCATTTACTTGCAAGCAACTCCAGAAAATGACAATAGCAATAATGTTATTTTAAGTTACAAAGAAAAAAAAAAAAAAACCCAGCAAACCATACAGCTGGAAGAATACAAAAAGCATTTGCAACGAAATTTTTTTTTTCGTTGCACATGCTTGATATAAAAGCTATAATAAAGGAAATCTTTCAGAAAAATTTTTAAGAACAAAAGGAAAAATCATCCAAAATTTTAAATATATATTTTTCATCAAACAACCAATTTTTTTTTTAAACGCGCAAACCTTATGTTTAATCAAAGGTTAATTTGAAAGCGCGTGGCGAATTGGGTTAAACCAAACACCAAAAACACTATACACATCCCCAGGCATACAATACGTACACATGTATATGCATGTGCAAGTATGTACATTCGTACACACAATTAGTCTTGGACAATAGTAAGAATAGAGAAAGAAAAAAAAAAATATAATAATAAAATCAAATTCCAAACCGTGTTTGTGCGGGCATTGAAAGATATGTACATGCAGACATACATTAATACACTCATACGTACTTTTATACAATCAAATATTCTTGGGAAAAATCAAGAAAAAAAAAAAAAAATCCAAAGCTGAGTTCGCACATGCATTAAAAATACATATCTTCATACATATGCATATGTAAATGTTTATGCGAACGACGGCATAGAATAATTTCAAGGCCAAGAACAGAACTAGAAGTTTTGTTAATGTAGGTCAGGGAATAGGAATAATAAATAAGAAAAATTTACATTATAAGAATATGGATTAAAACTAAGGAGGTTTTAAGCTAATTTAAGTAAAAAAAAAAAAAAAATGAGATAAATCGCTAAGTTTAGAATATCATCCTGACGGATAATAATAAATATACATATAAGTAGTTAATAAGTTTTAGAATAAGCGACAGAATATCATCCTGACGGAATCAGAGCAACCCTACAGCTGATTCATCGGCCACAATCACAATAGTTACGGGCGAAACCAGCAACAACAAGGGCACTACCAGCAACAACAATAGCCACAAAAAACCTTCAACAATGGGACCACTACGAAGAACCAACGTCATACAACAACATTGGCAGCTGTTCAAGGGTATCATCTGATACACCCTCTCTCACCAACAAAATACAATCAACCACTCGAAGGGGGGAGGGATGTCATTATCGATTACCCTCTAACAAACCACCCGCCTCCTCCTCCTCGTCGTCGTCCCAGCAAACGTCGGCTGCGGCCAAAGACTACTCAATACCTTTGCATGTGGACTGCAGTGTGGAATATGAGTTGACTAATCAGCCCAAGCCACCAGCGGGGCAACGGGTCGAACCTCTACTTATGATACATCCCTGCTATTTCCGTAAAATGGAATCCCAAAGACGGAGTCCTTTTGCTAATAATATGCCAACGGCGGCTGCTGCACGTAATACCTCCGCTCTGGCAAATACACAGACTCTGGCAACAACAAACACACAAAATAATGTGGTGGTGACATCCTCATCCAATGCCGCCCGAAGAAATCGCCAAACTCAGGTTATACAACAGCAACAACAGCAACAGCAGCAGCAGCAACAACAACAACAACAACAGCAGCAACAACAGCATCACCACCAACAACAAAGACAAGCTGCTGTAGCAGCTCAACAGTATCAACAGCATATACAGCAGCAACAACTCAGGCATAATCAACAACAATCTCAGCAAATGTCACAAATGTCTCAACAGGCCCATTATCCGGTGCAGCATCATCATCTGCAACAACAACAGCAGCAACAAACATCAAACACATCCTCCGCCTCAAACTCTACAACAACTTCAAATAATTCATCATATTTGAGATCCAGCCAAAGATCTTCTCAAAACAGCGGCCAAGCAACACAAAGATCAAGACAAAGTCACCCACAACCACGTAGCCAACGATGGTAAAGACGAACAGATCCTTTCGAAGGCCAACTAGAAAGCCCAACCTACAAGCTCAGCAAGTCCAAATAAACACAACTGCCCAAGTGTAACATCTTCCCCGTCCTGCTTCTCCCACACCAGACATCGAATCACTCGAAGGGGGGAGGGATGTTGTGAGTCACCCTCGCAACTTCAAATTTAAATTTACTTTAAGTAGGTCATAAGTTAATAACATCAAAATGCTGACTAACGGTTGTGCTACACCTGCAGACTTCCGCTGGTCAGCAAAATGATTAAGAAATAAGAATGAACCGGCAATAGTGCTGACTGGCAGTTACGCAATCATTGGTTTGTAACCAATGATTGATTTTCCCAGTCAGCAGTATTGTCTATAGGTTTTTAATATAAATAGTTAATAAGTTTTAGAATAAGATGCAGTTTGGTTTAAACAGTTATTATTATTGTATTAAATATACACTTTATAAAAGATCGGCCTGAGATTCCTACGGGACCCTCCAGGTTAGTAAATAAAGAATATAATAACCAAGTAAACCACAGTCTATTTATTGGCACCTCCTACGATTCCTACGGGACCCTCGAGGATTGGTGTACTATAGGCTGTATAACTGTCATTCATAGAGCCCTGCGCATCCTACGGGATCCTCCAGGGTTACTATAAAACAAATAGTATATCTGTAGCAATACGGATATACTATAACAAAGTCTAGTCGCAGTAAACTTGGCCGCCTGCTTAGCGAGAAGCACAGTAGGAAGCCAGTTGAGCATCGCGAACAAGGCTTTCGTGGGGGTGGTGCGTAGAGCACCAGTTATGTAAATGGCGGCAGACCTTCTGACCTTGTCAAGGAGTCTGACGTTGTGTTGTCTGTCCAGAGCAGTCCACCAGAAAGCAACGCCGTATAAGAGGTTGGGTTCGATGACCGTAGAATATATCCAACGCATGATCCTTGGGCGAAGACCCCATCTGGTTCCGACCGCTCTACTGCAGGAGTAAGCAGCACACGCCGCCTTGCGTGCCCTAGCAGCCAGATTCGCCCTCCAGTTGAGTTTGGGATCGAGGATCAGGCCCAGATATTTAACCTCGGGACTCAACGTAAGTCTGGTCCCACGTATCATGGGAAGAGAGAAGGTCGGAACTTTATATTTCCTCGTAAAAACGATCGTGTCGGTCTTAGAGGGGTTGATAGACAGTCCAAAATCCCTACACCAGTCCAGTACGATTGACAGCGCCAAGTTCAACTTATCCGACAGTGTCTGCGGACAAATTCCCGACGCAGCAATGGCAATGTCGTCAGCGTAAGCTATGACTTCGTTGCCAGAGTGTTCCAGCCCTCTCAAGAGAGAGTTGACTGCAAGGTTCCAGAGAAGTGGTGATAGAACACCGCCTTGCGGTGTGCCCCTACGAACCATTCTCTGACAATTAGTGGCCCCCACTGTGGAGGTTACTATCCTCGACTTGAGGAGAAGCTCGATGAACCTGACCAGATTCTGTCCCAAGTTCAGAGAACCAAGAGCCCTAAGGATAGCGTCCGGGTCGACGTTATTAAATGCACCCTCAATATCCAGAAAAATGGCCAAAGTGTATTCCTTAACGTGCATGGACTTTTCCACCCGAGAGATAAGGGAGTGAAGTGCAGTCTCCACTGATTTACCTCTCGTATACGCATGTTGGGAAGCGGATAGAAGCGCTGGATCAATCGAGGCCCTAATATGAACATCAAGGACTCTTTCCAGTGTCTTCAAAAGAAAGGAACACAGACTTATGGGTCTATAGTCATTCGCCCCAGTATGGGACGGTTTCCCAGCTTTGGGAATGAAAATCACCCTAGATATTCTCCAGCTCCAAGGGATATAAAGGAGCCTAAGACTAGCATTGTAGATGGCAAGCAACCAAGGGAGGATTATCTCCTCCCCATGTTGAATGTCACCCGGGATAATACCATCCGGTCCTGGTGACTTGAATGGTTCGAAAGACCTAACAGCCCACTGCACTTGGCCAAGGGTGAGAGTCAGGGGGGAACAGTTTCCAGACAGTGGTTCGTTGACCTGATAAAAGGCCTGACCACCCAGGGTGGCACTACCTGGAAAGTGAGTGTCAAGGAGAAGCTCAAGCGTCTCCAAACTGGACGTAGTCCAGCATCCGTCAGTCCGTCGGATACAGTCAAGGGATTTGTGAGTGGAACTTAGAATTTTACGGAGACGGCCCGTTTCGGCAGAGGATTCTACTCTGGCGCAGTAGTTCCTCCACGAGGCCCTCTTCGCTCGCCTTATAGCGTATTTAAGTTCCCTCTTTTTGGCCTTGTAGATTGACCATTCGCCTGTCGCCTTCGCCCTATTAAAGAGCCTGCCACAAGATCGGTGTAGATCATCGATCTCTTGGCTCCACCAGGGCGGTTTTCGTTTGCCCCTATGGGCAGCGGGTTTGACGGAGGATGTGGCTGCCGCCCTAAGCGCGGTTGACAGTGTGTCCGCAGCCCTATCCACGTCGAAACGGGTCGTTATAGTCGGGGGGGTAGAGGGAAGGCTGCTACGCAGTTTCTCTCTAAAAATGGTCCAATTCGTGTTCCTCCTGTTGACCGGAGGGGTCATGGCAGGGGGAGACTCGTTCGTGTCGATAGTGAAGGTAATGTATCTATGGTCCGAAAAGGAGCATTCCTGAGATACAAACCAGTCCTTAAGGTTAGTAGAGAAATCGGAGCTGACCAGAGTAACGTCCAACACCTCCTTTCTGTTTGAAGTAAGGAAGGTTGGTTCATCGCCCCGATTTGCTATGACTAGGTTATTACTCATAATAAAATCAAAGAGGCACTCACCCCGTTCGTTGGTACCGGAACTGCCCCACATCGTGTGGTGGGAGTTGGCATCCGCACCGATGATGACCGGAACTCCGCGCAGTCTCGCATCTGCCACTAGTCGACCGATGGGCTCCTGAGGGGGAGAGAGCCCATAGTCATGCGCCAGATACGATGACGTGATCCAGATGGTCATCGAGTTCATCTCGACGACCATGGTGACGGTGTCTTTATCGCTGAACCTGTGAAGGAGAAGAGCGTTAATACTATTCTTAACCATGACACAAGCCCTAGGCTTACCTGAGTTCTGGATATACGCTAAGCGATATCCTTTGATGTTGAGTCCGCAAACCTTACCGTCTACAATCCAGGGTTCTTGGACCAGAACGAGCTCTGCTTCCTCGGTTGTCAGTCGGAGGAGCAGAGCGGCGGAGGCTGTTTTAGAGTGCTGTAGATTAATTTGGATGATTCTCAGCATTGGTCAGAGAATCAACCACTGTCACGTCAGCGTCCTCTTCGTCCGACAACGGTGAGGTTGCACCCGCGTCAATGTCAATGCCGTCGAAGAATTCCCCCACCAGCTCAGAGTTGGACTTCTTGCTGGATGAGGAGCGTCGAGAAGAATGACTACACACGCTTCTACACTCGACGTCTTCGACGGGTTCGAGGGGTCCGGGGGTAGGGTCGGATGGGGCAGGATCGGATGGGGTAGGGTCGTGTGGGACAGGATCAGATGGGGTAGGTTTCTGTGGGATGGGTTGGGATGGGACGGGATCTACGGGGATGGAATCTGTTGGGGGATGTGCGGCAACGCGGGAATCCGACTTATAGACCCTTAGCTCGATTGAGCTAAAACCATATTTTATCACGCCCCCTCGGGCATTGATAAGCGGAAGTGACTCCTCATTCAGAATGATCACCGCTTCGCGGTAATCACCCCACTGGTCAGAAACTTTAGCCACCCTCCAGTTATGGGTGGGCAGGTCCGTGTTGCTGGCCTTGAGGATCCTCAGCATGGTTTCCGGGTCTGATGGCCCGGTCGGAATTCTCGCCTTGGATCGGGGGCGGTTGGGAATCTGGTCCGGAGGGACGGCAGCAAGCTTAGCTCCTGGCCAGACTTCACCAATCCTACTGATAGACTCCTTGTAGAGCTCCATAGAGCGGAGATCCGAGCAAGCTATCATCTTGATGTGCCCTTGATACCACCCCGCATCAGTACAGCCGGGTGAAGGGCCAGGGTTGGAGTCCATTACTCCAAGGAAGACGTCCAAGAGCGCATGTTCCACCAGCTTCCACTTGGTGGGAGCAATGGAACCATCAGGGTGGCTCTGGTCAACGATTGCCCAGGTCAAACCTTCCTTTAATACCTCACTTAAAGGCTTTGGAGGTTTGCTGGGGTCGGGACGTCTGGGTAGCGTCGACGGACGGGGTCTTGCAGCGGGGGGGATGTTAGGGTTGGTCACCTTTGGGCGTTTGGGAGGCTGGAGTGGAGCGTTAAGCTCGATTGATCTTTGCCTCTTTGGGGCTGTCTCTGCCGTAATCGGAGAGCCGGGGGGGCGATCATTTTGATGGGCCTTAGCCCAGGCAAGGCTACCCTTCTCGTCCTCTGAGAGGAGAGCCGGGTCGGTCGAGCCAAATCTCGCAATGATCCGCATGGCTGATCTGCGAATTCTATATGCCCTAACGCTAGCACTCACGGTATTTTTGACACCCAAAGATGGATTGGTGTCAGGGGCTTGCTCGCCAGACTTGTCTGCCAATGCCTTGGCGGCAGCCGAAGAGTGCGTGGACATGTTCGCAGCAGCCTTAGAGGTAGACGGTGCCTCGGTAGAAGGTGCCAGGGTCGAAGGTGTGGCGACACTAGGGAACGGCTTCACAGCCGGAGCCTTGTGTGCCAAGCGGGGTTTCACCGAAGTGGGAGCTTGGGTCTTGGTTTTAGAGGTTGGGACAGCCTTTTTGACAAGTGCCTGTCCAGGGAGGGTTGTGCGTCCACCTGTACCAGTGGATACTTTGCGCTCACTCTTTTGAGTTAGCGCTGGTTTGTGTGGTCTGTTAGAGTTGGTATTCATTGCTAGTGGGTCCCCACTCAAAGCCGCTATCCTTGCCCGCAAAGTGTAGTTACCCTTAAATGGTCCCGTGGTTATCTATGCATGCAGGGAGGCCACGCGAGGGTTGGCATCAGCCCTTATGGGGACAGTTGCTCAGAGCCAGACCGGGTACTAATCGGGAGTCTTCTCAACCGAACCTACACCGCCAACTTAACGGCGACGGACAAGGAACGTACTTTGAGGCCTGCCAGGGTTTTAACGGGACGGGGGCAGCTGTAGCCCTAGCCTGGAGCCGTTCACACCGGGTTTCACCCCGGTGCTACCGTGCGTACACAACTAGGTCCAGAAAGCTACAGCCACCAGCTCAGAGCAATCAAAATCAGAAATGGGGGGGTAGGAGTGGTCAGAAAGAAGAGAAAAGGGTCGTGCCAAAAGGGGGGAGGGGTCAGCCATAGTCACCCCGGCTGAGAGGGAGGTGTTTATTGACTCCCCAGTCTAGATCCGTAGTGTTTTGTTAAGGGCAGGGCCACCTCTAGCAGGATGTGACGATGTCACGCACTAACGGTCTTGATAGGGTAGAGGCTGGGGGCTCCGAGGGAGCTATGATCGCATATCCCTATCCTGCGGAAACCGCTTGACCCCGTTTTATTAGGGACACCTTAGGCTACAATTTGTGTATAGTGGGATATGTGCAGCAAGTCCCATTTTTCCAAAATATCCATCAACCTTCATCTATCATCCCTTATCCCAACCAGACTCTGTTAACATAGGCAATATTTGAAGCCCGATATCTCAAGTTCCAAAATTATTTGGGAGATAGGAGTTACTGCGTTTTATTAGGGACACCTTAGGCTACAATTTGTGTATAGTGGAATATGTGCAGCAAGTCCCATTTTTCCACAATATCCATCAACCTTCATCCATCATCCCTCATCCCAACCAGACTCTGTTAACATAGGAAATATTTGAAGCCCGATATCTCAAGTTCCAAAATTATTTGGGAGATAGGAGTTACTGCGTTTTATTAGGGACACCTTAGGCTACAATTTGTGTATAGTGGAATATGTGCAGCAAGTCCCATTTTTCCACAATATCCATCAACCTTCATCCATCATCCCTCATCCCAACCAGACTCTGTTAACATAGGAAATATTTGAAGCCCGATATCTCAAGTTCCAAAATTATTTGGGAGATAGGAGTTACTGCGTTTTATTAGGGACACCTTAGGCTACAATTTGTGTATAGTGAGATATGTGCAGCAAGTCCCATTTTTCCACAATATCCATCAACCTTCATCTATCATCCCTTATCCCAACCAGACTCTGTTAACATAGGAAATATTTGAAGCCCGATATCTCAAGTTCCAAAATTATTTGGGAGATAGGAGTTACTGCGTTTTATTAGGGACACCTTAGGCTACAATTTGTGTATAGTGGAATATGTGCAGCAAGTCCCATTTTTCCACAATATCCATCAACCTTCATCCATCATCCCTCATCCCAACCAGACTCTGTTAACATAGGCAATATTTGAAGCCCGATATCTCAAGTTCCAAAATTATTTGGGAGATAGGAGTTACTGCGTTTTATTAGGGACACCTTAGGCTACAATTTGTGTATAGTCGGATATGTGCAGCAAGTCCCATTTTTCCAGAATATCCATCAACCTTCATCCATCATCCCTCATCCCAACCAGACTCTGTTAACATAGGCAATATTTGAAGCCCGATATCTCAAGTTCCAAAATTATTTGGGAGATAGGAGTTACTGCGTTTTATTAGAACCACCTTAGGCTACAATTTGTGTATAGTCGGATATGTGCAGCAAGTCCCATTTTTCCACAATATCCATCAACCTTCATCCATCATCCCAACCAGACTCTGTTAACATAGGCAATATTTGAAGCCCGATATCTCAAGTTCCAAAATTATTTGGGAGATAGGAGTTACTGCGTTTTATTAGGGACACCTTAGGCTACAATTTGTGTATAGTGGGATATGTGCAGCAAGTCCCATTTTTCCACAATATCCATCAACCTTCATCCATCATCAATTATCCCAACCAGACTCTGTTAACATAGGCAATATTTGAAGCCCGATATCTCAAGTTCCAAAATTATTTGGGAGATAGGAGTTACTGCGTTTTATTAGAACCACCTTAGGCTACAATTTGTGTATAGTCGGATATGTGCAGCAAGTCCCATTTTTCCACAATATCCATCAACCTTCATCCATCATCCCTCATCCCAACCAGACTCTGTTAACATAGGCAATATTTGAAGCCCGATATCTCAAGTTCCAAAATTATTTGGGAGATAGGAGTTACTGCGTTTTATTAGGGACACCTTAGGCTACAATTTGTGTATAGTGGGATATGTGCAGCAAGTCCCATTTTTCCACAATATCCATCAACCTTCATCCATCATCCCTCATCCCAACCAGACTCTGTTAACATAGGCAATATTTGAAGCCCGATATCTCAAGTTCCAAAATTATTTGGGAGATAGGAGTTACTGCGTTTTATTAGAACCACCTTAGGCTACAATTTGTGTATAGTCGGATATGTGCAGCAAGTCCCATTTTTCCACAATATCCATCAACCTTCATCCATCATCCCAACCAGACTCTGTTAACATAGGCAATATTTGAAGCCCGATATCTCAAGTTCCAAAATTATTTGGGAGATAGGAGTTACTGCGTTTTATTAGGGACACCTTAGGCTACAATTTGTGTATAGTGGGATATGTGCAGCAAGGCCCATTTTTCCACAATATCCATCAACCTTCATCCATCATCCCTCATCCCAACCAGACTCTGTTAACATAGGCAATATTTGAAGCCCGATATCTCAAGTTCCAAAATTATTTGGGAGATAGGAGTTACTGCGTTTTATTAGGGACACCTTAGGCTACAATTTGTGTATAGTGGGATATGTGCAGCAAGTCCCATTTTTCCACAATATCCATCAACCTTCATCCATCATCCCAACCAGACTCTGTTAACATAGGAAATATTTGAAGCCCGATATCTCAAGTTCCAAAATTATTTGGGAGATAGGAGTTACTGCGTTTTATTAGGGACACCTTAGGCTACAATTTGTGTATAGTGGGATATGTGCAGCAAGGCCCATTTTTCCACAATATCCATCAACCTTCATCCATCATCCCTCATCCCAACCAGACTCTGTTAACATAGGCAATATTTGAAGCCCGATATCTCAAGTTCCAAAATTATTTGGGAGATAGGAGTTACTGCGTTTTATTAGGGACACCTTAGGCTACAATTTGTGTATAGTGGGATATGTGCAGCAAGTCCCATTTTTCCACAATATCCATCAACCTTCATCCATCATCCCAACCAGACTCTGTTAACATAGGAAATATTTGAAGCCCGATATCTCAAGTTCCAAAATTATTTGGGAGATAGGAGTTACTGCGTTTTATTAGGGACACCTTAGGCTACAATTTGTGTATAGTGGGATATGTGCAGCAAGGCCCATTTTTCCACAATATCCATCAACCTTCATCCATCATCCCTCATCCCAACCAGACTCTGTTAACATAGGCAATATTTGAAGCCCGATATCTCAAGTTCCAAAATTATTTGGGAGATAGGAGTTACTGCGTTTTATTAGGGACACCTTAGGCTACAATTTGTGTATAGTGGGATATGTGCAGCAAGGCCCATTTTTCCACAATATCCATCAACCTTCATCCATCATCCCTCATCCCAACCAGACTCTGTTAACATAGGCAATATTTGAAGCCCGATATCTCAAGTTCCAAAATTATTTGGGAGATAGGAGTTACTGCGTTTTATTAGGGACACCTTAGGCTACAATTTGTGTATAGTGGGATATGTGCAGCAAGTCCCATTTTTCCACAATATCCATCAACCTTCATCCATCATCCCAACCAGACTCTGTTAACATAGGCAATATTTGAAGCCCGATATCTCAAGTTCCAAAATTATTTGGGAGATAGGAGTTACTGCGTTTTATTAGGGACACCTTAGGCTACAATTTGTGTATAGTGGGATATGTGCAGCAAGTCCCATTTTTCCACAATATCCATCAACCTTCATCCATCATCCCAACCAGACTCTGTTAACATAGGCAATATTTGAAGCCCGATATCTCAAGTTCCAAAATTATTTGGGAGATAGGAGTTACTGCGTTTTATTAGGGACACCTTAGGCTACAATTTGTGTATAGTGGGATATGTGCAGCAAGGCCCATTTTTCCACAATATCCATCAACCTTCATCCATCATCCCTCATCCCAACCAGACTCTGTTAACATAGGCAATATTTGAAGCCCGATATCTCAAGTTCCAAAATTATTTGGGAGATAGGAGTTACTGCGTTTTATTAGGGACACCTTAGGCTACAATTTGTGTATAGTGGGATATGTGCAGCAAGTCCCATTTTTCCACAATATCCATCAACCTTCATCCATCATCCCAACCAGACTCTGTTAACATAGGAAATATTTGAAGCCCGATATCTCAAGTTCCAAAATTATTTGGGAGATAGGAGTTACTGCGTTTTATTAGGGACACCTTAGGCTACAATTTGTGTATAGTGGGATATGTGCACCAAGTCCCATTTTTCCACAATATCCATCAACCTTCATCCATCATCACTCATCCCAACCAGACTCTGTTAACATAGGCAATATTTGAAGCCCGATATCTCAAGTTCCAAAATTATTTGGGAGATAGGAGTTACTGCGTTTTATTAGGGACACCTTAGGCTACAATTTGTGTATAGTGGGATATGTGCAGCAAGTCCCATTTTTCCACAATATCCATCAACCTTCATCCATCATCCCAACCAGACTCTGTTAACATAGGCAATATTTGAAGCCCGATAACTCAAGTTCCAAAATTATTTGGGAGATAGGAGTTACTGCGTTTTATTAGGGACACCTTAGGCTACAATTTGTGTATAGTCGGATATGTGCAGCAAGTCCCATTTTTCCACAATATCCATCAACCTTCATCCATCATCCCTCATCCCAACCAGACTCTGTTAACATAGGCAATATTTGAAGCCCGATATCTCAAGTTCCAAAATTATTTGGGAGATAGGAGTTACTGCGTTTTATTAGGGACACCTTAGGCTACAATTTGTGTATAGTGGGATATGTGCAGCAAGTCCCATTTTTCCACAATATCCATCAATCTTCATCCATCATCCCTCATCCCAACCAGACTCAGTTAACATAGGAAATATTTGAAGCGCGATATCTCAAGTTCCAAAATTATTTGGGAGATAGGAGTTACTGCGTTTTATTAGGGACACCTTAGGCTACAATTTGTGTATAGTGGGATATGTGCAGCAAGTCCTTATTTTTCCACAATATCCATCAACCTTCATCCATCATCCCTCATCCCAACCAGACTCTGTTAACATAGGCAATATTTGAAGCCCGATATCTCAAGTTCCAAAATTATTTGGGAGATAGGAGTTACTGCGTTTTATTAGGGACACCTTAGGCTACAATTTGTGTATAGTGGGATATGTGCAGCAAGTCCCATTTTTCCACAATATCCATCAACCTTCATCCATCATCAATTATCCCAACCAGACTCTGTTAACATAGGCAATATTTGAAGCCCGATATCTCAAGTTCCAAAATTATTTGGGAGATAGGAGTTACTGCGTTTTATTAGGGACACCTTAGGCTACAATTTGTGTATAGTGGGATGTGTGCAGCAAGTCCCATTTTTCCACAATATCCATCAATCTTCATCCATCATCCCTCATCCCAACCAGACTCTGTTAACATAGGCAATATTTGAAGCCCGATATCTCAAGTTCCAAAATTATTTGGGAGATAGGAGTTACTGCGTTTTATTAGGGACACCTTAGGCTACAATTTATGTATAGTCGGATATGTGCAGCAAGTCCCATTTTTCCACAATATCCATCAACCTTCATCCATCATCCCTCATCCCAACCAGACTCTGTTAACATAGGCAATATTTGAAGCCCGATATCTCAAGTTCCAAAATTATTTGGGAGATAGGAGTTACTGCGTTTTATTAGGGACACCTTAGGCTACAATTTGTGTATAGTGGGATGTGTGCAGCAAGTCCCATTTTTCCACAATATCCATCAACCTTCATCCATCATCCCTCATCCCAACCAGACTCTGTTAACATAGGCAATATTTGAAGCCCGATATCTCAAGTTCCAAAATTATTTGGGAGATAGGAGTTACTGCGTTTTATTAGGGACACCTTAGGCTACAATTTGTGTATAGTCGGATATGTGCAGCAAGTCCCATTTTTCCACAATATCCATCAACCTTCATCCATCATCCCTCATCCCAACCAGACTCTGTTAACAAAGGCAATATTTGAAGCCCGATATCTCAAGTTCCAAAATTATTTGGGAGATAGGAGTTACTGCGTTTTATTAGGGACACCTTAGGCTAGAATTTGTGTATAGTGGGATATCTGCAGCAAGTCCCATTTTTCCACAATATCCATCAACCTTCATCCATCATCCCTCATCCCAACCAGACTCTGTTAACATAGGCAATATTTGAAGCCCGATATCTCAAGTTCCAAAATTATTTGGGAGATAGGAGTTACTGCGTTTTATTAGGGACACCTTAGGCTACAATTTGTGTATAGTGAGATATGTGCAGCAAGTCCCATTTTTCCACAATATCCATCAACCTTCATCCATCATCCCTCATCCCAACCAGACTCTGTTAACATAGGCAATATTTGAAGCCCGATATCTCAAGTTCCAAAATTATTTGGGAGATAGGAGTTACTGCGTTTTATTAGGGACACCTTAGGCTACAATTTATGTATAGTGGGATATGTGCAGCAAGTCCCATTTTTCCACAATATCCATCAACCTTCATCCATCATCCCTCATCCCAACCAGACTCTGTTAACATAGGAAATATTTGAAGCCCGATATCTCAAGTTCCAAAATTATTTGGGAGATAGGAGTTACTGCGTTTTATTAGGGACACCTTAGGCTACAATTTGTGTATAGTGGGATATGTGCAGCAAGTCCCATTTTTCCACAATATCCATCAACCTTCATCCATCATCCCTCATCCCAACCAGACTCTGTTAACATAGGCAATATTTGAAGCCCGATATCTCAAGTTCCAAAATTATTTGGGAGATAGGAGTTACTGCGTTTTATTAGGGACACCTTAGGCTACAATTTGTGTATAGTGGGATATGTGCATCAAGTCCCATTTTTCCACAATATCCATCAACCTTCATCCATCATCCCTCATCCCAACCAGACTCTGTTAACATAGGCAATATTTGAAGCCCGATATCTCAAGTTCCAAAATTATTTGGGAGATAGGAGTTACTGCGTTTTATTAGGGACACCTTAGGCTACAATTTGTGTATAGTCGGATATGTGCAGCAAGTCCCATTTTTCCAGAATATCCATCAACCTTCATCCATCATCCCTCATCCCAACCAGACTCTGTTAACATAGGCAATATTTGAAGCCCGATATCTCAAGTTCCAAAATTATTTGGGAGATAGGAGTTACTGCGTTTTATTAGGGACACCTTAGGCTACAATTTGTGTATAGTGGGATATGTGCAGCAAGTCCCATTTTTCCACAATATCCATCAACCTTCATCCATCATCCCTCATCCCAACCAGACTCTGTTAACATAGGCAATATTTGAAGCCCGATATCTCAAGTTCCAAAATTATTTGGGAGATAGGAGTTACTGCGTTTTATTAGGGACACCTTAGGCTACAATTTGTGTATAGTCGGATATGTGCAGCAAGTCCCATTTTTCCACAATATCCATCAACCTTCATCCATCATCCCTCATCCCAACCAGACTCTGTTAACATAGGCAATATTTGAAGCCCGATATCTCAAGTTCCAAAATTATTTGGGAGATAGGAGTTACTGCGTTTTATTAGGGACACCTTAGGCTACAATTTGTGTATAGTGGGATATGTGCAGCAAGTCCCATTTTTCCACAATATCCATCAACCTTCATCCATCATCCCTCATCCCAACCAGACTCAGTTAACATAGGAAATATTTGAAGCGCGATATCTCAAGTTCCAAAATTATTTGGGAGATAGGAGTTACTGCGTTTTATTAGGGACACCTTAGGCTACAATTTGTGTATAGTGGGATATGTGCAGCAAGTCCCTATTTTTCCACAATATCCATCAACCTTCATCCATCATCCCTCATCCCAACCAGACTCTGTTAACATAGGCAATATTTGAAGCCCGATATCTCAAGTTCCAAAATTATTTGGGAGATAGGAGTTACTGCGTTTTATTAGGGACACCTTAGGCTACAATTTGTGTATAGTGGGATATGTGCAGCAAGTCCCATTTTTCCACAATATCCATCAACCTTCATCCATCATCAATTATCCCAACCAGACTTTGTTAACATAGGCAATATTTGAAGCCCGATATCTCAAGTTCCAAAATTATTTGGGAGATAGGAGTTACTGCGTTTTATTAGGGACACCTTAGGCTACAATTTGTGTATAGTGGGATATGTGCAGCAAGTCCCATTTTTCCACAATATCCATCAATCTTCATCCATCATCCCTCATCCCAACCAGACTCTGTTAACATAGGCAATATTTGAAGCCCGATATCTCAAGTTCCAAAATTATTTGGGAGATAGGAGTTACTGCGTTTTATTAGGGACACCTTAGGCTACAATTTGTGTATAGTGGGATATGTGCAGCAAGTCCCATTTTTCCACAATATCCATCAACCTTCATCCATCATCAATTATCCCAACCAGACTCTGTTAACATAGGCAATATTTGAAGCCCGATATCTCAAGTTCCAAAATTATTTGGGAGATAGGAGTTACTGCGTTTTATTAGGGACACCTTAGGCTACAATTTGTGTATAGTGGGATGTGTGCAGCAAGTCCCATTTTTCCACAATATCCATCAATATTCATCCATCATCCCTCATCCCAACCAGACTCTGTTAACATAGGCAATATTTGAAGCCCGATATCTCAAGTTCCAAAATTATTTGGGAGATAGGAGTTACTGCGTTTTATTAGGGACACCTTAGGCTACAATTTATGTATAGTCGGATATGTGCAGCAAGTCCCATTTTTCCACAATATCCATCAACCTTCATCCATCATCCCTCATCCCAACCAGACTCTGTTAAAATAGGATATATTTGAAGCCCGATATCTCAAGTTCCAAAATTATTTGGGAGATAGGAGTTACTGCGTTTTATTAGGGACACCTTAGGCTACAATTTGTGTATAGTGGGATATGTGCAGCAAGTCCCATTTTTCCACAATATCCATCAACCTTCATCCATCATCCCTCATCCCAACCAGACTCTGTTAACATAGGCAATATTTGAAGCCCGATATCTCAAGTTCCAAAATTATTTGGGAGATAGGAGTTACTGCGTTTTATTAGGGACACCTTAGGCTAGAATTTGTGTATAGTGGGATATGTGCAGCAAGTCCCATTTTTCCACAATATCCATCAACCTTCATCCATCATCCCTCATCCCAACCAGACTCTGTTAACATAGGCAATATTTGAAGCCCGATATCTCAAGTTCCAAAATTATTTGGGAGATAGGAGTTACTGCGTTTTATTAGGGACACCTTAGGCTACAATTTATGTATAGTGGGATATGTGCAGCAAGTCCCATTTTTCCACAATATCCATCAACCTTCATCCATCATCCCTCATCCCAACCAGACTCTGTTAACATAGGAAATATTTGAAGCCCGATATCTCAAGTTCCAAAATTATTTGGGAGATAGGAGTTACTGCGTTTTATTAGGGACACCTTAGGCTACAATTTGTGTATAGTGGGATATGTGCAGCAAGTCCCATTTTTCCACAATGTCCATCAACCTTCATCCATCATCCCTCATCCCAACCAGACTCTGTTAACATAGGCAATATTTGAAGCCCGATATCTCAAGTTCCAAAATTATTTGGGAGATAGGAGTTACTGCGTTTTATTAGGGACACCTTAGGCTACAATTTGTGTATAGTGGGATATGTGCATCAAGTCCCATTTTTCCACAATATCCATCAACCTTCATCCATCATCCCTCATCCCAACCAGACTCTGTTAACATAGGCAATATTTGAAGCCCGATATCTCAAGTTCCAAAATTATTTGGGAGATAGGAGTTACTGCGGTTTATTAGGGACACCTTAGGCTACAATTTGTGTATAGTCGGATATGTGCAGCAAGTCCCATTTTTCCAGAATATCCATCAACCTTCATCCATCATCCCTCATCCCAACCAGACTCTGTTAACATAGGCAATATTTGAAGCCCGATATCTCAAGTTCCAAAATTATTTGGGAGATAGGAGTTACTGCGTTTTATTAGGGACACCTTAGGCTACAATTTGTGTATAGTGGGATATGTGCAGCAAGTCCCATTTTTCCACAATATCCATCAACCTTCATCCATCATCCCAACCAGACTCTGTTAACATAGGCAATATTTGAAGCCCGATATCTCAAGTTCCAAAGTTATTTGGGAGATAGGAGTTACTGCGTCTTATTAGGGACACCTTAGGCTACAATTTGTGTATAGTCGGATATGTGCAGCAAGTCCCATTTTTCCACAATATCCATCAACCTTCATCCATCATCCCTCATCCCAACCAGACTCTGTTAACATAGGCAATATTTGAAGCCCGATATCTCAAGTTCCAAAATTATTTGGGAGATAGGAGTTACTGCGTTTTATTAGGGACACCTTAGGCTACAATTTGTGTATAGTGGGATATGTGCAGCAAGTCCCATTTTTCCACAATATCCATCAACCTTCATCCATCATCCCTCATCCCAACCAGACTCAGTTAACATAGGAAATATTTGAAGCGCGATATCTCAAGTTCCAAAATTATTTGGGAGATAGGAGTTACTGCGTTTTATTAGGGACACCTTAGGCTACAATTTGTGTATAGTGGGATATGTGCAGCAAGTCCCTATTTTTCCACAATATCCATCAACCTTCATCCATCATCCCTCATCCCAACCAGACTCTGTTAACATAGGCAATATTTGAAGCCCGATATCTCAAGTTCCAAAATTATTTGGGAGATAGGAGTTACTGCGTTTTATTAGGGACACCTTAGGCTACAATTTGTGTATAGTGGGATATGTGCAGCAAGTCCCATTTTTCCACAATATCCATCAACCTTCATCCATCATCAATTATCCCAACCAGACTCTGTTAACATAGGCAATATTTGAAGCCCGATATCTCAAGTTCCAAAATTATTTGGGAGATAGGAGTTACTGCGTTTTATTAGGGACACCTTAGGCTACAATTTGTGTATAGTGGGATATGTGCAGCAAGTCCCATTTTTCCACAATATCCATCAATCTTCATCCATCATCCCTCATCCCAACCAGACTCTGTTAACATAGGCAATATTTGAAGCCCGATATCTCAAGTTCCAAAATTATTTGGGAGATAGGAGTTACTGCGTTTTATTAGGGACACCTTAGGCTACAATTTATGTATAGTCGGATATGTGCAGCAAGTCCCATTTTTCCACAATATCCATCAACCTTCATCCATCATCCCTCATCCTAACCAGACTCTGTTAACATAGGCAATATTTGAAGCCCGATATCTCAAGTTCCAAAATTATTTGGGAGATAGGAGTTACTGCGTTTTATTAGGGACACCTTAGGCTACAATTTGTGTATAGTGGGATATGTGCAGCAAGTCCCATTTTTCCACAATATCCATCAACCTTCATCCATCATCCCTCATCCCAACCAGACTCTGTTAACATAGGCAATATTTGAAGCCCGATATCTCAAGTTCCAAAATTATTTGGGAGATAGGAGTTACTGCGTTTTATTAGGGACACCTTAGGCTACAATTTGTGTATAGTGGGATATGTGCAGCAAGTCCCATTTTTCCACAATATCCATCAACCTTCATCCATCATCCCTCATCCCAACCAGACTCTGTTAACATAGGCAATATTTGAAGCCCGATATCTCAAGTTCCAAAATTATTTGGGAGATAGGAGTTACTGCGTTTTATTAGGGACACCTTAGGCTACAATTTGTGTATAGTGGGATATGTGCAGCAAGTCCCATTTTTCCACAATATCCATCAACCTTCATCCATCATCCCTCATCCCAACCAGACTCTGTTAACATAGGCAATATTTGAAGCCCGATATCTCAAGTTCCAAAATTATTTGGGAGATAGGAGTTACTGCGTTTTATTAGGGACACCTTAGGCTACAATTTGTGTATAGTCGGATATGTGCAGCAAGTCCCATTTTTCCAGAATATCCATCAACCTTCATCCATCATCCCTCATCCCAACCAGACTCTGTTAACATAGGCAATATTTGAAGCCCGATATCTCAAGTTCCAAAATTATTTGGGATATAGGAGTTACTGCGTTTTATTAGGGACACCTTAGGCTACAATTTGTGTATAGTGGGATATGTGCAGCAAGTCCCATTTTTCCACAATATCCATCAACCTTCATCCATCATCCCAACCAGACTCTGTTAACATAGGCAATATTTGAAGCCCGATAACTCAAGTTCCAAAATTATTTGGGAGATAGGAGTTACTGCGTTTTATTAGGGACACCTTAGGCTACAATTTGTGTATAGTCGGATATGTGCAGCAAGTCCCATTTTTCCACAATATCCATCAACCTTCATCCATCATCCCTCATCCCAACCAGACTCTGTTAACATAGGCAATATTTGAAGCCCGATATCTCAAGTTCCAAAATTATTTGGGAGATAGGAGTTACTGCGTTTTATTAGGGACACCTTAGGCTACAATTTGTGTATAGTGGGATATGTGCAGCAAGTCCCATTTTTCCACAATATCCATCAATCTTCATCCATATCCCTCATCCCAACCAGACTCAGTTAACATAGGAAATATTTGAAGCGCGATATCTCAAGTTCCAAAATTATTTGGGAGATAGGAGTTACTGCGTTTTATTAGGGACACCTTAGGCTACAATTTGTGTATAGTGGGATATGTGCAGCAAGTCCCTATTTTTCCACAATATCCATCAACCTTCATCCATCATCCCTCATCCCAACCAGACTCTGTTAACATAGGCAATATTTGAAGCCCGATATCTCAAGTTCCAAAATTATTTGGGAGATAGGAGTTACTGCGTTTTATTAGGGACACCTTAGGCTACAATTTGTGTATAGTGGGATATGTGCAGCAAGTCCCATTTTTTCACAATATCCATCAACCTTCATCCATCATCAATTATCCCAACCAGACTCTGTTAACATAGGCAATATTTGAAGCCCGATATCTCAAGTTCCAAAATTATTTGGGAGATAGGAGTTACTGCGTTTTATTAGGGACACCTTAGGCTACAATTTGTGTATAGTGGGATGTGTGCAGCAAGTCCCATTTTTCCACAATATCCATCAATCTTCATCCATCATCCCTCATCCCAACCAGACTCTGTTAACATAGGCAATATTTGAAGCCCGATATCTCAAGTTCCAAAATTATTTGGGAGATAGGAGTTACTGCATTTTATTAGGGACACCTTAGGCTACAATTTATGTATAGTCGGATATGTGCAGCAAGTCCCATTTTTCCACAATATCCATCAACCTTCATCCATCATCCCTCATCCCAACCAGACTCTGTTAACATAGGCAATATTTGAAGCCCGATATCTCAAGTTCCAAAATTATTTGGGAGATAGGAGTTACTGCGTTTTATTAGGGACACCTTAGGCTACAATTTGTGTATAGTGGGATATGTGCAGCAAGTCCCATTTTTCCACAATATCCATCAACCTTCATCCATCATCCCTCATCCCAACCAGACTCTGTTAACATAGGCAATATTTGAAGCCCGATATCTCAAGTTCCAAAATTATTTGGGAGATAGGAGTTACTGCGTTTTATTAGGGACACCTTAGGCTACAATTTGTGTATAGTCGGATATGTGCAGCAAGTCCCATTTTTCCAGAATATCCATCAACCTTCATCCATCATCCCTCATCCCAACCAGACTCTGTTAACATAGGCAATATTTGAAGCCCGATATCTCAAGTTCCAAAATTATTTGGGATATAGGAGTTACTGCGTTTTATTAGGGACACCTTAGGCTACAATTTGTGTATAGTGGGATATGTGCAGCAAGTCCCATTTTTCCACAATATCCATCAACCTTCATCCATCATCCCAACCAGACTCTGTTAACATAGGCAATATTTGAAGCCCGATAACTCAAGTTCCAAAATTATTTGGGAGATAGGAGTTACTGCGTTTTATTAGGGACACCTTAGGCTACAATTTGTGTATAGTCGGATATGTGCAGCAAGTCCCATTTTTCCACAATATCCATCAACCTTCATCCATCATCCCTCATCCCAACCAGACTCTGTTAACATAGGCAATATTTGAAGCCCGATATCTCAAGTTCCAAAATTATTTGGGAGATAGGAGTTACTGCGTTTTATTAGGGACACCTTAGGCTACAATTTGTGTATAGTGGGATATGTGCAGCAAGTCCCATTTTTCCACAATATCCATCAATCTTCATCCATATCCCTCATCCCAACCAGACTCAGTTAACATAGGAAATATTTGAAGCGCGATATCTCAAGTTCCAAAATTATTTGGGAGATAGGAGTTACTGCGTTTTATTAGGGACACCTTAGGCTACAATTTGTGTATAGTGGGATATGTGCAGCAAGTCCCTATTTTTCCACAATATCCATCAACCTTCATCCATCATCCCTCATCCCAACCAGACTCTGTTAACATAGGCAATATTTGAAGCCCGATATCTCAAGTTCCAAAATTATTTGGGAGATAGGAGTTACTGCGTTTTATTAGGGACACCTTAGGCTACAATTTGTGTATAGTGGGATATGTGCAGCAAGTCCCATTTTTTCACAATATCCATCAACCTTCATCCATCATCAATTATCCCAACCAGACTCTGTTAACATAGGCAATATTTGAAGCCCGATATCTCAAGTTCCAAAATTATTTGGGAGATAGGAGTTACTGCGTTTTATTAGGGACACCTTAGGCTACAATTTGTGTATAGTGGGATGTGTGCAGCAAGTCCCATTTTTCCACAATATCCATCAATCTTCATCCATCATCCCTCATCCCAACCAGACTCTGTTAACATAGGCAATATTTGAAGCCCGATATCTCAAGTTCCAAAATTATTTGGGAGATAGGAGTTACTGCATTTTATTAGGGACACCTTAGGCTACAATTTATGTATAGTCGGATATGTGCAGCAAGTCCCATTTTTCCACAATATCCATCAACCTTCATCCCATCATCCCTCATCCCAACCAGACTCTGTTAACATAGGCAATATTTGAAGCCCGATATCTCAAGTTCCAAAATTATTTGGGAGATAGGAGTTACTGCGTTTTATTAGGGACACCTTAGGCTACAATTTGTGTATAGTGGGATATGTGCAGCAAGTCCCATTTTTCCACAATATCCATCAACCTTCATCCATCATCCCTCATCCCAACCAGACTCTGTTAACATAGGCAATATTTTAAGCCCGATATCTCAAGTTCCAAAATTATTTGGGAGATAGGAGTTACTGCGTTTTATTAGGGACACCTTAGGCTACAATTTGTGTATAGTGGGATATGTGCAGCAAGTCCCATTTTTCCACAATATCCCATCAACCTTCATCCATCATCCCTCATCCCAACCAGACTCTGTTAACATAGGCAATATTTGAAGCCCGATATCTCAAGTTCCAAAATTATTTGGGAGATAGGAGTTACTGCGTTTTATTAGGGACACCTTAGGCTACAATTTGTGTATAGTGGGATATGTGCAGCAAGTCCCATTTTTCCACAATATCCATCAACCTTCATCCATCATCCCTCATCCCAACCAGACTCTGTTAACATAGGCAATATTTGAAGCCCGATATCTCAAGTTCCAAAATTATTTGGGAGATAGGAGTTACTGCGTTTTATTAGGGACACCTTAGGCTACAATTTGTGTATAGTGGGATATGTGCAGCAAGTCCCATTTTTCCACAATATCCATCAACCTTCATCCATCATCCCTCATCCCAACCAGACTCAGTTAACATAGGAAATATTTGAAGCGCGATATCTCAAGTTCCAAAATTATTTGGGAGATAGGAGTTACTGCGTTTTATTATGGACACCTTAGGCTACAATTTGTGTATAGTGGGTTATCTGCAGCAAGTCCCATTTTTCCACAATATCCATCAACCTTCATCCATCATCCCTCATCCCAACCAGACACTGTTAACATAGGCAATATTTGAAGCCCGATATCTCAAGTTCCAAAATTATTTGGGAGATAGGAGTTACTGCGTTTTATTATGGACACCTTAGGCTACAATTTGTGTATAGTGGGTTATCTGCAGCAAGTCCCATTTTTCCACAATATCCATCAACCTTCATCCATCATCCCTCATCCCAACCAGACACTGTTAACATAGGCAATATTTGAAGCCCGATATCTCAAGTTCCAAAATTATTTGGGAGATAGGAGTTACTGCGTTTTATTAGGGACACCATAGGCTACAATTTGTGTATAGTGGGATATGTGAAGCAAGTCCCATTTTTCTACAATATCCATCAACCTTCATCCATCATCCCTCATCCCAACCAGACTCTGTTAACATAGGCAATATTTGAAGCCCGATATCTCAAGTTCCAAAATTATTTGGGAGATAGGACTTACTGCGTTTTATTAGGGACACCTTAGGCTACAATTTGTGTATAGTCGGATATGTGCAGCAAGTCCCATTTTTCCACAATATCCATCAACCTTCATCCATCATCCCTCATCCCAACCAGACTCTGTTAACATAGGAAATATTTGAAGCGCGATATCTCAAGTTCCAAAATTATTTGGGAGATAGGAGTTACTGCGTTTTATTATGGACATCTTAGGCTACAATTTGTGTATAGTGGGTTATCTGCAGCAAGTCCCATTTTTCCACAATATCCATCAACCTTCATCCATCATCATACATAACATACATAACATAGGCAATATTTGAAGCGCGATATCTCAAGTTCCAAAATTATTTGGGAGATAGGAGTTACTGCGTTTTATTATGGACACCTTAGGCTACAATTTGTGTATAGTGGGTTATCTGCAGCAAGTCCCATTTTTCCACAATATCCATCAACCTTCATCCATCATCCCTCATCCCAACCAGACTCTGTTAACATAGGCAATATTTGAAGCCCGATATCTCAAGTTCCAAAATTATTTGGGAGATAGGGCTTACTGCGTTTTATTAGGGACACCTTAGGCTACAATTTGTGTATAGTGGGATATGTGCAGCAAGTCCCATTTTTCCACAATATCCGTCAACCTTCATCCATCATCCCTCATGCCAACCAGATTCTGTTAACATAGGCAATATTTGAAGCCCGATATCTGAAGTTCCAAAATTATTTGGGAGATAGGAGTTACTGCGTTTTATTAGGGACACCTTAGGCTACAATTTGTGTATAGTGGGATATGTGCAGCAAGTCCCATTTTTCCACAATATCCATCAACCTTCATCCATCATCCCTCATCCCAACCAGACTCTGTTAACATAGGCAATATTTGAAGCCCGATATCTCAAGTTCCAAAATTATTTGGGAGATAGGAGTTACTGCGTTTTATTATGGACACCTTAGGCTACAATTTGTGTATAGTGGGTTATCTGCAGCAAGTCCCATTTTTCTACAATATCCATCAACCTTCATCCATCATCCCTCATCCCAACCAGACTCTGTTAACATAGGCAATATTTGAAGCCCGATATCTCAAGTTCCAAAATTATTTGGGGAGATAGGACTTACTGCGTTTTATTAGGGACACCTTAGGCTACAATTTGTGTATAGTCGGATATGTGCAGCAAGTCCCATTTTTCCACAATATCCATCAACCTTCATTCATCATCCCGCATCCCAACCAGACTGGGTGTGTATAACATAGGCAATATTTGAAGCGCGATATCTCAAGTTCCAAAATTATTTGGGAGATAGGAGTTACTGCGTTTTATTAGGGACACCTTAGGCTACAATTTGTGTATAGTGGGATATGTGCAGCAAGTCCCTATTTTTCCACAATATCCATCAACCTTCATCCATCATCCCTCATCCCAACCAGACTCTGTTAACATAGGCAATATTTGAAGCCCGATATCTCAAGTTCCAAAATTATTTGGGAGATAGGAGTTACTGCGTTTTATTAGGGACACCTTAGGCTACAATTTGTGTATAGTGGGATATGTGCAGCAAGTCCCATTTTTCCACAATATCCATCAACCTTCATCCATCATCCCTCATCCCAACCAGACTCTGTTAACATAGGCAATATTTGAAGCCCGATATCTCAAGTTCCAAAATTATTTGGGAGATAGGACTTACTGCGTTTTATTAGGGACACCTTAGGCTACAATTTGTGTATAGTCGGATATGTGCAGCAAGTCCCATTTTTCCACAATATTCATCAACCTTCATCCATCATCCCCCATCCCAACCAGACTCTGTTAACATAGGCAATATTTGAAGCCCGATATCTCAAGTTCCAAAATTATTTGGGAGATAGGAGTTACTGCGTTTTATTAGGGACACCTTAGGCTACAATTTGTGTATAGTGGGATATGTGCAGCAAGTCCCTATTTTTCCACAATATCCATCAACCTTCATCCATCATCCCTCATCCCAACCAGACTCTGTTAACATAGGCAATATTTGAAGCCCGATATCTCAAGTTCCAAAATTATTTGGGAGATAGGAGTTACTGCGTTTTATTAGGGACACCTTAGGCTACAATTTGTGTATAGTGGGATATGTGCAGCAAGTCCCATTTTTCCACAATATCCATCAACCTTCATCCATCATCCCTCATCCCAACCAGACTCAGTTAACATAGGAAATATTTGAAGCGCGATATCTCAAGTTCCAAAATTATTTGGGAGATAGGAGTTACTGCGTTTTATTAGGGACACCTTAGGCTACAATTTGTGTATAGTCGGATATGTGCAGCGAGTCCCATTTTTCCACAATATCCATCAATCTTCATCCATCATCCCTCATCCCAACCAGACTCTGTTAACATAGGCAATATTTGAAGCCCGATATCTCAAGTTCCAAAATTATTTGGGAGATAGGAGTTACTGCGTTTTATTCGGGACACCTTATTCTACAATTTGTGTATAGTCCGGATATGTGCAGCAAGTCCCATTTTTCCATAATATCCATCAACCTTCATCCATAATCCCTCATCCCAACCAGACTCTGTTAACATAGGCAATATTTGAAGCGCGATATCTCAAGTTCCAAAATTATTTGGGAGATAGGAGTTACTGCGTTTTATTATGGACACCTTAGGCTACAATTTGTGTATAGTGGATTATCTGCAGCAAGTCCCATTTTTCCACAATATCCATCAACCTTCATCCATCATCCCTCATCCCAACCAGAATCTGTTAACATAGGCAATATTTGAAGCCCGATATCTCAAGTTCCAAAATTATTTGGGAGATAGGGCTTACTGCGTTTTATTAGGGACACCTTAGGCTACAATTTGTGTATAGTGGGATATGTGCAGCAAGTCCAATTTTTCCACAATATCCATCAACCTTCATCCATCATCCCTCATGCCAACCAGACTCTGTTAACATAGGCAATATTTGAAGCCCGATATCTCAAGTTCCAAAATTATTTGGGAGATAGGAGTTACTGCGTTTTATTAGGGACACCTTAGGCTACAATTTGTGTATAGTGGGATATGTGCAGCAGGTCCCATTTTTCCACAATATCCATCAACCTTCATCCATCATCCCTCATCCCAACCAGACTCTGTTAACATAGGCAATATTTGAAGCCCGATATCTCAAGTTCCAAAATTATTTGGGAGATAGGAGTTACTGCGTTTTATTAGGGACACCTTAGGCTACAATTTGTGTATAGTGGGATATGTGCAGCAAGTCCCATTTTTCCACAATATCCATCAACCTTCATCCATCATCCCTCATCCCAACCAGACTCTGTTAACATAGGCAATATTTGAAGCCCGATATCTCAAGTTCCAAAATTATTTGGAAGATAGGAGTTACTGCGTTTTATTAGGGACACCTTAGCCTACAATTTGTGTATAGTCGGATATGTGCAGCAAGTCCCATTTTTCTACAATATCCATCAACCTTCATCCATCATCCCTCATCCCAACCAGACTCTGTTAACATAGGCAATATTTGAAGCCCGATATCTCAAGTTCCAAAATTATTTGGGAGATAGGACTTACTGCGTTTTATTAGGGACACCTTAGGCTACAATTCGTGTATAGTCGGATATGTGCAGCAAGTCCCATTTTTCCACAATATCCATCAACCTTCATTCATCATCCCTCATCCCAACCAGACTGTGTTAACATAGGCAATATTTGAAGCGCGATATCTCAAGTTCCAAAATTATTTGGGAGATAGGAGTTACTGCGTTTTATTAGGGACACCTTAGGCTACAATTTGTGTATAGTGGGATATGTGCAGCAAGTCCCTATTTTTCCACAATATCCATCAACCTTCATCCATCATCCCTCATCCCAACCAGACTCTGTTAACATAGGCAATATTTGAAGCCCGATATCTCAAGTTCCAAATTATTTGGGAGATAGGAGTTACTGCGTTTTATTAGGGACACCTTAGGCTACAATTTGTGTATAGTGGGATATGTGCAGCAAGTCCCATTTTTCCACAATATCCATCAACCTTCATCCATCATCCCTCATCCCAACCAGACTCTGTTAACATAGGCAATATTTGAAGCCCGATATCTCAAGTTCCAAAATTATTTGGGAGATAGGACTTACTGCGTTTTATTAGGGACACCTTAGGCTACAATTTGTGTATAGTCGGATATGTGCAGCAAGTCCCATTTTTCCACAATATTCATCAACCTTCATCCATCATCCCTTATCCCAACCAGACTCTGTTAACATAGACAATATTTGAAGCCCGATATCTCAAGTTCCAAAATTATTTGGGAGATAGGAGTTACTGCGTTTTATTAGGGACACCTTAGGCTACAATTTGTGTATAGTGGGATATGTGCAGCAAGTCCCATTTTTCCACAATATCCATCAACCTTCATCCATCATCCCTCATCCCAACCAGACTCTGTTAACATAGGCAATATTTGAAGCCCGATATCTCAAGTTCCAAAATTATTTGGGAGATAGGAGTTACTGCGTTTTATTAGGGACACCTTAGGCTACAATTTGTGTATAGTCGGATATCTGCAGCAAGTCCCATTTTTCCACAATATCCATCAACCTTCATCCATCATCCCTCATCCCAACCAGACTCTGTTAACATAGGCAATATTTGAAGCCCGATATCTCAAGTTCCAAAATTATTTGGGAGATAGGGCTTACTGCGTTTTATTAGGGACACCTTAGGCTACAATTTGGTGTATAGTGGGATATGTGCAGCAAGTCCCTATTTTTCCACAATATCCATCAACCTTCATCCATCATCCCTCATCCCAACCAGACTCTGTTAACATAGGCAATATTTGAAGCCCGATATCTCAAGTTCCAAAATTATTTGGGAGATAGGAGTTACTGCGTTTTATTAGGGACACCTTAGGCTACAATTTGTGTATAGTGGGATATGTGCAGCAAGTCCCATTTTTCCACAATATCCATCAACCTTCATCCATCATCCCTCATCCCAACCAGACTCAGTTAACATAGGAAATATTTGAAGCGCGATATCTCAAGTTCCAAAATTATTTGGGAGATAGGAGTTACTGCGTTTTATTAGGGACACCTTAGGCTACAATTTGTGTATAGTCGGATATGTGCAGCGAGTCCCATTTTTCCACAATATCCATCAATCTTCATCCATCATCCCTCATCCCAACCAGACTCTGTTAACATAGGCAATATTTGAAGCCCGATATCTCAAGTTCCAAAATTATTTGGGAGATAGGAGTTACTGCGTTTTATTCGGGACACCTTATTCTACAATTTGTGTATAGTCGGATATGTGCAGCAAGTCCCATTTTTCCATAATATCCATCAACCTTCATCCATAATCCCTCATCCCAACCAGACTCTGTTAACATAGGCAATATTTGAAGCGCGATATCTCAAGTTCCAAAATTATTTGGGAGATAGGAGTTACTGCGTTTTATTATGGACACCTTAGGCTACAATTTGTGTATAGTGGGTTATCTGCAGCAAGTCCCATTTTTCCACAATATCCATCAACCTTCATCCATCATCCCTCATCCCAACCAGAATCTGTTAACATAGGCAATATTTGAAGCCCGATATCTCAAGTTCCAAAATTATTTGGGAGATAGGGCTTACTGCGTTTTATTAGGGACACCTTAGGCTACAATTTGTGTATAGTGGGATATGTGCAGCAAGTCAATTTTTTCCACAATATCCATCAACCTTCATCCATCATCCCTCATGCCAACCAGACTCTGTTAACATAGGCAATATTTGAAGCCCGATATCTCAAGTTCCAAAATTATTTGGGAGATAGGAGTTACTGCGTTTTATTAGGGACACCTTAGGCTACAATTTGTGTATAGTGGGATATGTGCAGCAGGTCCCATTTTTCCACAATATCCATCAACCTTCATCCATCATCCCTCATCCCAACCAGACTCTGTTAACATAGGCAATATTTGAAGCCCGATATCTCAAGTTCCAAAATTATTTGGGAGATAGGAGTTACTGCGTTTTATTAGGGACACCTTAGGCTACAATTTGTGTATAGTGGGATATGTGCAGCAAGTCCCATTTTTCCACAATATCCATCAACCTTCATCCATCATCCCTCATCCCAACCAGACTCTGTTAACATAGGCAATATTTGAAGCCCGATATCTCAAGTTCCAAAATTATTTGGAAGATAGGAGTTACTGCGTTTTATTAGGGACACCTTAGCCTACAATTTGTGTATAGTCGGATATGTGCAGCAAGTCCCATTTTTCTACAATATCCATCAACCTTCATCCATCATCCCTCATCCCAACCAGACTCTGTTAACATAGGCAATATTTGAAGCCCGATATCTCAAGTTCCAAAATTATTTGGGAGATAGGACTTACTGCGTTTTATTAGGGACACCTTAGGCTACAATTCGTGTATAGTCGGATATGTGCAGCAAGTCCCATTTTTCCACAATATCCATCAACCTTCATTCATCATCCCTCATCCCAACCAGACTGTGTTAACATAGGCAATATTTGAAGCGCGATATCTCAAGTTCCAAAATTATTTGGGAGATAGGAGTTACTGCGTTTTATTAGGGACACCTTAGGCTACAATTTGTGTATAGTGGGATATGTGCAGCAAGTCCCTATTTTTCCACAATATCCATCAACCTTCATCCATCATCCCTCATCCCAACCAGACTCTGTTAACATAGGCAATATTTGAAGCCCGATATCTCAAGTTCCAAAATTATTTGGGAGATAGGAGTTACTGCGTTTTATTAGGGACACCTTAGGCTACAATTTGTGTATAGTGGGATATGTGCAGCAAGTCCCATTTTTCCACAATATCCATCAACCTTCATCCATCATCCCTCATCCCAACCAGACTCTGTTAACATAGGCAATATTTGAAGCCCGATATCTCAAGTTCCAAAATTATTTGGGAGATAGGACTTACTGCGTTTTATTAGGGACACCTTAGGCTACAATTTGTGTATAGTGGGATATGTGCAGCAAGTCCCATTTTTCCACAATATTCATCAACCTTCATCCATCATCCCCCATCCCAACCAGACTCTGTTAACATAGGCAATATTTGAAGCCCGATATCTCAAGTTCCAAAATTATTTGGGAGATAGGAGTTACTGCGTTTTATTAGGGACACCTTAGGCTACAATTTGTGTATAGTGGGATATGTGCAGCAAGTCCCTATTTTTCCACAATATCCATCAACCTTCATCCCTCATCCCAACCAGACTCTGTTAACATAGGCAATATTTGAAGCCCGATATCTCAAGTTCCAAAATTATTTGGGAGATAGGAGTTACTGCGTTTTATTAGGGACACCTTAGGCTACAATTTGTGTATAGTCGGATATGTGCAGCAAGTCCCATTTTTCCACAATATCCATCAACCTTCATCCATCATCCCTCATCCCAACCAGACTCTGTTAACATAGGCAATATTTGAAGCCCGATATCTCAAGTTCCAAAATTATTTGGGAGATAGGAGTTACTGCGTTTTATTAGGGACACCTTAGGCTACAATTTGTGTATAGTGGGATATGTGCAGCAAGTCCCATTTTTCCACAATATCCATCAACCTTCATCCATCATCCCTCATCCCAACCAGACTCTGTTAACATAGGCAATATTTGAAGCGCGATATCTCAAGTTCCAAAATTATTTGGGAGATAGGAGTTACTGCGTTTTATTATGGACACCTTAGGCTACAATTTGTGTATAGTGGGTTATCTGCAGCAAGTCCCATTTTCCCACAATATCCATCAGCCTTCATCCATCATCCCTCATCCCTACCAGACTCTGTTAACATAGGCAATATTTGAAGCCCGATATCTCAAGTTCCAAAATTATTTGGGAGATAGGGCTTACTGCGTTTTATTACGGACACCTTAGGCTACAATTTGTGTATAGTGGGATATGTGCAGCAAGTCCCATTTTTCCACAATATCCATCAACCTTCATCCATCTTCCCTCATCCCAACCAGACTCTGTTAACATAGGCAATATTTGAAGCCCGATATCTCAAGTTCCAAAATTATTTGGGAGATAGGACTTACTGCGTTTTATTAGGGACACCTTAGGCTACAATTTGTGTATAGTCGGATATGTGCAGCAAGTCCCATTTTTCCACAATATCCATCAACCTTCATCCATCAGACTCTGTTAACATAGGCAATATTTGAAGCCCGATATCTCAAGTTCCAAAATTATTTGGGAGATAGGAGTTACTGCGTTTTATTAGGGACACCTTAGGCTACAATTTGTGTATAGTCGGATATGTGCAGCAAGTCCCATTTTTCCACAATATCCATCAATCTTCATCCATCATCCCTCATCCCAACCAGACTCTGTTAACATAGGCAATATTTGAAGCCCGATATCTCAAGTTCCAAAATTATTTGGGAGATAGGAGTTACTGCGTTTTATTAGGGACACCTTATTCTACAATTTGTGTATAGTCGGATATGTGCAGCAAGTCCCATTTTTCCATAATATCCATCAACCTTCATCCATCATCCCTCATCCCAACCAGACTCTGCTAACATAGGCAATATTTGAAGCGCGATATCTCAAGTTCCAAAATTATTTGGGAGATAGGAGTTACTGCGTTTTATTATGAACACCTTAGGCTACAATTTGTGTATAGTGGGTTATCTGCAGCAAGTCCCATTTTTCCACAATATCCATCAACCTTCATCCATCATCCCTCATCCCAACCAGAATCTGTTAACATAGGCAATATTTGAAGCCCGATATCTCAAGTTCCAAAATTATTTGGGAGATAGGAGTTACTGCGTTTTATTAGGGACACCTTAGGCTACAATTTGTGTATAGTGGGATATGTGCAGCAAGTCCCATTTTTCCACAATATCCATCTACCTTCATCCATCATCCCTCATCCCAACCAGACTCTGTTAACATAGGCAATATTTGAAGCCCGATATCTCAAGTTCCAAAATTATTTGGGAGATAGGAGTTACTGCGTTTTATTAGGGACACCTTAGGCTACAATTTGTGTATAGTGGGATATGTGCAGCAAGTCCCATTTTTCCACAATATCCATCAACCTTCATCCATCATCCCTCATCCCAACCAGAATCTGTTAACATAGGCAATATTTGAAGCCCGATATCTCAAGTTCCAAAATTATTTGGGAGATAGGGCTTACTGCGTTTTATTAGGGACACCTTAGGCTACAATTTGTGTATAGTGGGATATGTGCAGCAAGTCCAATTTTTCCACAATATCCATCAACCTTCATCCATCATCCCTCATGCCAACCAGACTCTGTTAACATAGGCAATATTTGAAGCCCGATATCTCAAGTTCCAAAATTATTTGGGAGATAGGACTTACTGCGTTTTATTAGGGACACCTTAGGCTACAATTTGTGTATAGTGGGATATGTGCAGCAAGTCCCATTTTTCCACAATATCCATCAACCTTCATCCATCATCCCTCATCCCAACCAGACTCTGTTAACATAGGCAATATTTGAAGCCCGATATCTCAAGTTCCAAAATTATTTGGGAGATAGGAGTTACTGCGTTTTATTAGGGACACCTTAGGCTACAATTTGTGTATAGTGGGATATGTGCAGCAAGTCCCATTTTTCCACAATATCCATCAACCTTCATCCATCATCCCTCATCCCAACCAGACTCTGTTAACATAGGCAATATTTGAAGCCCGATATCTCAAGTTCCAAAATTATTTGGAAGATAGGAGTTACTGCGTTTTATTAGGGACACCTTAGCCTACAATTTGTGTATAGTCGGATATGTGCAGCAAGTCCCATTTTTCTACAATATCCATCAACCTTCATCCATCATCCCTCATCCCAACCAGACTCTGTTAACATAGGCAATATTTGAAGCCCGATATCTCAAGTTCCAAAATTATTTGGGAGATAGGACTTACTGCGTTTTATTAGGGACACCTTAGGCTACAATTCGTGTATAGTCGGATATGTGCAGCAAGTCCCATTTTTCCACAATATCCATCAACCTTCATCCATCATCCCTCATCCCAACCAGACTGTGTTAACATAGGCAATATTTGAAGCGCGATATCTCAAGTTCCAAAATTATTTGGGAGATAGGAGTTACTGCGTTTTATTAGGGACACCTTAGGCTACAATTTGTGTATAGTGGGATATGTGCAGCAAGTCCCTATTTTTCCACAATATCCATCAACCTTCATCCATCATCCCTCATCCCAACCAGACTCTGTTAACATAGGCAATATTTGAAGCCCGATATCTCAAGTTCCAAAATTATTTGGGAGATAGGAGTTACTGCGTTTTATTAGGGACACCTTAGGCTACAATTTGTGTATAGTGGGATATGTGCAGCAAGTCCCATTTTTCCACAATATCCATCAACCTTCATCCATCATCAATTATCCCAACCAAACTCTGTTAACATAGGCAATATTTGAAGCCCGATATCTCAAGTTCCAAAATTATTTGGGAGATAGGAGTTACTGCGTTTTATTAGGGACACCTTAGGCTACAATATGTGTATAGTCGGATATGTGCAGCAAGTCCCATTTTTCCACAATATCCATCAACCTTCATCCATCATCCCTCATCCCAACCAGACTCTGTTAACATAGGCAATATTTGAAGCCCGATATCTCAAGTTCCAAAATTATTTGGGAGATAGGAGTTACTGCGTTTTATTAGGGACACCTTAGGCTACAATTTGTGTATAGTGGGATATGTGCAGCAAGTCCCATTTTTCCACAATATCCATCAACCTTCATCCATCATCCCTCATCCCAACCAGACTCTGTTAACATAGGCAATATTTGAAGCCCGATATCTCAAGTTCCAAAATTATTTGGGAGATAGGAGTTACTGCGTTTTATTAGGGACACCTTAGGCTACAATTTGTGTATAGTGGGATATGTGCAGCAAGTCCCATTTTTCCACAATATCCATCAACCTTCATCCATCATCCCTCATCCCAACCAGACTCTGTTAACATAGGCAATATTTGAAGCGCGATATCTCAAGTTCCAAAATTATTTGGGAGATAGGAGTTACTGCGTTTTATTATGGACACCTTAGGCTACAATTTGTGTATAGTGGGTTATCTGCAGCAAGTCCCATTTTCCCACAATATCCATCAGCCTTCATCCATCATCCCTCATCCCAACCAGACTCTGTTAACATAGGCAATATTTGAAGCCCGATATCTCAAGTTCCAAAATTATTTGGGAGATAGGGCTTACTGCGTTTTATTACGGACACCTTAGGCTACAATTTGTGTATAGTGGGATATGTGCAGCAAGTCCCATTTTTCCACAATATCCATCAACCTTCATCCATCTTCCCTCATCCCAACCAGACTCTGTTAACATAGGCAATATTTGAAGCCCGATATCTCAAGTTCCAAAATTATTTGGGAGATAGGACTTACTGCGTTTTATTAGGGACACCTTAGGCTACAATTTGTGTATAGTCGGATATGTGCAGCAAGTCCCATTTTTCCACAATATCCATCAACCTTCATCCATCATCCCTCATCCCAACCAGACTGTGTTAACATAGGCAATATTTGAAGCGCGACATCTCAAGTTCCAAAATTATTTGGGAGATAGGAGTTACTGCGTTTTATTAGGGACACCTTAGGCTACAATTGGTGTATAGTGGGATATGTGCAGCAAGTCCCATTTTTCCACAATATCCATCAACCTTCATCCATCATCCCTCATCCCAACCAGACTGTGTTAACATAGGCCATATTTGAAGCGCGACATCTCAAGTTCCAAAATTATTTGGGAGATAGGAGTTACTGCGTTTTATTAGGGACACCTTAGGCTACAATTTGTGTATAGTGGGATATGTGCAGCAAGTCCCATTTTTCCACAATATCCATCAACCTTCATCCATCATCCCTCATCCCAACCAGACTCTGTTAACATAGGCAATATTTGAAGCCCGATATCTCAAGTTCCAAAATTATTTGGGAGATAGGAGTTACTGCGTTTTATTATGGACACCTTAGGCTACAATTTGTGTATAGTGGGTTATCTGCAGCAAGTCCCATTTTTCTACAATATCCATCAACCTTCATCCATCATCCCTCATCCCAACCAGACTCTGTTAACATAGGCAATATTTGAAGCCCGATATCTCAAGTTCCAAAATTATTTGGGAGATAGGACTTACTGCGTTTTATTAGGGACACCTTAGGCTACAATTTGTGTATAGTCGGATATGTGCAGCAAGTCCCATTTTTCCACAATATCCATCAACCTTCATCCATCATCCCTCATCCCAACCAGACTGTGTTAACATAGGCAATATTTGAAGCGCGATATCTCAAGTTCCAAAATTATTTGGGAGATAGGAGTTACTGCGTTTTATTAGGGACACCTTAGGCTACAATTTGTGTATAGTGGGATATGTGCAGCAAGTCCCTATTTTTCCACAATATCCATCAACCTTCATCCATCATCCCTCATCCCAACCAGACTCTGTTAACATAGGCAATATTTGAAGCCCGATATCTCAAGTTCCAAAATTATTTGGGAGATAGGAGTTACTGCGTTTTATTAGGGACACCTTAGGCTACAATTTGTGTATAGTGGGATATGTGCAGCAAGTCCCATTTTTCCACAATATCCATCAACCTTCATCCATCATCCCTCATCCCAACCAGACTCTGTTAACATAGGCAATATTTGAAGCCCGATATCTCAAGTTCCAAAATTATTTGGGAGATAGGAGTTACTGCGTTTTATTAGGGACACCTTAGGCTACAATTTGTGTATAGTCGGATATCTGCAGCAAGTCCCATTTTTCCACAATAACCATCAACCTTCATCCATCATCCCTCATCCCAACCAGACTCTGTTAACATAGGCAATATTTGAAGCCCGATATCTCAAGTTCCAAAATTATTTGGGAGATAGGGCTTACTGCGTTTTATTAGGGACACCTTAGGCTACAATTTGTGTATAGTGGGATATGTGCAGCAAGTCCCATTTTTCCACAATATCCATCAAACTTTATCCATCATCCCTCATCCCAACCAGACTCTGTTAACATAGGCAATATTTGAAGCCCGATATCTCAAGTTCCAAAATTATTTGGGAGATAGGGCTTACTGCGTTTTATTAGGGACACCTTAGGCTACAATTTGTGTATAGTGGGATATGTGCAGCAAGTTCCATTTTTCCACAATATCCATCAACCTTCATCCATCATCCCTCATCCCAACCAGACTCTGTTAACATAGGCAATATTTGAAGCCCGATATCTCAAGTTCCAAAATTATTTGGGAGATAGGAGTTACTGCGTTTTATTAGGGACACCTTAGGCTACAATTTGTGTATAGTCGGATATGTGCAGCAAGTCCCATTTTTCCACAATATCCATCAACCTTCATCCATCATCCCTCATCCCAACCAGACTCTGTTAACATAGGCAATATTTGAAGCGCGATATCTCAAGTTCCAAAATTATTTGGGAGATAGGAGTTACTGCGTTTTATTAGGGACACCTTAGGCTACAATTTGTGTATAGTGGGATATGTGCAGCAAGTCCCATTTTTCCACAATATCCATCAACCTTCATCCATCATCCCTCAACCCAACCAGACTCTGTTAACATAGGCAATATTTGAAGCCCGATATCTCAAGTTCCGAAATTATTTGGGAGATAGGGCTTACTGCGTTTTATTAGGGACACCTTAGGCTACAATTTGTGTATAGTGGGATATGTGCAGCAAGTCCCATTTTTCCACAATATCCATCAACCTTCATCCATCATCCCTCATCCCAACCAGACTCTGTTAACATAGGCAATATTTGAAGCCCGATATCTCAAGTTGCAAAATTATTTGGGAGATAGGAGTTACTGCGTTTTATTAGGGACACCTTAGGCTACAATTTGTGTATAGTGGGATATGTGTAGCAAGTCCCATTTTTCCACAATATCCATCAAACTTCATCCATCATCCCTCATCCCAACCAGACTCTGTTAACATAGGCAATATTTGAAGCCCGATATCTCAAGTTCCAAAATTATTTGGGAGATAGGAGTTACTGACTTTTATTAGGGACACCTTAGGCTACAATTTGTGTATAGTGGGATATGTGCAGCAAGTCCCATTTTTCCACAATATCCATCAACCTTCATCCATCATCCCTCATCCCAACCAGACTCAGTTAACATAGGAAATATTTGAAGCGCGATATCTCAAGTTCCAAAATTATTTGGGAGATAGGAGTTACTGCGTTTTATTATGGACACCTTAGGCTACAATTTGTGTATAGTGGGTTATCTGCAGCAAGTCCCATTTTTCCACAATATCCATCAACCTTCATCCATCATCCCTCATCCCAACCAGACTCTGTTAACATAGGCAATATTTGAAGCCCGATATCTCAAGTTCCAAAATTATTTGGGAGATAGGGCTTACTGCGTTTTATTAGGGACACCTTAGGCTACAATTTGTGTATAGTGGGATATGTGCAGCAAGTCCCATTTTTCCACAATATCCATCAACCTTCATCCATCATCCCTCATCCCAACCAGACTCTGTTAACATAGGCAATATTTGAAGCCCGATATCTCAAGTTCCAAAATTATTTGGGAGATAGGACTTACTGCGTTTTATTAGGGACACCTTAGGCTACAATTTGTGTATAGTCGGATATGTGCAGCAAGTCCCATTTTTCCACAATATCCATCAACCTTCATCCATCATCCCTCATCCCAACCAGACTGTGTTAACATAGGCAATATTTGAAGCGCGATATCTCAAGTTCCAAAATTATTTGGGAGATAGGAGTTACTGCGTTTTATTAGGGACACCTTAGGCTACAATTTGTGTATAGTGGGATATGTGCAGCAAGTCCCTATTTTTCCACAATATCCATCAACCTTCATCCATCATCCCTCATCCCAACCAGACTCTGTTAACATAGGCAATATTTGAAGCGCGATATCTCAAGTTCCAAAATTATTTGGGAGATAGGAGTTACTGCGTTTTATTATGGACACCTTAGGCTACAATCTGTATATAGTGGGATATGTGCAGCAAGTCCCATTTTTCCACAATATCCATCAACCTTCATCCATCATCAATTATCCCAACCAGACTCTGTTAACATAGGCAATATTTGAAGCCCGATATCTCAAGTTCCAAAATTATTTGGGAGATAGGAGTTACTGCGTTTTATTAGGGACACCTTAGGCTACAATTTGTGTATAGTGGGATATGTGCAGCAAGTCCCATTTTTCCACAATATCCATCAATCTTCATCCATCATTCCTCATCCCAACCAGACTCTGTTAACATAGGCAATATTTGAAGCCCGATATCTCAAGTTCCAAAATTATTTGGGAGATAGGAGTTACTGCGTTTTATTAGGGACACCTTAGGCTACAATTTGTGTATAGTCGGATATGTGCAGCAAGTCCCATTTTTCCACAATATCCATCAACCTTCATCCATCATCCCTCATCCCAACCAGACTCTGTTAACATAGGCAATATTTCAAGCGCGATATGTCAAGTTCCAAAATTATTTGGGAGATAGGAGTTACTGCGTTTTATTATGGACACCTTAGGCTACAATTTGTGTATAGTGGGTTATCTGCAGCAAGTCCCATTTTTCCACAATATCCATCAACCTTCATCCATCATCCCTCATCCCAACCAGACTCTGTTAACATAGGCAATATTTGAAGCCCGATATCTCAAGTTCCAAAATTATTTGGGAGATAGGGCTTACTGCGTTTTATTAGGGACACCTTAGGCTACAATTTGTGTATAGTGGGATATGTGCAGCAAGTCCCATTTTTCCACAATATCCGTCAAACTTCATCCATCATCCCTCATGCCAACCAGATTCTGTTAACATAGGCAATATTTGAAGCCCGATATCTGAAGTTCCAAAATTATTTGGGAGATAGGAGTTACTGCGTTTTATTAGGGACACCGTAGGCTACAATTTGTGTATAGTGGGATATGTGCAGCAAGTCCCATTTTTCCACAATATCCATCAACCTTCATCCATCATCCCTCATCCCAACCAGACTCTGTTAACATAGGCAATATTTGAAGCCCGATATCTCAAGTTCCAAAATTATTTGGGAGATAGGAGTTACTGCGTTTTATTATGGACACCTTAGGCTACAATTTGTGTATAGTGGGTTATCTGCAGCAAGTCCCATTTTTCTACAATATCCATCAACCTTCATCCATCATCCCTCAACCCAACCAGACTCTGTTAACATAGGCAATATTTGAAGCCCGATATCTCAAGTTTCAAAATTATTTGGGAGATAGGACTTACTGCGTTTTATTAGGGACACCTTAGGCTACAATTTGTGTATAGTCGGATAGGTGCAGCAAGTCCCATTTTTCCACAATATCCATCAACCTTCATTCATCATCCCTCATCCCAACCAGACTGTGTTAACATAGGCAATATTTGAAGCGCGATATCTCAAGTTCCAAAATTATTTGGGAGATAGGAGTTACTGCGTTTTATTAGGGACACCTTAGGCTACAATTTGTGTATAGTGGGATATGTGCAGCAAGTCCCTATTTTTCCACAATATCCATCAACCTTCATCCATCATCCCTCATCCCAACCAGACTCTGTTAACATAGGCAATATTTGAAGCCCGATATCTCAAGTTCCAAAATTATTTGGGAGATAGGAGTTACTCCGTTTTATTAGGGACACCTTAGGCTACAATTTGTGTATAGTGGGATATGTGCAGCAAGTCCCATTTTTCCACAATATCCATCAACCTTCATCCATCATCCCTTATCCCAACAAGACTCTGTTAACATAGGCAATATTTGGAGCCCGATATCTCAAGTTCCAAAATTATTTGGGAGATAGGAGTTACTGCGTTTTATTAGGGACACCTTAGGCTACAATTTGTGTATAGTGGGATATGTGCAGCAAGTCCTATTTTTCCACAATATCCATCAACCTTCATCCATCATCCCTCATCCCAACCAGACTCTGTTAACATAGGCAATATTTGAAGCCCGATATCTCAAGTTCCAAAATTATTTGGGAGATAGGACTTACTGCGTTTTATTAGGGACACCTTAGGCTACAATTTGTGTATAGTGGCATATGTGCAGCAAGTCCCTATTTTTCCACAATATCCATCAACCTTCATCCATCATCCCTCATCCCAACCAGACTCTGTTAACATAGGCAATATTTGAAGTCCGATATCCCAAGTTCTAAAATTATTTGGGAGATAGGAGTTACTGCGTTTTATTAGGGACACCTTAGGCTACAATTTGTGTATAGTGGCATATGTGCAGCAAGTCCCTATTTTTCCACAATATCCATCAACCTTCATCCATCATCCCTCATCCCAACCAGATTCTGTTAACATAGGCAATATTTGAAGTCCGATATCCCAAGTTCCAAAATTATTTGGGAGATGGGAGTTACTGCGTTTTATTAGGGACACCTTAGGCTACAATTTGTGTATAGTGGGATATTTGCAGCAAGTCCCATTTTTCCACAATATCCATCAACCTTCATCCATCATCCCTTATCCCAACCAGACTCTGTTAACATAGGCAATATTTGAAGCGCGACATCTCAAGTTCCAAAATTATTTGGGAGATAGGAGTTACTGCGTTTTATTAGGGACACCTTAGGCTACAATTTGTGTATAGTCGGATATGTGCAGCAAATCCCATTTTTCCACAATATCCATCAACCTTCATCCATCATCCCTCATCCCAACCAGACTCTGTTAACATAGGCAATATTTGAAGCCCGATATCTCAAGTTCCAAAATTATTTGGGAGATAGGAGTTACTGCGTTTTATTAGGGACACCTTAGGCTACAATTTGTGTATAGTGGGATATGTGCAGCAAGTCCCATTTTTCCACAATATCCATCAACCTTCATCCATCATCCCTCATCCCAACCAGACTCAGTTAACATAGGCAATATTTGAAGCGCGATATCTCAAGTTCCAAAATTATTTGGGAGATAGGAGTTACTGCGTTTTATTAGGGACACCTTAGGCTACAATTTGTGTATAGTGGGATATGTGCAGCAAGTCCCATTTTTCCACAATATCCATCAACCTTCATCCATCATCCCTCATCCCAACCAGACTCTGTTAACATAGGCAATATTTGAAGCCCGATATCTCAAGTTCCAAAATTATTTGGGAGATAGGAGTTACTGCGTTTTATTAGGGACACCTTAGGCTACAATTTGTGTATAGTCGGATATGTGCAGCAAGTCCCATTTTTCCAGAATATCCATCAATCTTCTTCCATCATCCCTCATCCCAACCAGACTCTGTTAACATAGGCAATATTTGAAGCCCGATATCTCAAGTTCCAAAATTATTTGGGAGATAGGAGTTACTGCGTTTTATTAGGGACACCTTATTCTACAATTTGTGTATAGTCGGATATGTGCAGCAAGTCCCATTTTTCCATAATATCCATCAACCTTCATCCATCATCCCTCATCCCAACCAGACTCTGCTAACATAGGCAATATTTGAAGCGCGATATCTCAAGTTCCAAAATTATTTGGGAGATAGGAGTTACTGCGTTTTATTATGGACACCTTAGGCTACAATTTGTGTATAGTGGGTTATCTGCAGCAAGTCCCATTTTTCCACAATATCCACCAACCTTCATCCATCATCCCTCATCCCAACCAGAATCTGTTAACATAGGCAATATTTGAAGCCCGATATCTCAAGTTCCAAAATTATTTGGGAGATAGGGCTTACTGCGTTTTATTAGGGACACCTTAGGCTACAATTTGTGTATAGTGGGATATGTGCAGCAAGTCCAATTTTTCCACAATATCCATCAACCTTCATCCATCATCCCTCATGCCAACCAGACTCTGTTAACATAGGCAATATTTGAAGCCCGATATCTCAAGTTCCAAAATTATTTGGGAGATAGGAGTTACTGCGTTTTATTAGGGACACCTTAGGCTACAATTTGTGTATAGTGGGATATGTGCAGCAAGTCCCATTTTTCCACAATATCCATCTACCTTCATCCATCATCCCTCCTCCCAACCAGACTCTGTTAACATAGGCAATATTTGAAGCCCGATATCTCAAGTTCCAAAATTATTTGGGAGATAGGAGTTATTGCGTTTTATTAGGGACACCTTAGGCTACAATTTGTGTATAGTGGGATATGTGCAGCAAGTCCCATTTTTCCACAATATCCATCAACCTTCATCCATCATCCCTCATCCCAACCAGACTCTGTTAACATAGGCAATATTTGAAGCCCGATATCTCAATTTCCAAAATTATTTGGAAGATAGGAGTTACTGCGTTTTATTAGGGACACCTTAGGCTACAATTTGTGTATAGTCGGATATGTGCAGCAAGTCCCATTTTTCTACAATATCCATCAACCTTCATCCATCATCCCTCATCCCAACCAGACTCTGTTAACATAGGCAATATTTGAAGCCCGATATCTCAAGTTCCAAAATTATTTGGGAGATAGGACTTACTGCGTTTTATTAGGGACACCTTAGGCTACAATTCGTGTATAGTCGGATATGTGCAGCAAGTCCCATTTTTCCACAATATCCATCAACCTTCATCCATCATCCCTCATCCCAACCAGACTGTGTTAACATAGGCAATATTTGAAGCGCGATATCTCAAGTTCCAAAATTATTTGGGAGATAGGAGTTACTGCGTTTTATTAGGGACACCTTAGGCTACAATTTGTGTATAGTGGGATATGTGCAGCAAGTCCCTATTTTTCCACAATATCCATCAACCTTCATCCATCATCCCTCATCCCAACCAGACTCTGTTAACATAGGCAATATTTGAAGCCCGATATCTCAAGTTCCAAAATTATTTGGGAGATAGGAGTTACTGCGTTTTATTAGGGACACCTTAGGCTACAATTTGTGTATAGTGGGATATGTGCAGCAAGTCCCATTTTTCCACAATATCCATCAACCTTCATCCATCATCAATTATCCCAACCAGACTCTGTTAACATAGGCAATATTTGAAGCCCGATATCTCAAGTTCCAAAATTATTTGGGAGATAGGAGTTACTGCGTTTTATTAGGGACACCTTAGGCTACAATTTGTGTATAGTCGGATATGTGCAGCAAGTCCCATTTTTCCACAATATCCATCAACCTTCATCCATCATCCCTCATCCCAACCAGACTCTGTTAACATAGGCAATATTTGAAGCCCGATATCTCAAGTTCCAAAATTATTTGGGAGATAGGAGTTACTGCGTTTTATTAGGGACACCTTAGGCTACAATTTGTGTATATTGGGATATGTGCAGCAAGTCCCATTTTTCCACAATATCCATCAACCTTCATCCATCATCCCTCATCCCAATCAGACTCTGCTAACATAGGCAATATTTGAAGCGCGATATCTCAAGTTCCAAAATTATTTGGGAGATAGGAGTTACTGCGTTTTATTAGGGACACCTTAGGCTACAATTTGTGTATAGTGGGATATGTGCAGCAAGTCCCATTTTTCCACAATATCCATCAACCTTCATCCATCATCCCTTATCCCAACCAGACTCTGTTAACATAGGCAATATTTGAAGCGCGATATCTCAAGTTCCAAAATTATTTGGGAGATAGGAGTTACTGCGTTTTATTAGGGACACCTTAGGCTACAATTTGTGTATAGTGGGATATGTGCAGCAAGTCCCTATTTTTCCACAATATCCATCAACCTTCATCCATCATCCCTCATCCCAACCAGACTCTGTTAACATAGGCAATATTTGAAGCCCGATATCTCAAGTTCCAAAATTATTTGGGAGATAGGAGTTACTGCGTTTTATTAGGGACACCTTAGGCTACAATTTGTGTATAGTGGGATATGTGCAGCAAGTCCCATATTTCCACAATATCCATCAACCTTCATCAATCATCCCTCATCCCAACCAGACTCTGTTAACATAGGCAATATTTGAAGCCCGATATCTCAAGTTCCAAAATTATTTGGGAGATAGGAGTTACTGCGTTTTATTAGGGACACCTTAGGCTACAATTTGTGTATAGTCGGATATGTGCAGCAAGTCCCATTTTTCCACAATATCCATCAACCTTCATCCATCATCCCTCATCCCAACCAGACTCTGTTAACATAGGCAATATTTGAAGCCCGATATCTCAAGTTCCAAAATTATTTGGGAGATAGGAGTTACTGCGTTTCATTAGGGACACCTTAGGCTACAATTTGTGTATAGTCGGATATGTGCAGCAAGTCCCATTTTTCCACAATATCCATCAATCTTCATCCATCATCCCTCATCCCAACCAGACTCTGTTAACATAGGCAATATTTGAAGCCCGATATCTCAAGTTCCAAAATTATTTGGGAGATAGGAGTTACTGCGTTTTATTAGGGACACCTTATTCTACAATTTGTGTATAGTCGGATATGTGCAGCAAGTCCCATTTTTCCATAATATCCATCAACCTTCATCCATCATCCCTCATCCCAACCAGACTCTGCTAACATAGGCAATATTTGAAGCGCGATATCTCAAGTTCCAAAATTATTTGGGAGATAGGAGTTACTGCGTTTTATTATGAACACCTTAGGCTACAATTTGTGTATAGTGGGTTATCTGCAGCAAGTCCCATTTTTCCACAATATCCATCAACCTTCATCCATCATCCCTCATCCCAACCAGAATCTGTTAACATAGGCAATATTTGAAGCCCGATATCTCAAGTTCCAAAATTATTTGGGAGATAGGAGTTACTGCGTTTTATTAGGGACACCTTAGGCTACAATTTGTGTATAGTGGGATATGTGCAGCAAGTCCCATTTTTCCACAATATCCATCTACCTTCATCCATCATCCCTCATCCCAACCAGACTCTGTTAACATAGGCAATATTTGAAGCCCGATATCTCAAGTTCCAAAATTATTTGGGAGATAGGAGTTACTGCGTTTTATTAGGGACACCTTAGGCTACAATTTGTGTATAGTGGGATATGTGCAGCAAGTCCCATTTTTCCACAATATCCATCAACCTTCATCCATCATCCCTCATCCCAACCAGACTCTGTTAACATAGGCAATATTTGAAGCCCGATATCTCAATTTCCAAAATTATTTGGAAGATAGGAGTTACTGCGTTTTATTAGGGACACCTTAGGCTACAATTTGTGTATAGTCGGATATGTGCAGCAAGTCCCATTTTTCTACAATATCCATCAACCTTCATCCATCATCCCTCATCCCAACCAGACTCTGTTAACTTAGGCAATATTTGAAGCCCGATATCTCAAGTTCCAAAATTATTTGGGAGATAGGACTTACTGCGTTTTATTAGGGACACCTTAGGCTACAATTTGTGTATAGTGGGATATGTGCAGCAAGTCCCTATTTTTCCACAATATCCATCAACCTTCATCCATCATCCCTCATCCCAACCAGACTCTGTTAACATAGGCAATATTTGAAGCCCGATATCTCAAGTTCCAAAATTATTTGGGAGATAGGAGTTACTGCGTTTTATTAGGGACACCTTAGGCTACAATTTGTGTATAGTGGGATATGTGCAGCAAGTCCCATTTTTCCACAATATCCATCAACCTTCATCCATCATCAATTATCCCAACCAGACTCTGTTAACATAGGCAATATTTGAAGCCCGATATCTCAAGTTCCAAAATTATTTGGGAGATAGGAGTTACTGCGTTTTATTAGGGACACCTTAGGCTACAATTTGTGTATAGTCGGATATGTGCAGCAAGTCCCATTTTTCCACAATATCCATCAACCTTCATCCATCATCCCTCATCCCAACCAGACTCTGTTAACATAGGCAATATTTGAAGCCCGATATCTCAAGTTCCAAAATTATTTGGGAGATAGGAGTTACTGCGTTTTATTAGGGACACCTTAGGCTACAATTTGTGTATAGTGGGATATGTGCAGCAAGTCCCATTTTTCCACAATATCCATCAACCTTCATCCATCATCCCTCATCCCAACCAGACTCTGTTAACATAGGCAATATTTGAAGCCCGATATCTCAAGTTCCAAAATTATTTGGGAGATAGGAGTTACTGCGTTTTATTAGGGACACCTTAGGCTACAATTTGTGTATAGTGGGATATGTGCAGCAAGTCCCATTTTTCCACAATATCCATCAACCTTCATCCATCATCCCTCATCCCAACCAGACTCTGTTAACATAGGCAATATTTGAAGCCCGATATCTCAAGTTCCAAAATTATTTGGGAGATAGGACGTACTGCGTTTTATTAGGGACACCTTAGGCTACAATTTGTGTATAGTGGGATATGTGCAGCAAGTCCCATTTTTCCACAATATCCATCAACCTTCATCCATCATCCCTCATCCCAACCAGACTCTGTTAACATAGGCAATATTTGAAGCCCGATATCTCAAGTTCCAAAATTATTTGGGAGATAGGAGTTACTGCGTTTTATTAGGGACACCTTAGGCTACAATTTGTGTATAGTGGGATATGTGCAGCAAGTCCCATTTTTCCACAATATCCATCAACCTTCATCCATCATCCCTCATCCCAACCAGACTCAGTTAACATAGGAAATATTTAAAGCGCGATATCTCAAGTTCCAAAATTATTTGGGAGATAGGAGTTACTGCGTTTTATTATGGACACTTTAGGCTACAATTTGTGTATAGTGGGTTATCTGCAGCAAGTCCCATTTTCCCACAATATCCATCAGCCTTCATCCATCATCCCTCATCCCAACCAGACTCTGTTAACATAGGCAATATTTGAAGCCCGATATCTCAAGTTCCAAAATTATTTGGGAGATAGGGCTTACTGCGTTTTATTAGGGACACCTTAGGCTACAATTTGTGTATAGTGGGATATGTGCAGCAAGTCCCATTTTTCCACAATATCCATCAACCTTCATCCATCTTCCCTCATCCCAACCAGACTCTGTTAACATAGGCAATATTTGAAGCCCGATATCTCAAGTTCCAAAATTATTTGGAAGATAGGAGTTACTGCGTTTTATTAGGGACACCTTAGGCTACAATTTGTGTATAGTCGGATATGTGAAGCAAGTCCCATTTTTCTACAATATCCATCAATCTTCATCCATCATCCCTCATCCCAACCAGACTCTGTTAACATAGGCAATATTTGAAGCCCGATATCTCAAGTTCCAAAATTATTTGGGAGATAGGACTTACTGCGTTTTATTAGGGACACCTTAGGCTACAATTTGTGTATAGTCGGATATGTGCAGCAAGTCCCATTTTTCCACAATATCCATCAACCTTCATCCATCATCCCTCATCCCAACCAGACTGTGTTAACATAGGCAATATTTGAAGCGCGACATCTCAAGTTCCAAAATTATTTGGGAGATAGGAGTTACTGCGTTTTATTAGGGACACCTTAGGCTACAATTTGTGTATAGTCGGATATGTGCAGCAAGTCCCATTTTTCCACAATATCCATCAACCTTCATCCATCATCCCTCATCCCAACCAGACTCTGTTAACATAGGCAATATTTGAAGCGCGATATCTCAAGTTCCAAAATTATTTGGGAGATAGGAGTTACTGCGTTTTATTAGGGACACCTTAGGCTACAATTTGTGTATAGTCGGATATGTGCAGCAAGTCCCATTTTTCCACAATATCCATCAACCTTCATCCATCATCCCTCATCCCAACCAGACTCTGTTAACATAGGCAATATTTGAAGTCCGATATCTCAAGTTCCAAAATTATTTGGGAGATAGGAGTTACTGCGTTTTATTAGGGACACCTTAGGCTACAATTTGTGTATAGTGGGATATGTGCAGCAAGTCACATTTTTCCACAATATCCATCAACCTTCATCCATCATCCCTCATCCCAACCAGACTCAGTTAACATAGGAAATATTTGAAGCGCGATATCTCAAGTTCCAAAATTATTTGGGAGATAGGAGTTACTGCGTTTTATTAGGGACACCTTAGGCTACAATTTGTGTATAGTGGGATATGTGCAGCAAGTCCCATTTTTCCACAATATCCATCAACCTTCATCCATCATCCCTCATCCCAACCAGACTCTGTTAACATAGGCAATATTTGAAGCCCGATATCTCAAGTTCCAAAATTATTTGGGAGATAGGAGTTACTGCGTTTTATTAGGGACACCTTAGGCTACAATTTGTGTATAGTCGGATATGTGCAGCAAGTCCCATTTTTCCACAATATCCATCAATCTTCATCCATCATCCCTCATCCCAACCAGACTCTGTTAACATAGGCAATATTTGAAGCCCGATATCTCAAGTTCCAAAATTATTTGGGAGATAGGAGTTACTGCGTTTTATTAGGGACACCTTATTCTACAATTTGTGTATAGTCGGATATGTGCAGCAAGTCCCATTTTTCCATAATATCCATCAACCTTCATCCATCATCCCTCATCCCAACCAGACTCTGTTAACATAGGCAATATTTGAAGCGCGATATCTCAAGTTCCAAAATTATTTGGGAGATAGGAGTTACTGCGTTTTATTATGGACACCTTAGGCTACAATTTGTGTATAGTGGGTTATCTGCAGCAAGTCCCATTTTTCCACAATATCCATCAACCTTTATCCATCATCCCTCATCCCAACCAGAATCTGTTAACATAGGCAATATTTGAAGCCCGATATCTCAAGTTCCAAAATTATTTGGGAGATAGGGCTTACTGCGTTTTATTAGGGACACCTTAGGCTACAATTTGTGTATAGTGGGATATGTGCAGCAAGTCCAATTTTTCCACAATATCCATCAACCTTCATCCATCATCCCTCATCCCAACCAGACTCTGTTAACATAGGCAATATTTGAACCCCGATATCTCAAGTTCCAAAATTATTTGGGAGATAGGACTTACTGCGTTTTATTAGGGACACCTTAGGCTACAATTCGCGTATAGTCGGATATGTGCAGCAAGTCCCATTTTTCCACAATATCCATCAACCTTCATCCATCATCCCTCATCCCAACCAGACTGTGTTAACATAGGCAATATTTGAAGCGCGATATCTCAAGTTCCAAAATTATTTGGGAGATAGGAGTTACTGCGTTTTATTAGGGACACCTTAGGCTACAATTTGTGTATAGTGGGATATGTGCAGCAAGTCCCTATTTTTCCACAATATCCATCAACCTTCATCCATCATCCCTCATCCCAACCAGACTCTGTTAACATAGGCAATATTTGAAGCCCGATATCTCAAGTTCCAAAATTATTTGGGAGATAGGAGTTACTGCATTTTATTAGGGACACCTTAGGCTACAATTTGTGTATAGTGGGATATGTGCAGCAAGTCCCATTTTTCCACAATATCCATCAACCTTCATCCATCATCAATTATCCCAACCAAACTCTGTTAACATAGGCAATATTTGAAGCCCGATATCTCAAGTTCCAAAATTATTTGGGAGATAGGAGTTACTGCGTTTTATTAGGGACACCTTAGGCTACAATTTGTGTATAGTCGGATATGTGCAGCAAGTCCCATTTTTCCACAATATCCATCAACCTTCATCCATCATCCCTCATCCCAACCAGACTCTGTTAACATAGGCAATATTTGAAGCCCGATATCTCAAGTTCCAAAATTATTTGGGAGATAGGAGTTACTGCGTTTTATTAGGGACACCTTAGGCTACAATTTGTGTATAGTGGGATATGTGCAGCAAGTCCCATTTTTCCACAATATCCATCAACCTTCATCCATCATCCCTCATCCCAACCAGACTCTGTTAACATAGGCAATATTTGAAGCCCGATATCTCAAGTTCCAAAATTATTTGGGAGATAGGAGTTACTGCGTTTTATTAGGGACACCTTAGGCTACAATTTGTGTATAGTGGGATATGTGCAGCAAGTCCCATTTTTCCACAATATCCATCAACCTTCATCCATCATCAATTATCCCAACCAGACTCTGTTAACATAGGCAATATTTGAAGCCCGATATCTCAAGTTCCAAAATTATTTGGGAGATAGGAGTTACTGCGTTTTATTAGGGACACCTTAGGCTACAATTTGTGTATAGTGGGATATGTGCAGCAAGTCCCATTTTTCCACAATATCCATCAACCTTCATCCATCATCCCTCATCCCAACCAGACTCTGTTAACATAGGCAATATTTGAAGCCCGATATCTCAAGTTCCAAAATTATTTGGGAGATAGGACTTACTGCGTTTTATTAGGGACACCTTAGGCTACAATTTGTGTATAGTCGGATATGTGCAGCAAGTCCCATTTTTCCACAATATCCATCAACCTTCATCCATCATCCCTCATCCCAACCAGACTGTGTTAACATAGGCAATATTTGAAGCGCGACATCTCAAGTTCCAAAATTATTTGGGAGATAGGAGTTACTGCGTTTTATTAGGGACACCTTAGGCTACAATTTGTGTATAGTCGGATATGTGCAGCAAGTCCCATTTTTCCACAATATCCATCAACCTTCATCCATCATCCCTCATCCCAACCAGACTCTGTTAACATAGGCAATATTTGAAGCGCGATATCTCAAGTTCCAAAATTATTTGGGAGATAGGAGTTACTGCGTTTTATTAGGGACACCTTAGGCTACAATTTGTGTATAGTCGGATATGTGCAGCAAGTCCCATTTTTCCACAATATCCATCAACCTTCATCCATCATCCCTCATCCCAACCAGACTCTGTTAACATAGGCAATATTTGAAGTCCGATATCTCAAGTTCCAAAATTATTTAGGAGATAGGAGTTACTGCGTTTTATTAGGGACACCTTAGGCTACAATTTGTGTATAGTGGGATATGTGCAGCAAGTCACATTTTTCCACAATATCCATCAACCTTCATCCATCATCCCTCATCCCAACCAGACTCAGTTAACATAGGAAATATTTGAAGCGCGATATCTCAAGTTCCAAAATTATTTGGGAGATAGGAGTTACTGCGTTTTATTAGGGACACCTTAGGCTACAATTTGTGTATAGTGGGATATGTGCAGCAAGTCCCATTTTTCCACAATATCCATCAACCTTCATCCATCATCCCTCATCCCAACCAGACTCTGTTAACATAGGCAATATTTGAAGCCCGATATCTCAAGTTCCAAAATTATTTGGGAGATAGGAGTTACTGCGTTTTATTAGGGACACCTTAGGCTACAATTTGTGTATAGTCGGATATGTGCAGCAAGTCCCATTTTTCCACAATATCCATCAATCTTCATCCTTCATCCCTCATCCCAACCAGACTCTGTTAACATAGGCAATATTTGAAGCCCGATATCTCAAGTTCCAAAATTATTTGGGAGATAGGAGTTACTGCGTTTTATTAGGGACACCTTATTCTACAATTTGTGTATAGTCGGATATGTGCAGCAAGTCCCATTTTTCCATAATATCCATCAACCTTCATCCATCATCCCTCATCCCAACCAGACTCTGTTAACATAGGCAATATTTGAAGCGCGATATCTCAAGTTCCAAAATTATTTGGGAGATAGGAGTTACTGCGTTTTATTATGGACACCTTAGGCTACAATTTGTGTATAGTGGGTTATCTGCAGCAAGTCCCATTTTTCCACAATATCCATCAACCTTCATCCATCATCCCTCATCCCAACCAGAATCTGTTAACATAGGCAATATTTGAAGCCCGATATCTCAAGTTCCAAAATTATTTGGGAGATAGGGCTTACTGCGTTTTATTAGGGACACCTTAGGCTACAATTTGTGTATAGTGGGATATGTGCAGCAAGTCCAATTTTTCCACAATATCCATCAACCTTCATCCATCATCCCTCATCCCAACCAGACTCTGTTAACATAGGCAATATTTGAAGCCCGATATCTCAAGTTCCAAAATTATTTGGGAGATAGGACTTACTGCGTTTTATTAGGGACACCTTAGGCTACAATTCGTGTATAGTCGGATATGTGCAGCAAGTCCCATTTTTCCACAATATCCATCAACCTTCATCCATCATCCCTCATCCCAACCAGACTGTGTTAACATAGGCAATATTTGAAGCGCGATATCTCAAGTTCCAAAATTATTTGGGAGATAGGAGTTACTGCGTTTTATTAGGGACACCTTAGGCTACAATTTGTGTATAGTGGGATATGTGCAGCAAGTCCCTATTTTTCCACAATATCCATCAACCTTCATCCATCATCCCTCATCCCAACCAGACTCTGTTAACATAGGCAATATTTGAAGCCCGATATCTCAAGTTCCAAAATTATTTGGGAGATAGGAGTTACTGCATTTTATTAGGGACACCTTAGGCTACAATTTGTGTATAGTGGGATATGTGCAGCAAGTCCCATTTTTCCACAATATCCATCAACCTTCATCCATCATCAATTATCCCAACCAGACTCTGTTAACATAGGCAATATTTGAAGCCCGATATCTCAAGTTCCAAAATTATTTGGGAGATAGGAGTTACTGCGTTTTATTAGGGACACCTTAGGCTACAATTTGTGTATAGTCGGATATGTGCAGCAAGTCCCATTTTTCCACAATATCCATCAACCTTCATCCATCATCCCTCATCCCAACCAGACTCTGTTAACATAGGCAATATTTGAAGCCCGATATCTCAAGTTCCAAAATTATTTGGGAGATAGGAGTTACTGCGTTTTATTAGGGACACCTTAGGCTACAATTTGTGTATAGTGGGATATGTGCAGCAAGTCCCATTTTTCCACAATATCCATCAACCTTCATCCATCATCCCTCATCCCAACCAGACTCTGTTAACATAGGCAATATTTGAAGCCCGATATCTCAAGTTCCAAAATTATTTGGGAGATAGGAGTTACTGCGTTTTATTAGGGACACCTTAGGCTACAATTTGTGTATAGTGGGATATGTGCAGCAAGTCCCATTTTTCCACAATATCCATCAACCTTCATCCATCATCAATTATCCCAACCAGACTCTGTTAACATAGGCAATATTTGAAGCCCGATATCTCAAGTTCCAAAATTATTTGGGAGATAGGAGTTACTGCGTTTTATTAGGGACACCTTAGGCTACAATTTGTGTATAGTGGGATATGTGCAGCAAGTCCCATTTTTCCACAATATCCATCAACCTTCATCCATCATCCCTCATCCCAACCAGACTCTGTTAACATAGGCAATATTTGAAGCCCGATATCTCAAGTTCCAAAATTATTTGGGAGATAGGAGTTACTGCGTTTTATTAGGGACACCTTAGGCTGCAATTTGTGTATAAGGGGATATGTGCAGCAAGTCCCATTTTTCCACAATATCCATCAACCTTCATCCATCATCCCTCATCCCAACCAGACTCTGTTAACATAGGCAATATTTGAAGCCCGATATCTCAAGTTCCAAAATTATTTGGGAGATAGGAGTTACTGCGTTTTATTAGGGACACCTTAGGCTACAATTTGTGTATAGTGGGATATGTGCAGCAAGTCCCATTTTTCCACAATATCCATCAACCTTCATCCATCATCCCTCATCCCAACCAGACTCAGTTAACATAGGAAATATTTGAAGCGCGATATCTCAAGTTCCAAAATTATTTGGGAGATAGGAGTTACTGCGTTTTATTATGGACACCTTAGGCTACAATTTGTGTATAGTGGGTTATCTGCAGCAAGTCCCATTTTCCCACAATACCCATCAGCCTTCATCCATCATCCCTCATCCCAACCAGACTCTGTTAACATAGGCAATATTTGAAGCCCGATATCTCAAGTTCCAAAATTATTTGGGAGATAGGGCTTACTGCGTTTTATTAGGGACACCTTAGGCTACAATTTGTGTATAGTGGGATATGTGCAGCAAGTCCCATTTTTCCACAATATCCATCAACCTTCATCCATCTTCCCTCATCCCAACCAGACTCTGTTAACATAGGCAATATTTGAAGCCCGATATCTCAAGTTCCAAAATTATTTGGAAGATAGGAGTTACTGCGTTTTATTAGGGACACCTTACGCTACAATTTGTGTATAGTCGGATATGTGAAGCAAGTCCCATTTTTCTACAATATCCATCAATCTTCATCCATCATCCCTCATCCCAACCAGACTCTGTTAACATAGGCAATATTTGAAGCCCGATATCTCAAGTTCCAAAATTATTTGGGAGATAGGACTTACTGCGTTTTATTAGGGACACCTTAGGCTACAATTTGTGTATAGTGGGATATGTGCAGCAAGTCCCATTTTTCCACAATATCCATCAACCTTCATCCATCATCCCTCATCCCAACCAGACTGTGTTAACATAGGCAATATTTGAAGCGCGACATCTCAAGTTCCAAAATTATTTGGGAGATAGGAGTTACTGCGTTTTATTAGGGACACCTTAGGCTACAATTTGTGTATAGTCGGATATGTGCAGCAAGTCCCATTTTTCCACAATATCCATCAACCTTCATCCATCATCCCTCATCCCAACCAGACTCTGTTAACATAGGCAATATTTGAAGCGCGATATCTCAAGTTCCAAAATTATTTGGGAGATAGGAGTTACTGCGTTTTATTATGGACACCTTAGGCTACAATTTGTGTATAGTGGGTTATCTGCAGCAAGTCCCATTTTTCCACAATATCCATCAACCTTCATCCATCATCCCTCATCCCAACCAGACTCTGTTAACATAGGCAATATTTGAAGCCCGATATCTCAAGTTCCAAAATTATTTGGGACATAGGGCTTACTGCGTTTTATTAGGGACACCTTAGGCTACAATTTCTGTATAGTGGGATATGTGCAGCAAGTCCCATTTTTCCACAATATCCATCAACCTTCATCCATCATCCCTCATGCCAACCAGACTCTGTTAACATAGGCAATATTTGAAGCCCGATATCTCAAGTTCCAAAATTATTTGGGAGATAGGAGTTACTGCGTTTTATTAGGGACACCTTAGGCTACAATTTGTGTATAGTGGGATATGTGCAGCAAGTCCCATTTTTCCACAATATCCATCAACCTTAATCCATCATCCCTCATCCCAACCAGACTCTGTTAACATAGGCAATATTTGAAGCCCGATATCTCAAGTTCCAAAATTATTTGGGAGATAGGAGTTACTGCGTTTTATTATGGACACCTTAGGCTACAATTTGTGTATAGTGGGTTATCTGCAGCAAGTCCCATTTTTCCACAATATCCATCAACCTTCATCCATCATCCCTCATCCCAACCAGACTCTGTTAACATAGGCAATATTTGAAGCCCGATATCTCAAGTTCCAAAATTATTTGGGAGATAGGAGTTACTACGTTTTATTAGGGACACCTTAGGCTACAATTTGTGTATAGTGGGATATGTGCAGCAAGTCCCATTTTTCCACAATATCCATCAACCTTCATCCATCATCCCTCATCCCAACCAGACTCTGTTAAGATAGGCAATATTTGAAGCCCGATATCTCAAGTTCCAAAATTGTTTGGAGATAGGACTAACTGCGTTTTATTAGGGACACCTTAGGCTACAATTTGTGTATAGTCGGATATGCGCAGCAAGTCCCATTTTTCCACAATATCCATCAACCTTCATCCATCATCCCTCATCCCAACCAGACTCTGTTAACATAGGCAATATTTGAAGCCCGATATCTCAAGTTCCAAAATTATTTGGGAGATAGGACTTACTGCGTTTTATTAGGGACACCTTAGGCTACAATTTGTGTATAGTGGGATATGTGCAGCAAGTCCCATTTTTCCACAATATCCATCAACCTTCATCCATCATCCCTCATCCCAACCAGACTCTGTTAACATAGGCAATATTTGAAGCCCGATATCTCAAGTTCCAAAATTATTTGGGAGATAGGAGTTACTGCGTTTTATTAGGGACACCTTAGGCTACAATTTGTGTATAGTGGGATATGTGCAGCAAGTCCCATTTTTCCACAATATCCATCAACCTTCATCCATCATCCCTCATCACAACCAGACTCTGTTAACATAGGCAATATTTGAAGCGCGATATTTCAAGTTCCAAAATTATTTGGGAGATAGGAGTTACTGCGTTTTATTAGGGACACCTTAGGCTACAATTTGTGTATAGTGGGATATGTGCAGCAAGTCCCATTTTTCCACAATATCCATCAACCTTCATCCATCATCCCTCATCCCAACCAGACTCTGTTAACATAGGCAATATTTGAAGCCCGATATCTCAAGTTCCAAAATTATTTGGGAGATAGGGGTTACTGCGTTTTATTAGGGACACCTTAGGCTACAATTTGTGTATAGTGGGATATGTGCAGCAAGTCCCATTTTTCCACAATATCCATCAACCTTCATCCATCATCCCTCATCCCAACCAGACTCTGTTAACATAGGCAATATTTGAAGCCCGATATCTCAAGTTCCAAAATTATTTGGGAGATAGGAGTTACTGCGTTTTATTAGGGACACCTTAGGCTACAATTTGTGTATAGTGGGATATGTGCAGCAAGTCCCATTTTTCCTCAATATCCATCAACGTTCATCCATCATCCCTCATCCCAACCAGACTCTGTTAACATAGGCAATATTTGAAGCCCGATATCTCAAGTTCCAAAATTATTTGGGAGATAGGAGTTACTGCGTTTTATTAGGGACACCTTAGGCTACAATTTGTGTATAGTGGGATATGTGCAGCAAGTCCCATTTTTCCACAATATCCATCAACCTTCATCCATCATCCATCATCCCTCATCCCAACCAGACTCTGTTAACATAGGCAATATTTGAAGCCCGATATCTCAAGTTCCAAAATTATTTGGGAGATAGGACTTACTGCGTTTTATTAGGGACACCCTAGGCTACAATTTGTGTATAGTCGGATATGTGCAGCAAGTCCCATTTTTCCACAATATCCATCAACCTTCATCCATCATCCCTCATCCCAACCAGACCCTGTTAACATAGGCAATATTTGAAGCCCGATATCTCAATTTCCAAAATTATTTGGAAGATAGGAGTTACTGCGTTTTATTAGGGACACCTTAGGCTACAATTTGTGTATAGTCGGATATGTGCAGCAAGTCCCATTTTTCCACAATATCCATCAACCTTCATCCATCATCCCTCTTCCCAACCAGACTCTGTTAACATAGGCAATATTTGAAGCCCGATATCTCAAGTTCCAAAATTATTTGGGAGATAGGACTTACTGCGTTTTATTAGGGACACCTTAGGCTACAATTCGTGTATAGTCGGATATGTGCAGCAAGTCCCATTTTTCCACAATATCCATCAACCTTCATCCATCATCCCTCATCCCAACCAGACTGTGTTAACATAGGCAATATTTGAAGCGCGATATCTCAAGTTCCAAAATTATTTGGGAGATAGGAGTTACTGCGTTTTATTAGGGACACCTTAGGCTACAATTTGTGTATAGTGGGATATGTGCAGCAAGTCCCTATTTTTCCACAATATCCATCAACCTTCATCCATCATCCCTCATCCCAACCAGACTCTGTTAACATAGGCAATATTTGAAGCCCGATATCTCAAGTTCCAAAATTATTTGGGAGATAGGAGTTACTGCGTTTTATTAGGGACACCTTAGGCTACAATTTGTGTATAGTGGGATATGTGCAGCAAGTCCCATTTTTCCACAATATCCATCAACCTTCATCCATCATCAATTATCCCAACCAGACTCTGTTAACATAGGCAATATTTGAAGCCCGATATCTCAAGTTCCAAAATTATTTGGGAGATAGGAGTTACTGCGTTTTATTAGGGACACCTTAGGCTACAATTTGTGTATAGTGGGATATCTGCAGCAAGTCCCATTTTTCCACAATATCCATCAACCTTCATCCATCATCCCTCATCCCAACCAGACTCTATTAACATAGGCAATATTTGAAGCCCGATATCTCAAGTTCCAAAATTATTTGGGAGATAGGAGTTACTGCGTTTTATTAGGGACACCTTAGGCTACAATTTGTGTATAGTCGGATATCTGCAGCAAGTCCCATTTTTCCACAATATCCATCAACCTTCATCCATCATCCCTCATCCCAACCAGACTCTATTAACATAGGCAATATTTGAAGCCCGATATCTCAAGTTCCAAAATTATTTGGGAGATAGGAGTTACTGCGTTTTATTAGGGACACCTTAGGCTACAATTTGTGTATAGTGGGATATGTGCAGCAAGTCCCATTTTTCCACAATATCCATCAACCTTCATCCATCATCAATTATCCCAACCAGACTCTGTTAACATAGGCAATATTTGAAGCCCGATATCTCAAGTTCCAAAATTATTTGGGAGATAGGAGTTACTGCGTTTTATTAGGGACACCTTAGGCTACAATTTGTGTATAGTGGGATATCTGCAGCAAGTCCCATTTTTCCACAATATCCATCAACCTTCATCCATCATCCCTCATCCCAACCAGACTCTATTAACATAGGCAATATTTGAAGCCCGATATCTCAAGTTCCAAAATTATTTGGGAGATAGGAGTTACTGCGTTTTATTAGGGACACCTTAGGCTACAATTTTTGTATAGTCGGATATCTGCAGCAAGTCCCATTTTTCCACAATATCCATCAACCTTCATCCATCATCCCTCATCCCAACCAGACTCTATTAACATAGGCAATATTTGAAGCCCGATATCTCAAGTTCCAAAATTATTTGGGAGATAGGAGTTACTGCGTTTTATTAGGGACACCTTAGGCTACAATTTGTGTATAGTCGGATATCTGCAGCAAGTCCCATTTTTCCACAATATCCATCAACCTTCATCCATCATCCCTCATCCCAACCAGACTCTGTTAACATAGGCAATATTTGAAGCCCGATATCTCAAGTTCCAAAATTATTTGGGAGATAGGAGTTACTGCGTTTTATTAGGGACACCTTAGGCTACAATTTGTGTATAGTGGGATATCTGCAGCAAGTCCCATTTTTCCACAATATCCATCAACCTTCATCCATCATCCCTCATCCCAACCAGACTCTGTAACATAGGCAATATTTGAAGCCCGATATCTCCAGTTCCAAAATTATTTGGGAGATAGGAGTTACTGCGTTTTATTAGGGACACCTTAGGCTACAATTTATGTATAGTCGGATATGTGCAGCAAGTCCCATTTTTCCACAATATCCATCAACCTTCATCCATCATCCCTCATCCCAACCAGACTCTGTTAACATAGGCAATATTTGAAGCCCGATATCTCAAGTTCCAAAATTATTTGGGAGATAGGAGTTATTGCGTTTTATTAGGGACACCTTAGGCTACAATTTGTGTATAGTGGGATATGTGCAGCAAGTCCCATTTTTCCACAATATCCATCAACCTTCATCCATCATCCCTCATCCCAACCAGACTCTGTTAACATAGGCAATATTTGAAGCCCGATATCTCAAGTTCCAAAATTATTTGGGAGATAGGGCTTACTGCGTTTTATTAGGGACACCTTAGGCTACAATTTGTGTATAGTCGGATATGTGCAGCAAGTCCCATTTTTCCACAATATCCATCAACCTTCATCCATCATCCCTCATCCCAACCAGACTCTGTTAACATAGGCAATATTTGAAGCCCGATATCTCAAGTTCCAAAATTATTTGGGAGATAGGAGTTACTGCGTTTTATTAGGGACACCTTAGGCTACAATTTGTGTATAGTCGGATATCTGCAGCAAGTCCCATTTTTCCACAATATCCATCAACCTTCATCCATCATCCCTCATCCCAACCAGACTCTGTAAACATAGGCAATATTTGAAGCCGATATCTCAAGTTCCAAAATTATTTGGGAGATAGGAGTTACTGCGTTTTATTAGGGACACCTTAGGCTACAATTTGTGTATAGTCGGATATCTGCAGCAAGTCCATTTTTCCACAATATCCATCAACCTTCATCCATCATCCCTCATCCCAACCAGACTCTGTTAACATAGGCAATATTTGAAGCCCGATATCTCAAGTTCCAAAATTATTTAGGAGATAGGAGTTACTGCGTTTTATTAGGGACACCTTAGGCTACAATTTGTGTATAGTCGGATATCTGCAGCAAGTCCCATTTTTCCACAATATCCATCAACCTTCATCCATCATCCCTCATCCCAACCAGACTCTGTTAACATAGGCAATATTTGAAGCCCGATATCTCAAGTTCCAAAATTATTTGGGAGATAGGAGTTACTGCGTTTTAATAGGGACACCTTAGGTTACAATTTGTGTATAGTCGGATATCTGCAGCAAAGTCCCATTTTTCCACAATATCCATCAACCTTCATCCATCATCCCTCATCCCAACCAGACTCTGTTAACATAGGCAATATTTGAAGCCCGATATCTCAAGTTCCAAAATTATTTGGGAGATAGGAGTTACTGCGTTTTATTAGGGACACATTAGGCTACAATTTGTGTATAGTCGGATATGTGCAGCAAGTCCCATTTTTTCACAATATCCATCAACCTTCATCCATCATCCCTCATCCCAACCACACTCTGTTAACATAGGCAATATTTGAAGCCCGATATCTCAAGTTCCAAAATTATTTGGGAGATAGGAGTTACTGCGTTTTATTAGGGACACCTTAGGCTACAGTTTGTGTATAGTCGGATATCTGCAGCAAGTCCCATTTTTCCACAATATCCATCAACCTTCATCCATCATCCCTCATCCCAACCAGACTCTGTTAACATAGGCAATATTTGAAGCCCGATATCT